>JAVXUM010000023.1:6879431-6890021 GCA_035590655.1 Pouteria glomerata
TCATTAGCATTTTTTCGATGCTAATGAATATTTCTATTTCGTAATAATATCTTATTTATCTTTTTCAAAAAAAAAAAAAGCTGATAAGTTACTAACACTAAGAGAAAGAGTACTAAAGGAAGACGTTCGAATAGTAAAGGAGAGTACAAATATCATGTGGGATAAGTTAGTAGAGTGTATTAGGAGGGTAGGGAAAGAAGTTTTAGGAGAATTCAAAGGGAGTGCTTTGGCATAGAAAGAGGCTTGGTGGTAGAATGAGGCTGTTCAAGACAAGATAAGAGTTAAAATAAAGTGCTTTAAATTTTGACAAAAGGATTGAAATGAAGTGAACTTGGAAAGGTATAAGGAGGTAAAACGAGAAACCAAAAAGGTAGTTAGTGAGGTTAAGACAAAGGCATTTGAGGAGTTATATAGGTGACTTAATACTAAGGAAGGCGAAAGAGAGATATTCAAGCTTGCTAAAGTCAGAGATAAGCGGACCAAGGACTTAAACCAAGTTAAATGTATTAAGGACGAGGATGAAAATGTATTAGTAAAAGAAGAGGAGAAGGAGTGTTGGAAGAGCTACTTCTACAAGTTATTTAATGAAAGCAGCAGTAGTAACAGACAATTGGGACAGCTTACCACTTTAGGGAAGAATTGAATCATATGTATTATAAGAGAATCAATAGGGAAGAAGTAAAAGAAGTATTGAAAAGGATGAAGAATGGGAAAATGGTTGGGTCAGATGGTATTCCTATTGAGATTTGAAGGTGCTTGGGGGAGGATGGCATAAATTGGTTGACAAAACTTTTTAATGTAGTGTTAAAGAGTAAGAAGATGCCTGATATATGGAGGAAAAATATTCTTATACCCATATACAAGAACAAAGCAGATATTCAGAACCGTGCGAACTATTGAGGGATTAAATTGATGAGCCGTACGATGAAATTATGGGAGAGGGTTATTGAGAGAAGATTAAGAAAGACAACAAATATTTCAAAGAATCAACTTGGTTTCATGCCAGGGAGATCAACCATAGAGGCTATCTTCCTCCTGAGGATGTTAATGAAACAGTATAGAGAAGGTCAAAAAGATTTATATATGTGTTCATTGATTTGGAGAAGACTTATGATTGGATTCCTAGGGAGATTCTATAGAGAGAATTGGAAAAGAAAGGAGTATGTGTCACATATATTGAGGTGATAAAGGATATGTATGATAGAGCTGAGACATCTATACGGACGGTTGGCGGAGAGACTAAGGAGTTTCCTATCACGATTGGTCTACCCTAAGGGTCAGTGTTAAGCTTGTACTTGTTTACCCTAGTTATGGATGAGATTACTAGACATATTCAGGATGAAGTGCCGTGGTATATGTTATTTGCAGATGACATTGTTTTAGTAGATGAGACGAGAGAAAGAGTGAATGCTAAGCTAGAATTGTGATGGAAAACGTTAGAGACAAGAGGGTTTAGGCTAAGTTGATGCAAGACGAAATATATGGAATGTAAGTTTAGTCAAAATAGGATCACTAGTAGTATAAAAGTAAGTTTGGGCACTCAAAAGATTGTAAAAAAAAAAAACTTTAGATATCTTGGATTTATGGTACAACATGATGGAGGGATTGATACGGATGTAAGTCACAGGATTCAGACCGGGTGGACTAAATGACGGAGTGCTTTATGTATATTGTGTGATCGAAAAGTTTCTTTCAAGGTTAAAGGAAAGTATTATAAGGTGGCAGTAAGACCAGCGTTATTATGTGGATTAGAGTGTTGGGCAGTAAAGCATAATCATATTCAGAAGATGGTAGTTGCGGAGATGAGAATGTTAAGATGGATGTACGAGATCATAAGGAGAGAGAGGATTAGGAATGAGGAGATTACGGGCAAAATAGGAATAGCATTGATTGAGGATAAAATGAGAGAAAATCGGTTAAGATGGTTCAGTCATGCTAGAAGGCGTCCAATAGAAGTATCAGTTAAAAGGTGTGAAAGTATGGAGATTGCTAGGAGTACGAGAGAAAGAGGGAGACCCAATAGCAGTTGGAAAGTAAGTATTAAGCATGATCTTGCCTATGTAGATTTAACAGAGGATATGACCCTTAACAGATTTGATTGGTACCGTCAAATCCATATAGCCAATCCCACCTTGTGAGAAAATGCTTGGGTTGGTTTGATTTGGTTTAGAATAACCTACAATTTAAGTGATAGAATAGCCATTCCATTCCAATCAAGATTTGATCCCAAAAAATGAAAAAGATATAAATAAAAAAAACAAGCAACTATTTTGCCATCACAAATTTTTTTCAATTACTCTCTTGAGTTGTAAAATAACATTTTTACCCTTGACCTTATTCCAATCAAGATTTGATCCAAAAAATGAAAATATAAATAAAAAACCAGCAACTACTTTGCCATCAAAAATTTCTTTCAATCACTATATTGGGTTGTGAAATGATCATTTTATCTATTGACCTTATTTTTTGCCTAAATTTGAATTCAGATGGTAAATACCTTGGGTCCATTTTTTTTGCCTAAATTCGTATTTTGGGCTTTCCAAAAGGCTAATAAAAATTCATCAAAATATTTCTTAATAATCAAGTAAATTTTGGTACGATCCAAACTTGGGTCATAAAATGGCCATTTTATTCCTAGGTTCGTTATTTGCCCAAATTTGTATTTTTGACTTCCCAAAAGATTAAAAAAATATTTTACCATAGTTTTCTTCGTGAATGAGTTTCAGAATTCTTCTCGCTGGAGTACAACATTGGGCAAAAGCCTCTTAAAAAAGCTAATGATCGGGGTACTGAAATACAATGTCAATTAACTTGATAGCAATAGGATTAGTCCAAAGAAGCGCTATAATTTTGAATGGGAGTGCATTTTTCTTGGCTAGTGAATGGTCTTCACACTAAATTATTTTATTCTGCAAACTCAGATAATGACCGAATTTTGGTCATTTTTGGAGTCGTAAAAGTAGACATTTTTCTGTGCCTGAGTAAGTGAAATGTGTTCTCTTGTACATATACCCAAAAAAAATTGACTTCAAATAACCATTTTTTTTTTCTTTTTTTGGGTATATTCAGGATTTGATTACAGTGCCAGGTAGTGTAGTGGAGATGCGAACACATTAAACATGCATTGTTTTTAAAGTCCCTTCTGCCGTTTAAATAAAAATTATATTATTCGAATTCTCGATGACTTGTGGAATAGATAATGATCTCAATACAACTTATTGAAGTTTAACTAATAGAATACCAATCCTAGCATACTGGGCCAAACACACAAAACAAATATGGATCTCAAAATTTCTAATCCATTTGAAATTATGAAGTATTTTTATGATAGATCATGGTATCACTATTCTGACATCCTATTGAATTTCTTGAGAGCTGATAATCTTAGGATGGTTTGCTTACATAATTTCATATTTCCAGTTTAGGGATTAAGTGGCCAATAGTTTCTTAATAAAGTTAGTTGTGTACAACTGAACTCAGTAAATCCTTATTTCCAAACTAGTTGAGGTTAGCTGTATGAATCCATAACATAATAAGTCGTATCGCTGTAAATGTCACTCCTTTTCTCCTTGTGCCTTTGACTCGACTAACTTGAGTCTTAACCATCCACTTGAAGTTATACTTTACTAATCTTAGTGTCTCCATAATTTTTAAGATAAAAATAAGTTTATTGAAAATGGCATCAAGGGGATTCCACCCATTTAGAAAGGAAAGAGCAAAACAAACCTAAACTTTTGTATCCACATTCTCAAAAAAGTGAAGGAAGCTGTATAAATCCGGATCTATAACAACTGAACTCTATACAATGTAGACAAAAGAATTCTTTTCAACCTATACAACGGCAATTCGGTATCTGGAAATGTTCTTCTGTTTCTTTCATTCCAAATGAGCCAAGATTGGTAAAAGGGGACTATTTTTTCTATTTCTTTCATTCCAAACAAGGCAAGATAGGTAAATGGGACTATCCTCAAAATGCTGTGGTTATGCTTTTTCTCTTTTTATGGACTTCCTTAATTGTTTCTCAGCAAAAAGAGTTATAGATTTCTTCTGCTTACTTCATGGGATAAATTGCACTACTCATTGGGTAAGACTTTAATTTTTATCTAAATTATAATCCTAACAGAATCGTGAAGAGTAGTAACATACACCTGTCCCCCAACCCCCCCTCCCCAAAAAAAACCCACACAACCAGCACCACCCAAAAAAATGTTGTCATAATCTATTGATCTGAATGGCTTTGTTTATCTTATTTATTTATTTATTTATTTTTGGAGTATAAACTAACAGGTTCCTTCTCCTCAGGTGCCTGGCTGATGAGACTGCTGTTTTACTGCTTTATTCACTTGTGCATGGGAACCCAGCTTTTCTGGAGTATGTTTTGGTCCGAACTGATTTGGATACGCTGGTATGAAGTGGCAACTTCCAATTTCATGTCTTGTTTGTAGTTAATTAGCCCCACCCACTTCTTGAGGCAACTCTGACAAAAGAGAGAATAAAATTAAATTAGAAACAACTAGAGCAAATGTAATGACTTGCCATAAATCGTGATAGTAAATTCTTATATGATGTATGATTTTGCAACTTTAAGGTTTGTACAAGCAAAATTTGCTTGTAACGTGGTTACATACTCTACTTTTTAATATATTATCTATTTTTCTTTCTAAGCATTTAGAACTGCGCTATCACTTGTTTTCCTCTGCAAAATTAGGTTCCCCACACCCTCCCATGTAGGCCAGGAATTTTTTATTTTTATTTTTTAAATGTGTATTGGTTGCTTTCCCTTGATACTCTGTTTATAAAATTTTGATATTCCTGTAAAAAAAATAAAAAAAGAAAGTTCTTTTGAGTGAAGTTGTTAGAAGAATTAAATAGTTCTTCTTTTTGAAATTATTGTTGCAGCCTAGTTTATGTGATATTCAAAAGAAGTTGATACATTGGTTACTATAACTAACTTAGACTCTTTTTAAAAGCTTGGTTAATATAACTAATTGTGACTCCTTTTAAAAGCTGTTCTTTTCCTAATATTTATGTAATTTACTGTTTTTATGAATGATTTGTCATACGATGGAGTGCTAGTAAGTCTGAATGATGATTAACTATCGAAAATTTCTTGAAATTTTAGGGCTTTGTATTGGGCAGCATGAAAGTCCCTTTTGCCCCTTCCCTCTCTGATTTTTACTCTGTTCTCTTGATATCCCTCTTTCTTTCTCTATTATAACAATAATAATAGTAAACCTTGTACTTTATTTGTCCACCATGCATTTAAACGAATTTTTCTGAGTACCTGGTTGTATCAATAGTTGTGGTACAGTAAAATTTGATAATCTTAGAGTTCAGAAAAAATGCTTGCTCTTTTGTTGTTGAATGAATGGGCATCATATATGCAAGTTGCATGACATCACTTCAAGTGTCCTGACATGATAGGCTTTTTTGTAATGAAATTAACAGCTGATGCCCCTGCTGGAAGCCCTGTATAATGCTTCAAAAAGGTCATCCAATCAAATCTACATGGTGCTGATAATCTTTCTCATTCTCAGTCAAGATTCCTCTTTCAATGCCAGTATTCACAAGCTGGTAACTACTGCCTCGTTAGGCCAATATTTGCATTAGAAAACCATCCTGCTAATATCTTATTTATTTGATCAGATACTGCCTAGTGTTCCATGGTACCAGGAACGCCGCCTTCATCAAACATCCCTTGGTTCGTTGGTGGTCATAGTTCTAATAAGGACTGTGAAGTACAATTTATCTAAGCTGCGGGTATGTCTCGATGCACATCCATTTCTCTTGATTATTTATGTTCGCGTACTTGGTGTGCATTTTCTCTGGATTGCTGTGATAGATTCCATGTTTTAGATGAGGTTAATTTAAATCATCCATGAAAGACCATGCTGCCATTTTTTTTTTTTTTTTGGAAAAGTATCAAATATTACCGGTGCTAATGCAATTGTGGAGATTTGTTGAGACCCTAAAAATCCATATGGTTGTTTCCTAAAAGCATGGAGGATCTCATTTATTCTGGGTGCAGGTGCCTGCCCTGGCCGCAGAGTAGGTGACTTGGGGGAGGTAGTGTGGAAGCAAAGGAAAAAAGGGCATATTTTTTCTGTTGGTGTGAGGGAGAACCTCTTTGAGGAGAATGATTAGATTTGTTTCTCTGTCGTGTAGTTCATTCATTTGCTTATTTCATCCATTATTGACACAATTCTTTTACTTGAAAATATTGAGTAGAAAACATTTTTACATATATGTTAGGTGTTCTCTTGGGCTTTTTCTTCTGTATGCAGGTGACACTTTTTGGTGCCTTCATTTATATACTCATTAAAAAACAAATTATCAGTTGTGGAGTGGGCAATTTATCATAATCTGCATGTCCTGATAGATTAAAATTCTAAAAATACAAGAATTACCTATGATGGAAATGTAGTATCCTCTCACCAAGTGCGGAAATTTCTTTGGGGTATGTAATTAAAGTTAGCTAGTTGCACCCCTCCCTTTGAACCTTACCGAAAAGGGGGAACAGATTGAAACCGCTGTGGGCATGTTTGTTCCGTTGGATACGGGTTGGGTAGGAGATAATATTCTACTATTAATTTTTGTCTTATGTTTAGCTACAATTTTATTATTGGAATAACATCTTCTACATGATGTAGATAACATTATAAATGATAGATGTTATCCCAAGAAAAAAAAAGTATAATTAAACATGGGATAAAAATTGTGGGTGGGATTCTATCTCCTATTCAATCCCATATCCAATGAAATAAACATGTAATATTCATCCCACGTTTAATTACACTTTTCTTCTTATGCTAACATTCCGAGAGAAAAAATTGTAGCTAAGCATAGGAGAAAAATTAAGGGCGGGATGTTATCTCCTATCTAATGCCATATTCCGTGAAACGAACATGCTGCTGCGTATGATAACATTAGACATTGAAAACTCTTCTTACGCACCCAATGGTTGTTAGCATTTTAATGTAACTGACGAGACAGATCTCACTTGCAAAGTGTGATATCTCCAGCTTCCCTGTATTTAAAATTGGTTGTTGGCAAGAGAAAAGTAAACTTCCCATGTAGGATTACTGGAGCCCTAGGAAGCATTTTTAGGACCATTTATTTTTATGGCTGTGCTGATTTTTATATTGTCATTGATGTAATGAACCTGGAATGCTGTAAAGATTGAAGTTGTAGATGATATATTTGCAGATGTCTCAGTTATGTCAGTACGCACTGTAAACTCTTGAAAATCTGTCCGCAAGTATGTTTTGACCCCACACATTGGTAGTGTTGATATGTAGTGAAGTATCTGAATCAGTTGATTTTACAGACTCGTTCGTCCTGTAGTATTTAACATATTCAATTGTTGCAGGATCTTTATCTCCACACAAACTGTCTTGCAATTTTGGCCAACATGGCACCTCATGTCCACCGTTTGAGTGCGTATGCATCACAGAGACTTGTTAGCCTTTTTGATATGCTTTCACGCAAGTACGGCTCTCAGTGTCTCCAGAAAAAACTCATTAGTATTCTCTTATATATGGTACTTGATAACTTTGACAGATGCTTCACTCCTACAGAATTGTGATTAGTACCCCCTTTCTATTTCTTTTGTGTGTAATTATATCCAGGTACACCAAATTAGCGGAGCTGCAGAACAATAAGATGCATATAGGGAATGGTGAATCTAGAGACAGCCTCCCGGAAGATTTGGTAGTCACCGTAGACTATATCTTTGTCATCATATCTTCACTACTATTTAGTCATTTTTATCATAGTTCTTTTTTTTTTGGGTCTAAATTAAAATATGTTTGTTGCAGTCCACAGAATTGCATATTTATACTGATTTCCTCAGAATTGTTTTGGAAATATTAAATGCAATTCTGACTTATGCCCTACCACGGAATCCTGAGGTATTGTGATTCCTTCGATACTGATTTGTACAAGATAAAATCTTAGCTAGTATATGACCTGATTGTTACAAATTACAGGTTTTTGCACCTTTTCATGTTTTGGGTATTTTTTTTGTATTGATCGGAGCAGGTTGTATATGCCATTATGCACAGGCAAGAGGTATTTCAGCCTTTCAAGAATCATCCACGCTTCAATGAGCTGCTGGAGAACATTTTTACTGTATGTATCGTCTTTCTAATGTTTAAAAATGCGATTTATTTCTTTTCTGGCATAACTTTGGATTTCTATAGGTCTTAAACTTTTTCAATAGCCGCATGGATGCACAAACTATGGATGGGGAATGGTCGGTAGAGAAAGTTTTAGAAATCATAATCATCAATTGTCGATCTTGGAGGGGTGAAGGCATGAAGGTATATATAGGAAATGGTTGTGGTAGCATGTTTATCCAATATTCGGAGCAATTCTTGATGTTGATGTTCTGTTTTTCTTGTATATACATTTGACAGATGTTTAATCAATTACGCTTTACGTATGAACAAGAGAGCCATCCCGAGGAATTCTTTACTCCTTATGTGTGGCAGCTGGTTATATCTCGCAGGTATAGCCCTGCTATCTATTCATTTTTTCTCTTTGGATATATGCTGCTACATTAGAGATGTTCAAGGGGAATAAAATGTACTGGATTGCATTTTGCATTTTATAGTTATTGTTTTCCTTCGCTTTAGAACATTCTTTCCCTGCTAAAAAGTTTAAAGTAAAGGTATTTGTAGTGCTGATGGAATAGTTTTCCTTGCCCATGCTTTCTAAGTTCATGACATGATTATTTCTTCCATGGCATACAACACACTCGTATGTTTTTAGCTTCTAGTTGATTGAATGTAGCGTTGATTGAATTACCATGATCGGGGTTAAAAATAAACATCAATGATAGAATGGAGCCAACTTGAATATCCTTATCCATTCAACATTTTCATTTGTTTACTGTTCTGGTAAATATTGTTAATTTCTTTGCCTTGTCATGTCGTTTCTGCAGGGCTTTCAGTTTTAATCCCAATAACGTAAATCTGTTCCCAGTTGATCTGCCATTGGAAGTAAGTATCCTGCTTCATTCAACTGTTTTGAAGTCGTCAGTTATTAACTCAAAAATATATTTCCTCCTTTTGCTGTGTTGATATTTATGGGACTAGACTAACTACAGGCTTCTTACTCTCTTAATCTTTTGCTAGTATGTCAATGCCATATATGCTGTATTTTTACATAACTAAAAGGTGATTTTTTGTATTTATACATTTATACCAATCTGTCTGTGTTTATTTATCAAATAGTATATCAATGTCATGATTGTAATAGATTCATAGGAAAAAGGTTTAAGACTATTCAGTAATACTAATTGAGGACACAATGAATCTCAAATGTCTCCCTAGTCTTTTTCTCTATGGAGCGTGCATGGAAACCTTTGTTTGTATTTTTCCTAATGGTTATGCTTCAGTGTCTGCTAGAAATACCTGCAGACGCTAAACTTTTGTGCATCGAATTAGATGTGAACTACTACTAAAATATGTATCCATTTAGAAATCTAATTTACATATCCACAACTCACACGCATCAAAGGTATTGCCTTTTGATGCGGATACGACTTGCTTTTGGAATTTCTGTGCTACAGTATGCAAGAGATTGATGTGGGC
The DNA here is from genome assembly GCA_035590655.1 of Pouteria glomerata. Lineage (NCBI taxonomy): Eukaryota > Viridiplantae > Streptophyta > Magnoliopsida > Ericales > Sapotaceae > Pouteria > Pouteria glomerata. The sequence goes on from JAVXUM010000023.1 coordinate 6,889,028, forward strand.
GGTTGCCGTTGATTTCCTGTGAAGTTGGTCTTCTTTTTTTTTTTTTTTTGTGGTTTTTAATTTCTTTTATGGTGTGTTTGGTGTGAGGATTTGGCAAGGAAAAAGATAAGAAAAAAGAAAAAGATAGAAAAAGAGGAAAGAAATATAAAATCTCACATATACATCTATCTGAATAGATTAGAAAATATATAATAAAGTAAAAGGTATTCATCAATACATACATATATATATATATATATTCTTTTAATTTAGTTAATTTTAATTTCTTAATTGCTGTCTCTTGTCCTCCATTTTTAACACAATCCAAGATAATTAATTTTGAATCCCTAGCCATTTTCTTATCCTTGCCAAATTTTTGATCCAAATATCAATAATTTGTCTAGGAAAGAGAAAGAAAGAGGATTTAAAACTATTATTTTTGCTTTCATTTGTGGTAGAAAATCTATATAACAAATCAGGTCATTGATTTGACATTTATGTGTTAGATCAACGGCTGTTATTATACAAATCAAATCAACGACTGTTCATTTTATTTTTCACTCCCGTGCCTTTGGCACGGGTAAATATTAGTGATAAGAGAATGCAGGGGATTTGAGAATTAAAAATAATTAAATTAGAAAATCAATTTATTGATAAATGCTTTTTTTTTTTATATATTTTTAATTCACTCAAATAATAATATGCATTTGAGATTTTATGTTTAATTTCCTTTTTCTGTCTTTTTATTCTCTTTGTCCCTTCCTTTTTTTTCCTCTCACCAAATCCTATTCTAAGTGTTTTTGAATTATGAATTTGTGAAGGGAAAATGTAATAAAGCAAAATAAAATAAATTGTTGTTAATTTTTATTTGAGTTAGAAATTTGAGAAGGAATTGGTTAGATATTTATTAAAAAATATATATATATATATATATATTTTATTTAACTAACTGTAAAATATGACTATATATAAATAATTTCATTTACCTTACCATTTTCTTTTACTTTGACAAATC
>JAVXUM010000023.1:6900851-6912049 GCA_035590655.1 Pouteria glomerata
GTTTTTGAAATAATAAAAAGTGAGATAAAATAAGATAAGTTGTGTGTTCGTAATTTGCATAATAAAATAAAAAATAAATAATTTTTAAAAATTTTTAAAAATTTTTTTAATTTGTTGACCAACCAAGTAATACCTAAGCTGACTGTGAAAGTAAAATATTATTTGGATTAACTTTATTTATTGAAGGTCATGACGTCACCCATTTTCTTAAGTTATTTAAAAGTTAAAAAAATAAGACAAAGTAAGGTTTTGGATTAAAAAAAAAAAAAAAGCAAATAAAAAATTACTTAAAAAAGAAAGACAGCGATAAACTGATCCAGTACAGAGCAAGTATACTACAGTTGATGCCCCTGCAGGGTGGTTCAGCGGGAGTCGAGCACGCCTTAGAACTCAGGCCACTTTGGTCCTGGGTTCGAGTTTCTCCTCGAGGGACGAGGTTACCGCCTATGTGGGTGCTTATTGGCTTCCACTGGGCCGAGCCGGTCAGCCAAGGCTTGTCTAGGCTGGTTTACCCTTCAGGTCTCTTTGCCGGCTAGAGGCCTGAGGCGTGTTTCGCCCTGTGCGCACCCCAATGGGGTAGTGGCTACGGACTTCCACGTACCAGAAGTATACTACAGTTGACAGAGTCGTTCGTATTCTTACTTCAGATATATACCGGAGATCTTTCAAATATTCTTTTACAGAGAAACTGACAAAAAATGGTCATTATTCAAAGAGAATGGAAAGAATGACGATGGGCTCCAACGTCTCTCCGGCGGTGCTGATAGCGATTCTTCTGCTCAGCTTCGTCGGCGACCTTACCGCTCTGTCCGTCACAGTTCACGACGTCGAATGCGTCTACGATTACGTCGTATACGACGGCGACACCATCTCCGGGAACTTGTCGTCGTCGATCAGGGCACCTTCTGGAACTCAGACCACCCCGGCATGGACTTTATCGTAAACCCTTCCCCTGTCTATGATCTCCACGAGATTTTTGACTTTCTATAAACGTGGAATTCATGGTTTTAACCATCATTTTTTTTTTAATTTTAAGTGAATATTTATGTTGGGTTATTAAATTTAAATTAAATATGAAATTAAAAGTATTCTATATAACTTTATACCCTTATATTCAATTATTCAAAACCATGAATAGTTTGAATAAAAATTAGTTTCATAGTAGAGACCTTGATAATGTGAAAGTGGGTTTGTCCGCATTGAAAATCTATAAAAAAAGTTCATAAACTTATATATACTAAGATTAAAGAAAAAGAAAAAGCTCAAGAGTTACCTATGTATAATAAATGAGAGCGCTATCTGGGTTAACTCATATCACCCATGTGGGTCGTTTAGCCCAAATTAGATTTAGGTTTAGGTCAGGTCAATGTATGGGTGTGAGTTGAATCAAAATTCTGTTATTTTTAACAAATACATATTTTCCCAACAAACACAACCCTTTCCAACAGTCCAAACATGTCTCTTCCAAACATACAGATATGACTGGTGTCTGTTCCTGCAATGGACATACCTAATGGCTATAGTTTTGCATAAAAAACTAGTTTAGAATTTTTGCATAGAAAATTTGCATTAAACAATTATTTTTTTCTTGCATACAAGAGTACAAATAAAGTATTAGTTTGTTAGAACATACAAATTATCGCTTCTTTTTACGTGTGTGATCATTCTATTCTGGGAGACTGAAGCTGTGAAACCCAGAAACTATTGTGGGGGGGGGAATTTCTGAAGCTGTGAAACCCAGAAACCATTGTGGGGGGGGCGAATTTAGTTTTAAGGAGATAGCATCCAACACTAAACTTGATCAGTGCATTCAATTTTCTGTCAAAATTGTAAGTTTTATTTGTGTAATTTTCCTTTGCAAAACAGTGACTGATTTGAAATTTTTCCAACAATAATTTGTTTTGGCGATGCTTGATCCATTTGATTAAATCTCTGTGTTTCATTTTTCGATTGGTCGAACTTGCATTTTGGTTTGGATAATTTTGGAATGCTAATTCTTAGTTTCCTTTTTGTTTTTTGGTGTTAAATTCAATTGATTTTGTGTTTGAATATTTTTGTTAAAGCGGTTTTATCATTGGAAGTTGATCGGATCGAGGCTTTGTGGTATAGCTGATGGGTTTTGCAATGTTGAATTGCTAATTTCATGGGTTCCAAGTTCACCAATTGTAGAGGCACAAATGTGATCAGTAAACTTTCTTTGTCAATTGTAACCAGTGGTCCTTAGCATCTTTACCTAATTCGGTTTTTGGTTTTATCTATTTCGTAAGCTGCTTATTAGTTTGTTAGTGGCTAGGCCCATCCTTATGATTAGGAGTCTAGGACTACGTGGAGGTGCATGATTATTATCCACTTGCACCCAAGTTTTTCAATAGAAAGTATTGGAATTGAAGGAATGGAAAAAGATTTGAAAGTAAAATTACCTAAATGGGCAATAAATTTTTTGAAAACTACTTCTATATTATCCCTCTTCAAGAAGTACGTAATGACTGGGGGTTAAGAGGTATTAAGGGAACTTAGGGCAGAAGTGAAAAGTTTAACCAAAAATTGTGCTTCGCCAACTACTGCAATAGTATAGATCAGATGTCAGTGTATGAGCGATGCTCAAAATTATTACTATTTGGTAGTTATTCAGGACTCATTTGGTTTGTTTTTTATTTTTTATTTTTAATTTTTAATTTTTATTTTCTGTTTTGAATTTATTTTTCATTTTGAGTTTTTAAAAATAAGAAAAATAGTTTAAAGCGCATTTGGTTACTTGTGTTTTTAAATTTTATTTTGAAAAACAAAAAATAAGTTTACACATAAAATAAAAAATGACAAAAAATCATTTTGATTATTTTTAACTCAAAATAAGGAAAACATAACATTTTTTGTTATCATATTTTGAAATTTTTAGAACATAAAGCACATAAAATAGAAAACAGAAAATAAAAAATAAAAATCAAACCAAATGCCACCTCAATTCGTAGGTGAGGTGTAGTGATGGAATTAAAATAAATTATAAAGTAAAATTGCTCAAATATCTAATAATTTTTGAGAAATTAGTTGCACAAGGTTTCTTTGAGTTGAGTTGCACAGGCCTTATTGTGGGTGGTTATAATAAAGGTTATGTTTTTTTGGTTGTGGTTAGAGGCTACTAATAGAAGAATAGGAAAAGTTTCACTAAGGGGGTGTTTGGGAGTTCAAATTTTACAAAATATTACAAATTTCTATCAACTTTTAGCCATTCTTGTTTTCTATATACTTATTTTAAAACTTTAAATTTTACTAATTTTTATCAAATTTTACAAAATTTGGCTAATTCTTTTACTAACTTTTGTCAATTTCTATCAATTTTTTGACAATTTTTCTAACCAAAACCTTTTGGACAAGTCATTTGACCATGTTTGAACAGATTTTGTCAGCTCAAAAGTTTGATACAACATACGAAACTTGTTTGAATAGGTTATTTAATAACGTTTGAATGGATTCTGTCAAAAATTTTAAATTTGTCTTCCAAACATCAAAAAGTGACCGACGCATTACAGTTTTACTAACTTTTTATCTTTCAAACAACCCCCATAAATTTAAAGTTTCACCGAATTTTAGGCTTCACCAATTACTTCTATTGTTGCCTTATTATAATAGTATAGATTACGATTTAACAACCTCACAAGTCCAACCCAAAAATAACCATGTCTTGTTAAGCTGCATGAACTTGCAAAGTTTCGAGGGTTGATAGACAAGTGGATGATGAAAATGAATCTAGTTATTGTTATCAATGGGAATAATCCAACAAGAGTTTTCCACTCTTATTCATGTAACAGCTCTGCCATGCTTCATTCCTTGTCACAGTCTACATAGCATGATTTCAGGTTTTCCTTAAGTCTTTTGACTGGCTATATTGTCACGTACGAGCCTCTTCATGTTACTTTTAAGTCTTTAATGAACAAAAACTCAGTTTACGTGGAAAGCAGCACCTGTGGTGATCTTCTTGGACGTTTATGAGTAATCAGTGTAATCATTTAAATTTCTTTAATATGTGGTTTTCATGCAGGTAACATCTCCAGCAGGTGAAGTGGTGCACACATTTAGAGGATCATCTGGGGACAAGTTTGAGTTCAAAGCCCCACGAAGTGGAATGTATAAATTCTGTTTTCATAATCCTTTCTCTTCACCAGAGAGTCTCCTTCTACATACATGCTGGACATATTCCTAATGAACGTAACCTTGCAAAAGATGGTTTGTCTATTTTTATGTAATTATGGGTGTATGGTGTTAATCTCTTCGGACTAGCTACTTATGGATTTCAACTACAAATAGTACTACACCTTGCTTATAAAATCTTGACCGATTGTTGAACTTTTTCCATCAAGTAACATGCTTGAGGCTGATATACAAAAATATCATTTTTGCCATGCTTTCTTTTAATCTTTACATGGTGTCTTGTGGCAGAACAATTGGACCCTGTTCATGTGGAGATTGCTGAGCTGAGGGAAGCATTGGAATCTGTCAGAGCAGAGCAGAAAATCGTCATAGTAAGCTGTTATTTCTCTTGAAAATTTGAGCGGTGGTTATGAATTGGTTTAATAGAATTCTGCAGTGCTTTCCCGTTCTTTTCTCCTCTAGATTATTTATGGACCTGTGGTTTTCCAATGTCGAACACAACTTTTATCTGAATCTAGATATGATCAAGAAAAAGTAGGAATTATCGGTCCTGATGTACGGTGGGGGAACATCTCTCTCTGCCGGGTGCTTGCATGATTGTGTGAGTGTAAACGGAAGAAAGCTCTTCAATAAGAAGAAGATTTAATGACAGCAACATAAACACTTGCATATGACTTGTCCGTAAAAGTATCCTAAAACAGGGCAGTAAGCTAGTGCTAAATACTTGCTGCATCTACGAGGAGTCAAAATGGATTTCTTGCTAGATATTGGAAAATAAGTATTTTCTAGTTTGGTAATGTTGTAGCTGATAATAGACATGAACTATGATGATGTAAACATATGCTGGGGAAACTAATTCTCAGTCACCGTGAACGTTCTTGAAAATCATAACATAATTATTGTAATCATTTTGGAAGACTGGAAATTGATTTTTCGACTCTGCAACATTTTAAACGGAGAGCGGTATCCAAGAAGAATTGCGAAAGTTAGTTTGTTTTGAAAGAGACAACTGTAAAGACTTTGGTAAATAGTATCAGCTGGAAAAGATAAAAGATAGAAAAAAAAAAATTATAAAACAACAAAATTTAGGAAGCAAAAAGAACAATAAATTAGGCTCGATATTTGGGTACTTGTGTCATTACTTGTAGATGTTTTTCTTGCACAAAGTGTGGCACATTTTCAAGATCTTGACCTTCTTGATCCTTTTTTTTTTTTTAGTGTGTGTGTTTTTGAGAAAGAAAAAAAAATAATAATTTTTTAGTATCTAACTTTTTAATTTTTTTGTTAATTTGATGATTTAAGAAAAAAATCAATAAGTGAGTAGCTAAAAGTTAACTATTAGCTAGTAGTTGCCAGACACAACTTAAGGTGGAACCCTCACCTTGAGGGCATCACCGTCCTGTCCTAAGTTATGGTAGAAAAGGTAATTGTTAGACGCAGCTTAAGGTTGTATATAATTTTGTGCAATAAATACTATAAAGTTATATGTAATTAAGTTCCGAAATGAATACTGGTGTCTTCTTGCTGATTCGGAGTGTCGGTCAACCAGAAGTCGTGGCAAAAAGGCTTTTATTTCTTCTTTGTTTCTTTTTTATTTTTTATTTATTTTTTCTTTTGAAATGTGTTTTCCTGATTTATATTAACCTAAATTACCTATTAGTCTTGTATCGATTACATTAGTAACTATGTCTGATTCTGCTACAGCGAAGGAGAGCACACAGAAGCGAGTTGTATTTTACACAGTCGGAGAGTCTGTTGTGCTGTGTGTTGTGAGTGCACTTCAAGTTCTGTTTATACGGAAGCTGTTCAGCAATTCAGTTGCTTCTAACAGGTTTTGATGCTTAATGCTGAAACTTCCTTGCTTACAGAGTTTAGATACACATCTTGTATGTAACAACAACTCATTCTGGATTATACTATATATGTATTCACAGTAGAACTTTTGAATGACAATGGGTTCAGTGTTTTCCTTGAAAAAAGGAACTTTGATTATAGGAAAACCGATGAAGTCAATGCCTTTGCGTGAAATCATTCCTCTGTTTGCTATATCTTGATACGAAGCATGGACTTCTTGACTTAAATACCTGATTAAAATGAGTGCCCACGAAAATTTCTAAAATTATAAATTCCTCCCTCATTTTTTGTTACTTATTATATTGGTAGAACATTTGGATTATGATCGAAATTTTGGATTAGGGTTATTGATTTTTAAATATTTTTGGTGATCTAGAATTTTTTTTTTTTTTTGGGGTGACCACATGTCTTGATAATTTGTCACATGCACCTCTTTCTCAAACTGGTCGAACACACTTGCCCTAAGCAAAACACATTTGCCCTGGATTAGGGAGAGACGTACAAGCTCCAAGAAGACATTTTTTGGATGAGTTGAGTTGAATTGAGGTATGTAAAGGTGAGGCAAAAAAATTTAGACAAGCACGAATCCTTAAAAAGCCACCCTATTTGGTTACTGATTTAAGAAATTATTATCTCGTTTCATTTTCTTTTATTAAATTTTATTATTTTATTTTCTTTGATTACCCTTGGTTGTCTTGTTTTCTAGAAATTACGAGAAATAAAATCTCTTTCAACATTAAATAACTTTTTTTTAGTGTTATTGAAACCAAATTTCTTTCAACCTCTCTCCTTTTTTTTTTTTTGCAAATCAATATACTGTCACGTACTGACTGAATTGTATAATTTAGAGACGTAAGATAAAACATATGCGTATATATAAAATCATCATATATATCCTGCCCATTTAGAATTATATAAAAAGCTAGAGCAAAAAAAGTATTTACTTAAATTTATCAAAAGTTATTGCAAATAAATACTTTCAAAATTATTGTTAAAAATGTTTTTTTTTTTAATAGGAGAATTTACATATGCATAAATAAAGCTAATTAAAAAAATTATTTTTTTACTCATGTAGCCGTATATGAATTCTAGAATAGAAAAACATACGGAGCATATTGATAAAATTGTGCTCAAAAAAAAAAAAAAAAAAGCATATGATTTTTTTACCTATACTTAATTTGTTTTCTATTTTTGGATTTTTTAACTTTTTTTTTTTAAGAATGTGATTAATTTGTTTAATTAAAAGCCGCCAAATAAAAAATAATTATATAAAAGAAAAGTAACCAAAAAAATAAGTGGCCACTATATATTACTAAGTAAGCCTAATTATCTAGATTTATTAAAACTCTAAAAAAAGTCAAAGTGCTCCCCCCGCCGCGAAAAAAAAAAAAAAAAGAGGTAGGAGACAACGAGTTAAAGGCATAAACTTTTTTGTGGAGCCACGGTTTCGCGATCCAATTTACAAAATGCAAGTTTAACGTTCTCATGTATGTAAGACAATGTCTATTTCATACCGTCAATGAATTTCTTATTTATGAGAGGGCAAATTCGCTGAATTATCGCAACAGCCACATCTATAACTACAACAATGAAACTCATAGTAACAATAGTCACTTAACCACAAATGCAATAACAAAGGCATGGTTTTAGAAAATAATAATGGTGAGTGTAAATGTAATGAAAAATAATGAGTGTAATGAGATATAGTGAAAGTGTAACGGAAACGAAACAATCCAAAAATGTTACATAATAGTATTATGTAACGGTATCGATGGTTTTTTAAAATTATGAATAAAGGTCTCAACATATTACGAAGAATCTAAGTTATAGAAACTATTAGACGATCCAGTCCTCGTTAGACGAGATGTTTCTACATTATCATTTTTGTATAAATTAAATTTGAATTTTGTGGATGTACAAGCTTGATGATATTTTTATTGATTGTATATATAATCTTAATTTTTTGTTAGAGATACCTATGATTTTGATGATATGTTTGTTGGATATGACTTGTGGCAATGTGTTAATTTAGTTGCAACTTTATTAGATAAGTAAATAAAAACGAGTAAGATAGCATCATGAAGTTTTTAATAAAATTGCTGTTAAGTGTGAAGTTTGATTTTAAATAAAGCCAAAAGCATACTTTTACATTTTAAAGTTTTTATTTGTACACGCTAAGGTTCCTTGCAACCTTGTAATCTTTATTTATACTTCATCATAATAAAATGCCCTAACACCCAGTAGATGTACGATTAAACAATTAATTTAAGTTAGATTCTCGTAAATCTATGTATCTAGTTATTTTCTTGTTTATGATTATTTTTTATTTTTGTTTGTCTTCGATTGTGTGTTTGCTTGTGGGTTTAAACGTAGAGATCCCCAATAATTGGTATCAGTTGTTGGGTGGTCTTAGGTCTCTTTCATCTATAAAAATTAGCTTGTAAGGTGAGATTTTTTCTCATACTTTACATATTGACCACTGGTCTTTTCCACAACTGATGTGAAACATCTCAACAATCTCTCCTTTCACACATTGAGCCCTGGATCGATGGCAATGACAACCCATTTCTCCTAGTGGGCTAAGATTGATGAAAAATCCAGATATGGAGCATTAGGAGGCATTCAAGTGGATTTTGTGGTATTTGAAAAGTACTTCTAATTTGGATTTATGTTTTGAGAGTTCTGATATTTATTTGTAAGAATTTGTGGATTCAGATTTAGCAGGGGACATTGATAATAGAAAGAGAAGAGCACTACCGAGTATATATTTACTTTGGGGAATGCAACAGCCTGTTGGGTTTCACAGCTACAAAAAATAGCGACTATTTTCACAACAGAAATAGAGTATGTTGCAGTTACGGAGATTTGCAAGGAGATAATATGATTGAGGAATCTCGTGAAAGAGATGGGTAAGGAACAAGAAAGTTATAAATTGTTCAGTGATAGTCAGAGCGCAATACATCTAATGAAAAATGCTACTTTTCATTTGAGGACCAAGCATATCAATCAAGAGTATCACTTCACTCACTCTTTGTTGGAAGATGGACAGTTCACTTTAGATAAAATTCACACAAAGGATAATCTGGCAGACATGTTTACGAAGGTGGTTACTGTGGAGAACTTAAAGGCTTGTTCAACTTCTATGAGTCTCCAAGCTTGAGTGGGAGGTTGGGTGCTGGTGGTTGTTGGTGATTGTTAGTGACAGTTGATCACTGTTGACATTTAGAGGATTGTTTTAAATCAGTCTTTAAATGAGAGATTGTTAAGTGTGAAGTCTGATTTTAAATAATGATAAAAGTGTACTTTTGAGTTTTAAGATTTTTATTTGTGCACGCTAGGGTTCCTTACAACTGTAAAAGGAACGCCTAAAGTTGTCTTCATTGTAATCTTATAACGTTTTCTTATATTTCAGCATGATGAAGCACCCCAACACTTCGTAGATATACGATTAAGCAATTAGGTTAAATTGAAGTCACATAAATCTTTGAGTCTCATTATCTTCTTGTTTATGATTATTTCCTATTTTTGTTTGTCTTCAATTATGTGCATTTGCTTGTAAGTGTGAGCATATAGATCCTTAACAGCTGCAATATCAAAATAGGACTTTTAAAAATATATCCTTAAATAATGATCACAAAAGTTACGGTACTATTTGGTATACTTGTTTTGAAATTATTTTTTATTTCTTGTTGTTTGAAAATAAAAAAAAAATAACTAAAAAACGTATCACTTGAGTCTTCAAAATGTGTTTTAGAAAACAAAAAATTAGTTTAGACATGAAATATAAAATTACAAAAAGGTTATTTCGAGTTTTTTCAATTCAAAATAAGGAAAATCTCAAAATAAGGAAAAAAATATCAAACTAAAGACATTTTTCTTTTTTTTTTTTTTTTTTTTTATTTTAAAAATTTTAAAATATAAAACACATAACACAGAAAATAAAAAATAAAAAATAGAAATACAAATTAAAAGCACCTACTTTCTCACAATGTAATTTTATTTGCAATTTTTTTTTTCCAAAGTCACATTATGAAGTTATGATTTTTTAAAAAATTAATATTTTATTAATTAAGATGAAACTGGCAATCGGTGTGTTTAAAATTGGATAAAATTATAAAAAAATTATAAAAATTTGTGTCTTGTATTTTGTATAGTAAATAAAAAATTTAAATTTTTTAATTTTATAATTCATATTTATAAAAATTTATAAATATATATATATATATATGTTTTATAACTCCCGACGATGCAAATATTTTGACAAATATGTTCTACTTTAACTGTGTGAAAAAAAAAATAAAAAACACACGCAAAAACCTCATGTCCACGCAATGACGCCCGAAGTATATGCCGTGGAAAGAATATGTATTTTCTGCAATATGTACAAAGAAGTAAGGGTAATTGTGGAAATTAACTTCCCCAAAGATGCTTCATTAACGAACTTTGGGTTCCGAACTTCCGACTCCCAATCTGCATTTGCAGACCGGTGATTATCGCCTTCTTGGAAAAATCGTTGATCGACAGATTAAAGAAAATGCTGGCAGTGTTTGATAAATCGGTTGCTAAGAGCCCCGAAGCTCTGCAGAGTCCGCAATCGGAGTCAGTCTGTACACTGAAAGATGGGTTTCTGGCTCAGCACTTCTCGTCCGTACACTCTGGTTCGGTCACCGTCAACCTCGGAGCGTCGGGTCTCATGGCCTATTCCGATAACAAACAGGACCCTTTCCTCCCCAGGTTCAATGCCCATGTTCCTATTCTGGGCTAGTTTTTTGTGCTTGATGATCTGATCATGCTCGCATCTGGATTGTTCAATTTTCTTTTCTAGATTGTATGTGCATTTGTGTGTGTATATATTTATATATATATATATATAGGAAATTTTTCGGATATTTATGCCATGTTTGGAAAATGAATTTGTTGATGGAAAGAAAAAATGAAAGAAAAATAAAATTTATAATCTATACAATTGTTGTTTATGTAATTAAGGAAACGGTAAACTTTATTAATAAATATCTATTTTTTTTAATCTTATTTTTCTAACTTCATAAAAAAAAATGAAATAAATTTAATTTTTTCACTTCATTTTGCACTTCTATCATTTTTCTTCTCCTTTCCTTTCCCTCAACAAATCCATGATCCAAACATAGCTTCATTTGTTTCGATGAAAATTTACGTTGAACAACATTTTTGTTTAAAAA
>JAVXUM010000023.1:6915718-6943462 GCA_035590655.1 Pouteria glomerata
AGGTCATCACCTGTTATAATGATATCATCAACATACACAATTAAAATAGTGATTTTATCATTTTTGGACCTTTTAGTAAAGAGAGTGATCTCCTTGGGACTGTTTAAACTACATCTTCTTCATTACTTGAGTGAATCTCCCAAACTATGCCCAAGGAGATTGCTTTAGTCCGTGCAAAGTTTTCTTTAATCTACATACGCCGCTTCTTCCAAAGGTGTTACTAAATCCTGGTGATGCCTCCATATAAACTTCCTCATCCAACTCACCATGCAAAAAAGCATTCTTTACATCAAATTGCAATAGTGGCAATTGAAAGTTAACTGCTAGAGATAGGAGTATTCTAACTGTATTCATCTTGGCCACTGGAGCAAAAGTCTCTCGATAATCCACTCCGTACGTTTGAGTATATCCTTTAGCTACAAGTCTTGCTTTGTACCTTTCTAAAGAACCATCTACCTTATATTTAATAGTATACACCCATTTGCAGCCTACCAATTTCTTCCCATTTGGTAATTCCATCATATCCCAAGTTGCATTTTTCTTCAAGGTTTCCATTTCCTCTATCATGGCCTACTTCTATTCCTTATTCTGTAACGCGTCATCAACATTTTATGGTATTCTATCCGAATGTAACTTGGTAAGGAAAGATATACAAGATGAAGAAATATTCTCAAAGGAGACAAAGTAAGCAATTGAGTGTTGTGTGCATTTCCTGGTCCTTTTTCAGATAGCAATAGGAATTTCAAGATCTACTAGATCAGTACATACATTTTCATTACCAAAATGATTCAAACAATGGAGCATGCCTTCATTCATGATCAGGTCTCCTTCTTGAATAAACCTACAGTGGTAAATTAGGAGTTCGGTTCCCTATCTTCTCATTTTTATCAGGAGTCAAGCAAAGATGTGGCTGATCTAACTGTTTTGTGGCTAGAATAGGAGACTTTGACGAGGATATATCTAGGTCTATATTAGGGAGAAGAGGTTGCTGATTTGGTAAAGAAAGCTGCTGGTTTGATGACTATTTTGGCTGCTGATTATTTGGCTGGTGTGGAGGAATTGAAGGCATTTGTGGTTGGGACTTTGAAGATGATATATCTAGATCTATATTAGGGAGAAGAGGTTGCTGATTTGGTAAAGAAAGCTGCTAGTTTGATGACTGTTTTGGCTGTTGATTGTTTACCTAGAATGGAGGAATTGAAGGCATTTGTGGCTGGACAATTTGTGGATTTTGTGACTGATCCAAAGGCACTTTTGACATATCAGATTGTTGGGAGTCAAAAACAGGGGCAAAAACAAGTTTAGGTTCTTCAAAAAAGGAGGCAATCGTCTTATCTTCACTTAAATACTCCCCCTGAAGAGAAGATGGGTTAAAAAAGGATTTATTTTCTGCAAAGGTGACATCTTTTGTGACAAAGATCTTCTTAGCTGGAGGATGGTAATATTTATATCCTTTTTGTGTGGAAAGATAGCCAATAAAGATGCACTTAAGATTTCTTAGATCTAGCTTACTACGATTGTGAGAGTGAATGTAAACATATGAGACACACCCAAAAATTCTTGGTGGAAGTGGATGAGACATACCAATGCGAGGAAAGAATTGTGAGAGAACTTCAATAAAAGTCCTATTCTGTAAAACCCGTTAGGTGAGCCTATTTGAAAGGTAAGTGGCTGTTAAGGCAGCTTCCCCCCAATAATGTTTAGGAACATTTTTTTCAAACAATAGGGCCCAGGTTATGTCAAGCAAATGTCAGTTTTTTCTCTCAACTACTTAGTTTTGTTGGGGTGTATCAATACAAGATGATTGGTGTATAATTTCTTCTTTTTGCAGTATGGGTGACAAGATTTGGTTGAAATATTCTTTCTCATAGTCAGACCTGAGCATTTTAACATTGGCATCAAACTGGGTTTGAACCATGTTCAAGAAATTAGGAATAATGGTACTGACATTAGATTTGTTTTTCATGAGAAATAACCAAGTGACTCTAATGCAATCATCAATAAATATAATGAACCAACGAGCTCCATTAAGACTAGCAACTCTAGATGGACCCCAAACATCAGTATGAATAATAGAAAATGGAATCAGTGATCTACTATTAGTTGTAGAAAAAGTGGATCTTTGATATTTGGCATACTGACATGTTTCACATTGAAAAGAAGATTCATCAATCCCTTTAAATAACTCAGGAAATATGTTCTTGAGTACATGAAAGGATGGATGTCCTAGTCTAAAATGATGAAGCCAAATCTATGATTTATTTAATGATAGCTTTCCTGACAAATGAGATGAAGGTACTGGAGCTCCCTTTCTACCACAAATAGTTTCCAAGAAATACAGCCCTTCATTTTCCTTAGCAAGCCCCATTGCCTTCCTCATTGCTAGTTCTTGGAAAAAACATTTATCAGATGAGAATACTACCTTACAATTTAAATCTTTTGTCAATTTTGGAATAGACAACAAATTTATTGACAACTTAGGAACACGAAGTACAAATTTTAGAGTGAGAGAGGGACTGATTGAGATGGTTCCTTTTCCTGTTATAGGAGTCAAAGTTCCATCTGCCACGCTAATCTTTTGATGCCCTGAACATGGAGTGTATGAGGAGAATTGATGGGATGAATTAGTCATATGATCTATAGCTCCTTAATCTACCACCCATGCCTCATTGTGATTGCTGTCCAATGAAATAATGAAAGCTTGAGTGTAATAATTAACTACATGTGCCAAAGAACAAGAGCCAACAGGTTTGTTAATTGTGGTAAGCAGACTTCGGATCTTCTCAACCTCCTCCTTATTAAGTGCACTTAGTTCCAGCTGATCCTTCTCATTTACCACAGTTTCGGTTAACATAATTTTGAAAGTTTCAAAAACTATTGACATGGTGGATGGCATAAATGGCTAAATTGGATTTGAGGTTAATGATTCAAAGATAGAGAAACTGAAATAATTTGTGCAGGAACACAGAAATCAGCAATGAAGGCTGAATGTTTATGTGGTAATGAAGGCCTGTTTTATGGCAATAAAGGCTGAAATAAATGCTCTGTTTTGATAAAAAATAGAGTAAGAAAACAAATTTTATTCAGCAATGAACAAGCCCAAATGAGAGGAATTGGCTTGGCTTTGATACCATGAAATTTGAAGAGAGATTGATTGAATAGCTTGATACCCAATTGGGTTATCTATGATTTGTATTTATACACATAGAATAAAGACTTTACATATTACATACATCTCCTCTAAACTAAATTCATCACCTCTAGACTAGATACATAAATACGAAGAAACATGAATGATAATAATACATAAATGTGCATTAATATCTCACAACCTCTAGAATTAGACTTGGAAATCACCAACAAAAGACCATATAGTGCAGGTCTCAGAAATGCATTATTACTAAGAGCTGCAAGAGAAATTTGTACTTTTTGTTTGGTTTATTAACAAGGGACCACTTGCAGCGATACAAGTAATTTATGAACAAGGGAGCACAGAAGCAAGGACCGCTGCATCGGCACCCGGGTCCAGTTTAAATAGGTAAAGGTCCTCACACTTTCTTGGACGAGTGAGAGGGATAAGGAAGCTAGTCCAAAATAGAAAGTTAAGATTAGGTACTTAGAATATTGGAAGCCTAATTGCGAAACTTATAGAAGTGGTGGATACAATGGAAATGAGACGAATCACAATTACTTGCTTGCAAGAGACAAAGTGAATGGGACAGAAAGTTAAAGAGATTGAGAGGACTAGGTATAAGTTGTGGTATACAGGACTTAATAAATTGAGGAATAAGGTTAGCATAGTGGTAAGCAATGACCTAAAGGAAGATATAGTTAATGTAAAACGATGTGGAGATAGAATTATTATAATTTAGTTAGTGTTAGGAGAAGAGACAGTGAATATAATTAGTGCTTACGTACCCTAGGTGGGTTTAGGAGATGAACATAAAGAAAAGTTTTGAGAAGACTTGGAATGAGTGCTACTAGAGATAACTAAGGAGAGATGATTTTCATAAGAGGAGACTTGAACAGTCATGTAGGATGCGATGTAAATGGATACATAAAAATACATGAGGGATATGGATACGGTAATAGAAATGAAGAAGGGACGGATATTTTGAAATTTGCAGTGGCTTATGATCCCATGGTGACTAACACCCTTTTTAAGAAGAAAGGGGAACATTTGGTGACTTATAAAGTGACTCCTTGAGAACACAGATTGACTTCTTCTTAGCTAGAAAAAAAGACTACCTAGCTTGTAAAGATTGCAAACTTATACCGAGAGAGAGCTTGACTTCTCAACATAGGTTGTTGATCATAGATGTGCAGCTCCAAAGGTGAACTAGAAGAAAAAAGATGTATAGATTCTCAAGGACTAAATAGTAGAACTTAAAAGGTGATAAGTTACTAACACTAAGGAAAAGAGTACTAGAGGAAGATGTTTGGGCAGTAAATGAGAGTGCAAGTACTATGTGGGATAAGATAGCAGAGTATATTAGGAGGGTAGGAAAAAAAAATCTTAGGAGAATTCAAACAGAATACTCTGGCACAGAAAGAGGCTTGGTAGTGGAGTGAGGTTATCCAAGACAATATAAGAGTTAAAAGAGAGTGCTTTAAATTTTGTCAAAGGATCGAAATAAAATGAACTTGAAAAGGTATAAGGAAGCAAAATGAGAAACCAAAAAGGTAGCTAGTGAGGCCAAGGTAAAGGTCTTGGAGGAGTTATATAGGCGACTTGACACTAAGGAAGGCGAAAGAGAGATATTCAAGCTTACTAAAACCAGAAATAGGCTGACCAAGGACTTAAACCAAATTAAATGAATTAAGGATGAGGATGAAAATGTATTAGTAAAGGAAGAGGAAATAAAGGAGCGTTAGAAAAGCTACTTCTGCAAGTTATTTAACGAAAGCAGTATTAGTGACATACAATTGGGGTAGCTTATCACTTCTAGGGAAGAACTGAGAATACCATTATAGAAAAATCAGTAGAGAAGAAATAAAAGAAGTATTAAAAAGGATGAATAATGGGAAAGCGGATGGGCCAGAAGGTATCCCTATTGAGGTTTGGAGGTGCTTGGGAGAGGATGGCATAAATTGGTTGACAAAACTTTTTAATGTAGTGTTAAATAGTAAGAAGATGCTTGATGCAGAAGGAAAAATATTCTTATACCCATATACAAGAACAAATGAGATATTTAGAATTGTGCGAACTACCGAGGAATTAAATTGATGAGCCATACGATGAAATTATGGGAGAGAGTTATTGAGAGAAGATTAAGAAAGGCAACAAATGTTTCAGAGAATCAATTTGGTTTCATGTCAGGGAGATCAACCACAGAGCTATCTTCCTTTTAAGGAGGTTACTGGAACAGTATAGAGAATGTTAAAAAGATCTACATATGGTGTCTATTGATTTGGAGAAGGCTTATTGGTGTGGACACCAGTAGACGATATGGTCATGTATATGAACGTCGGGCCAAAAAGGCCCAACCATTGTGGATTTAATTTAGTTAGTTTGATTTTTGTTTTATTTGTTATGAACCCATTTGTTTTGGGCTTTTCTAGTGTTGGGTTTATTTTATTAGAGTTGGGTTTATTTTATTTTAGACCTTTGTTTTAAGCCCATGAGTGAGTTTTCTATTTAAACCCTAATTAGGGTTAACAGATGATTAGTTTTTTTTGAATGAACATTCTGATTGCTTGGTTGCTATTCTTTTCCCTCTTCCTCTCTTCTTCTTTTTCTTCATCTTCTTCTTTGTCTCTTTCTAATCTTTCAATATTTCATACTACTTCAACTTTGGTATCAGAGCGAATCGATCCCTAAACAACAAAACTTTATTGTTTATCTCAATACCATAGCCGCTAAAAAAAAAAAAAAAAAAGTAGTGGTCGCAGTTGCAGCCACAGCCGCCGCCCTACGCCCTCTCAAGACTTTTGAAAATATTTTTATACGCTTTTAATAATATTTAGCTCCGGCGAACCCTATTAGCGGAACCACTTACCTCAGGCGAACTCCTCGGTGACTCCGGCGACCGGCCGGCGACTTTCTGGCGAGTCCAGAATACTCCAAATTACTCTGGAACACTCCGACAACCTGTAAGTGCTCTGGCAAAGCTCCAGCGACTCTCCGGCGACCCCTGACAACTTTCCGGCGAACCTCCGGCAACATTCTGGCGAGCTTCATAACATTCTAGCAGCCCATTTTTGCAGATTTCAGGTCACCAGTGCACTCCCAATTCCCAATTCGAACGGTAACTTCGTTCCATTATGTTTTTGGTGCTATTAACTACTCTCTATTTTAGCAATTGATTGAATTATTGTGTGCATTGTGACTCCACCCATTCCAACATTCATTCTATTTTCCGCACATTGAGCCTACTACCCACATTGATCTCCTCTTACTTTTGATTATCTTTCCATATTTTTCCTTTGTTTATCAAAACTGGAAGAAAATACCCTTACCTATATGCCCTAAGTAAGCAATATATAAACGTTTATTTATTTCATTCGTTGCGTTTTGATCCCCTGTTAAAAAAAAAAAGTAGGCAGAACTATTGCTTGCACCTTATTCGAGTTATCTTATAATTTACTCAACATCAAGAGTATATGTTTCTTTATATATAATTAGCTAAGGTTTATACTAGTAGTAGTTTACTTGAGTCGTAATTGATATCAATAAGTTTAGTCATAGAATTTTGTATGCAATTACCTAGTGGCCGTACACTAACACCTTCTAGCACTATGGAAGACAACCAATTTCAAACTCAATTAGCAGCCCTCACTGAAGCTATTCAAAGATTAAATACTAGGATGGACATGATTGAGGAAAACACGAGGCCTAGGAATCCAGATAGAGAATTAGTGCAACGTCATAGGAATGATAGGTCACCTGAACGTAATGATGATAAATTAATGAAACAAGTCAAAATAGAAGCCCCAACTTTTGATGGCCACTTAGATCCTTGGGTGTTTACAAAATGGTTGAAAGATATGGATTGTCTTTTGAGTGGTATCAGTTTTCTGAAGAGAGGAAGAGGGAAAAGAATAGCAGCCAAGCAATTAGAATGTTCATTAAAAAAAAAACTAATCGTCTGTTAACCCTAATTAGGGTTTAAATAGAAAACTCACTCAAGGGCCTAAAACAAAGGCCTAAAATATAATAAACCCAACACTAGAAAATCCCAAAACATATGGGTCGATAACAAATAAAACAAAAATCAAACTAACTAAACTAAATCCATGATGGTTGGGTCTTTTTGGTCCAACGTCCATACACACAACCATATCGTCTACTGGTGTCCACACCATATCCCCTATCACCCAATCCCCCAAAACAAACATAGCCTAAGGGAATTTTAGTAATTTTGTATCCAAAATTAAGGGGGGTAACTTGCCCCTCCTTGCCCATGGGGGGTGGGGAGGAGGGGTTTAAGTAAAAGAAAATAGAGGTATCTTCCTCTCATTGGATTGAATTCCCAAAGTGGCAGTCCCAGTCCCAATTAGTTCCCATCCTCTCTTCGCTGTCACTTGCCCCCTTTTCAACCCGTCATAGTCAGCTATATCACATCCCTCTTGGTAGACTTGGGAGTTGTCGCAACAATTTGTCCATCTTCTAATCCATCCAACAACCCATGCCTAGTGATAATTTTCGCACCTGCAAAATGAGCATAAGCATCTCTTCTCGCAGCCAAAGCAAATAATCCACTGGCTTGTGACTGTTAAATCAATGGACTGAATGAGTTGAAATGGCTCCAGCCCAGTTTGGCTGGCCCAACCCAGTCGACCACAGTGAGTTTCCAATTTGTCTTTGGCCATCTCCTGAAATCGGGTCTAGAGAACACATCCATTATCTCGATTGAATCAGCCCCAAAAAAACTACTGGCTTCATTGGATTTGCACGGCTCATTCAGCCCATTCTGAGAACCAAGCCCCTTATGAAACAAGTGCTGTGGCCTAGCCTTTCAAAGGCTAAAAATAGTTCTTCCAGAAGCATCGCCCCTGCACTGCCACTGCCATGTGCCTTGAGCTTATATGGTCCAGCTAGCCCCAAACTAGCTTTTGCAAATTTGAAATTTGCACCCCGTACATTAAAAAGTTAAGTGTTTTTTTAGGGCCTCCTAATGCTCTTTACACTGAAACAGATCCATCTAGTGTTCTTTGGTGATGTTTCCATTTGTTAGTTAGTTATGTGCACAGGCTCTGACTCTTGAATGTGGAAATAATTAGGATTTCGTGGACATGTTCCGTGTGTGTGTGTGACTTGAACTCGAGTCTCTTTTTTGGGGAGATTTAGGCTAAGCTTCTTGGCTGTTTTCTGAGTGATCTATATTTTAACTACTGATTTCCCCTTGTTGTTTATTATATATTTTGTACCATAGTATTACCTTTTAACTGCCATGGTGATTTCTATAGAATTCTTCTGTCTACATTGAACTGGTAAGTTGCTCTCATCTCCTGGTAAAATTGCTTGATAAATAGCACTATCTCAACTTTTAAGGTTCAATATCAAAATCATGGATGGCAAGGGTTCGTATAATTAGTCTCACTATCTTAATCTCTTCTGCAAGATTGTTTGCCATTGTAGACGACATATTCTGCTTGTTCCAAGGCCACATTGAGAATGTTGCTCTTCTGAAACAACAGTATGGGTTAAACAAGACAGCGAATGAAGTAATCATTGTCATTGAAGCTTACCGAACATTGAGGGACAGAGGTCCATATCCTGCAGATCAGGTTGTGAGAGATCTTCATGGAAAGTTTGCATTTATTCTCTATGACAGCTCTTCAAAAGCTGCTTTCATAGCCGCTGTAAGCTAACTCTTTTGCCTAGTATTGATATTGTTCTGAACTCGTCTATATGGCTAGTGATCCGGCATTGTCTTCCATGCATTTATGGATTATCTCATGTTATGCAGGATGCTGATGGGAGTGTTCCTTTTTTCTGGGGATCTGACTCCGAAGGGCATCTTGTGCTTGCAGATGATGTGGAGACTGTGAAGAAGGGGTGTGGAAAATCTTTCGCACCGTTTCCAAAAGGTATATATATAATATATAGATTTTTGCATGTTTCAATTTGTTAGTGGAATGAATTTACTGGCCTGCATGGTTGGGCCTACCAAGAATGAATTTATTTTCTTACTAAAAATATACTTTCTAAATACAAGCTTTCTCAAGTATGAGTTCTCATATTTCTTGTAAAAAATAAAAAATAAAAAACAATAAGGAATTGACACAAGTTTCATTCCGAAATTTGGGTGTGTGGTAGAAACATAAGTTTATAGTATTTATTATGTTACAAAGAATTTTGTATTTGTTCTACTGCACACTTCCATAGCTTCCCCTTTGAGACAACCTCAAGAACCTACTCATTTCTTGATCCAGTTGGGTTTCGATCTATATTACATGGACTTTTCTAAATGGATTAGTACCCCATATTAGATATTTGACACACAGACAAGGATACTTGGATAAGAGTATCAGTATCCATGTTCCAACATAATTGAATATCCATAACATATTAAAAATTCAGTTTTAGTTTAGCACATAATTATGCATGAAACTTGTGTAAGCAGTGCTCTAATGGAACCTTGTTAATTCTGTATTATCCTATAAAATAAAATAATTATCTTAAATATATAAATCCCATGTCTATGTATCACTGAATAAGAGAATTAATAAATTCGACTCTTAAACACCATTCTCATAACCTGAGTCCATGTAATATATGTTTAGATTATGTAGCTCATCTATTAATTTATTTTGAACCGAGTAAAAGCAGTTTGTAATAAGACATGGTTGAGTTTTCAGCATAGTTTCATCAATTCCATAATCTGTTTCTCTCATCTGTTTGTCTTTTATGCTTGTTTATAATTTCACTACCCACATGATTTACCTATTTTATTGTTTCCTCAGGCTGTTTCCTTACAACCAAAGGAGGGTTGAGGAGTTTTGAGTATCCCCTTAATGAGTTGAAGCCCGTGCCAAGGGTTGACAGTTCAGGTCAGGTATGCGGTGCAACTTTCAAGGTGGATGAGGAGGCTAAGAAGGACGCTGGCATGCCTAGGGTTGGGAGTGCTGCAAACTGGTCCCAGAACTACTAACCTCTTAGCCATCTCTATTAATGGAAAGGCTTTTATTATTGGTTGGTTGACCTCTCTTGTTTCCCATTTTCTTACTTTCGTGTTCCGATCTTGACTATTGCTTTGGTGGTATTTAGATTTATGGTACTAGGAAGTTCTCTATAGAGCAAAGTAACCAATTCAATGCAGGTATATGTGCATGCTGCTTCCTGTTCCAATGGAATGTGGGGCATTGATATATGCCTTTATAGGCTCCTAGACCTATTTTACGGAACAATTTCACTTTCATAGTGATGTAAATTGTTTGATGTGTTTGACATTTTCTGCTAGTTTAAATGGCATTTCGGTCCGGATCTTTTTCCTATTCCAAATGCTTGTGGTAGAAAGAGGACGCATTTATGAATTTTACAGTGATGTATGTTACCCAGCAAATACCTGCCACTTGCTCACGTCTTTGCTCTCGTTTAATGGAGGTATGCTGAAAAGCACAAATACATGAATATACTCAATAGAGTATGGACATGAATATGACAATTTAAAAAAAAAAAAAAATTGAAACTATGAACACAAAAAAGATGACAAAAAAAAAATCATAATTTTTATATAATTTGATTAGCTATAAATATGAAAATATAACATTCACAATAAAACTAATCCAATATAGAAAATATGACAAAATATTAGATAGAATATTTTATAATTTTATAATATTTTTCTCAACAATTTAAGAGTGTATTTAGAATAATAAAAAATGAGATAAAATAAAATAATTTGTGAATTTATAATTCATGCAGTGAAATAAAAAATAAATAAATTTTTAAAATTTTTTAGAATTTTTTGACACATCAAATGGTGCTTAAATTTAAGTTTGTCTTAATTATATATTTAAAAAAATAATAAAATAAATTAGACGTCCCATTTAGTGTATTTGACACGTATGTCAAAATGTCCATGGGTTATATGTTCATCAAGTGTTGGATACAGATGGTGTCCATGCTTCATGGGCAGTATGGCAATTTAAGGCAGGGAATTTTATGCACTTACAATGAGATGCAATGACTGAATTCAGCAATGAGAGGTAAAACACCCTGCTAGCATTCATAACAATAAGAACTCATAGATGGCTATTACTATTACTAAAATGGTTTGTATATCTCGTACTTTACAATTTCTTACACCTAAAATATAAGTACTGTAGTAAGAGAACTTGTCAACTCAGCTGACAGCAAAAACTTGTGAACACAGCTGATAGCAGTCAAGTGTGAAGGATAAAAATAAAACACTATTTAGAGCAAGGAAGAGGAACTTCAGTCCTTCGCATCCGCAATCCCTCCAGGTGTTATCTGAAAGACGTGCTTTTTGTCAAGAACAACTTTGTCAATGAAGCAAGCAATAGAATTGGTGTCTATAGTGGCTGGAATGAGATGCTGAATGTGTGAATGCAAAATGATGATTTTGCTTAGGATCAATGAACTATATAGCTTCGTGGAAGCTAAAATTTGAAAAACAAAAAACAAAAAAGCAAAAATGTGGAAAAACATTGAAAGGATATTGCTTCGGCCTCCGGAAGATTTGGGGCATCAAATACCTTGCAGACCCTCTGTTCACCTTTGCCCTTTCTAAACATCAACCTTATGGTGGCAGCATGGGCAAGCACATGTCCTCCTGCTGGCTTCTTTGGATCTGATATGAAGACT
The DNA here is from genome assembly GCA_035590655.1 of Pouteria glomerata. Lineage (NCBI taxonomy): Eukaryota > Viridiplantae > Streptophyta > Magnoliopsida > Ericales > Sapotaceae > Pouteria > Pouteria glomerata. The sequence goes on from JAVXUM010000023.1 coordinate 6,927,492, forward strand.
CCTCCACCTGGGTCAGCAATAACTGCATCCACCAATTTGTTTACAAGATTGGCAGTAAGAAAATGATAGGTTTGCAATTGCTTAATAGTTTATTTTACTCTTAAAATTATTTCTAGCAATAGTCAAATGGTGGAGCACTCAAATTTGGAGTTCAGTTTTTAATTATACTCTTCTGTGGATTCAAATTAGTGAACCCGTTGAGGTTTACCTTGGTTGGTCATGTAGACTGCAACATTGAACTCTTCAGCTATCTTTGTTAACCGAGAAAGCATTTGAGCCAGCTTTTGCTGTGAATAACAACCCACTTACGTCATTGACAGAATTTACACTCAGAGATTAAACCTCATAAATTATAGTTGATGTCATAAGGCACTTGGAGTTTAACCTGGCGCTCTGCAAGTTCTCCTCTTCCAGTGAAATCAACTCGAAAAAGAGCAATGACTGAATCCACAATCTAAAAGGGATCAATGAACCTGAAAATCAATCCACTGGGCATCGTAGTAATAGCATTATGGGGATCATTCTGTCATATTAGAGTTTCCCACCAGTAGTCTGAAAGGTTCCTCGGACATTTTTGCAGCCAAACCAAGTAGCAGGTTGTATTGATGCTCATATGTGTATGCACGTGCATAAATGATCTGTCATGTGTACAAAATAGACATTTTTAGTCCTAGTATCACAACCGTAGCTAATTCATTGATGTTCGAAAGGAAAATGTGATGCTTACATTATCAAGGACAGCTCCAGCATCCATGCCAAACCTTTCAGCTATTGGAACTATTCGATCAGGCCGGCTGCAAGGTGAACTTGGTCGAGGAGAAACAAAGGAAAAATATATGTAACAAGAGATGACTAGAACTAGAATTAAATACCACTTGTTTTCCTTAAGGTATAAGACGCAACAATAATATTGATGAACAATTAGAAGGATACAAAGTTCCTTCAGTGTCAATATAGGCAACCTTTCCATTCCCTCCTCGCATGTTAGTGGGAAGCTGCCAAGAAGAAATTGAAAAGATAAAACTAATTGCAGCTGTTTACTAAAAGCATAAATACATAAATTAACCATAACCAAAAGCAGAGAACAATAACAATTAACCAGATTTACTTTCACCAAAATACATTCGCTAGTCAAAGGCTGGCTAATTTCTTGAGAAAGACAAATTTTCCTCAAGTTTATGTCGACACAATCAAAAACAGGAAGAAGAAAATGGTCTTGGATGTAAAGGACCTACTACCAACTTTAATACTCGAAATTATAGGTTAAAATAATCAACGTACAGCATATGTACAATATTTGATGGATTTGGAACCCAAACCAGCCTCCTAATTACCTCCATTATCCCCCGTGATTTCAACACGTAGAAGTAACAGTAGTTGACTGAAAGCAAAGGCTAGAAAATGAGCAAAATCTCCAATCAGTCCACTCTAACTAGGTAATAAGCAGGACCAACTCTTGGATTGAGAGGATTTCAAATTTAGTCCCTTCTAAAAGCTGCAATTGCTAACAAGTAGAGGTTTAGATAGGGACCTGTGTAGAAACGCAGAGCGTGTGCGCGAGCTGTGTCTTCCCAGATCTAAATCGAAAAGTTGATAAACAAAATTTAGAACTAAATATGATTAATTTAAAAATAAAAATAGAAAAAATTACTTAGAAAACCTGATAACAAATACAAGAAGCGCAGAGAGTGCGTTCTCACCTGAATTCCCCAAAAGCTTCTGTAATTGCCAGAGTTTCAATCCCACCTGTGCAAAATAAAAAATGTGGAAATAAGTTTTGTAATTATGGAATCAAAATAGTAATTCTATGAAGTTTTAAAAATTTGATCTCAATTTACCCCCTAAGAGTTCATCTAGTGCCTGGCTTCCAGTTGTGATACGAACCACCGCCTTTCTCTGTAATGAAATCAATCAATCAGTTAACAGTAAAATCTACCAACCTCAGAAGAAGAAATGGTAGACGTTTCAAACCAACTTTATTTTTGGAACATGAACGTGACTCCTAGAAAGCATGATGATAAGAACTAAAATCTTACTCTGAGCAGAGCATCACTTCCCGTAATGTAACCAAAATTCTGAGTTCAATTTGAAAAAGAAAATCAGAATCAAATAAGAACAAAATAGATTAAATTAAAATATGATTATTGGCCAATCAGAGTTCTAACCACAATCTTCTCAGCGGCCTCGCATATTTTATCAACTTTTGCCTCAGATAATCCTTTTATACCGGTCAAGCTCTGCACAATTGAGATGGATGAGAACCGAAACACGCTAAAACTATAATCTTGGCAGAATCGAAACTGAAAACCGATGTACCTTCTTTGTATGCATCATCAAGCCGTTGCAGGTGTAGATCCCTGCATCCTGAAGCTTTTTCACATCTCCAGCATTGATTCCATGAGTAATCACTGCAAAATCGCATGAATACGTACAAAACAAAATTATGTAGTAAATTTCGATTCATAGAAAACAGAGAAGATAAGGATCCAGTTTATAAACATGCAGAAGAAAGCAATCTATCATCGATCGTGACTGTTAAGCTTAAAGCAAAAATACAGAGACGAAGATAGAATAAAAGGCAGATCAGAAATTTATACAAATAATTTCAGCAGAAATACAAATCTCGGTAGAAATTGAGAAAGACAAATAAAAATTAATGAAGATGTTGTAAAAATTATTAAAACAATTTAAACATTTGAGTTCGAATCTCGTCAACTTGTAGATCAATGTCAACAATAACTTCAAGTTCATAGTTGAATTTCAGATTAACGCGAATAATATTCACGAGGGAACGAGCAGAAGACATTCGCAAAATCAAGTTCGAAACGTCGTCAGAAGCGAAACACAAAATCAAGATCGAATCTCGTTCCTCATGCATGAAGAGAGACTAGCGTTCAGAAGAACAATGTTACGACGAAAACTAATCCAAAATTCAAAGAAACAAAAAATAAATAAATAAATAAATAAACTCCTTATGTAATTACGCTTATCGATCGCCTCGAACAAGTCGTCTTCTTCGTCGATCTCCTCTCGTTCGACGAGTTGCAACTGGCTCTGTTGGCTCTGTTCTTCGGACCTGAGCTCAAACACAAATAATAATGAGCAAATTGTTCGCTCTATTACAAATATAGTGCATTAAACTCTGGAATTGAAACGAAGAAAAGAATAAATGATTGGGAGCTTACTTGAATGCAAGCATTTTTGATACAGATATTTCAGAGTCTTGGTTTTGCGAATTTGAAATAGAAATGTTTAAATTCTGAAGCGCGAGAGGCTTATGTAGGTGCGGACTTGAGATTTTTATCAACTTGGTTTAATTCGTGCGTGGAATCCATTTGTGTATGCCGTTCCGCATATAACTGCATCGCGTGGCACGTAGTCGTTGTTGGATATGTTTGCCTAATGGAAAAGTACGGCAAATTTGAATGTTTTTACAATAATCTGTATTTGGTACGAGGACAAATAATAAAAATATAATTTGAGTAATTTTTTTTTACATTTAGTGTATTGCCATTAAATCACATTTTTAGAAATTAATAATAAATTTTTCTTATTTTTATGTTAACTATCTGTAAAGAAAATTTATTAAAACGGTTTTTTCAGATCTATCGGAACTGTTTTATGTTAAAATTTATAAAAAATTTATTGAATTTGTTGAAAAATTTTTGAAATTTATGAAAAAATTATTAGAGTTGTAAAAAATTATTAGAATATGTAGATATATATAAATTTATTTTAACTTTCATGAAGTACGAGAAATGTAAAACTTATTTGAGAATTATAGAGATTTTCAGATATTTTTAGCGATTTTTATCACGTCAAACATCCCCTACTTAATATTGTAAGTGTTTGAATGACTAATTTTTATAAAATACTCGTGTAAAACATGTGATGAAATTTAAAAAGATTAATAAAAATTAAAAATATTTTTTAGTGTTCTTCCGTCTGCCAATCACTCCTTAGAATATTTGAATATTATATCGATATTTAGAATAACTTAAATACCAATACGAGAGTTGCTGTTATATAAAATACTTAAAAATACTAAAAATTAATGCAAGGATAGTGTTATAATAAAACTTTTTTTAATAGAAATATGTACTAAAAGGATTTGCCAGATTGTAGGTTTTATGGTTTGAAAAGAAGAATAATTAAAAAGAATTTTATTACATTAACTACTATTATAAAAAAAATTAATTTTTTAGGCTCACAGTTATAACACATTATTTTGATTGCGTTAATTTTCATGTAGTGTATCATTACTCACTTTTTTAAAAAATATATATATATAATTTTATTATAAAAAGAAAGTAATAGAAAAGATAAAAAAAATAAATAAACAAAATAGTGATAATTTTATAATTAAAATAGTACTTGATTTTTTTTTATCTTAAATTGGTATATTAGATTTTCTTAATACCATCTTAATTGTGTTTTTTTTTTTTTTTTAAATTCTAATTCAAAGCATTACTCGATTTAAATTTTAGAGAGCCACTAACGTTAATAATAAGTAAATTATGATAATTTATCTATGTAATGTCCATGTGATTTAGGGAAGCGATGATTGCACATACAAGAATTTTAAGAGACAATCTCTATTTCATTTAATGTAGATCAAAAATCGATTTGTCCTCAAGTTTACAGTTGCTTATATACAAAAAAGAAATCCTAATGTTTATGGGCCTAGCCTGAAAAGACATAAAATCGAATAATTAATAAAAATTATCAAAAATAGAAAGATTGAAATAAAAGTAAGTTTGACAAATATTAAAAATTACAAAATTTTTTTCAAGAATCCAACTGAAAATAAATTCATCTGGCTCAAGTAACTAAAGTCCAATAACTTTTTAAAAATGATAAATTTAGTCATTCGAAAATATAAACGGTGCCAACAATCCAAAAACTATCATAAGCCATTGTAAAGTAATGAGTATTAACTTTTGACGGTTAACAACTGATTATTACATTCTTCTAAATTTTACGATTTTGTGTGGAGTTACATAAATGTTTTAACATGGAGACTAAATATTTAAAATTTTTATTCCAAATCAAATCAATTCAACCTTTAAGTAGCACTTAATAGCAGTGATAATCTCACTATATTCATGTCATTTCAGGGGTGTTTGGGGTTTTAAAAAATATCAAAAAACTCTCAAAATTTTTAAAATTCTTTACTGTTTTTTATACATTCATACCTATTACAACTCTAAAAAAAATTGTATAACTCGAATTCGATTAATAGAATAGCTGTAATTTTTTTTTAACGTGACCACCGTTATCCAAGCTACCAAATAAGACTCATTGTCAATATTTTTTGAAAAAATTTAAAAACCGTTCCGACAGATTTCTCTACAAAAGTCAATATATTTCACTATTCATTTCTGAAAAACGTAATTTATCACCAAACACCCAAATATCACTCAAATTACGTTTATTATTATTTTTTTGTTATTTTTCATTTCTCCAAACACTCTCTCTCTCTCTCTCTGAAAACTTTGAAATCGAATGTTGGTAGTTTAGTTATAGTGCTTTCTAGCCTCATTGTATGATTCTTGGTTTATATTTGACGCTTAATTTTTTCAATTAAATCTGTCGCTGCGGTTGAGCCAAAAGCTCACTCTAGACCGATGACTTCGATGGCTGTTGATATTCTACGATCATTTATGATACAATAGCATAGCACTTCAAATCTGATATGAGAAAATCTTGGTGAAAGGATTATTGGAGGAAAAAAAAGGTGACAAAATTGAGTTATATATATATATATATATTTTTTTATTATTATTATTAAAAATTGTACTCTAATTAGTTATTATTATTGTCAAATTTGTTTATTTTTCTTTGCTCATTATCATCTCAAATCTATTTATTTTCTTAGTTAGAATTCTAAATTCATCATGTTCTAAACTTATCTCATTCCTATCTCCTTCGGTTCTGTCCTACCCCGTCCCACTATAAATATCAATTTAGAAAGATTTATTAAATATCCCTTTAGAAATTAAAATTTTTCAAAATAATTAAAATGATGTCTAGAACACATAACAAATATATTTGTGAATGTATATACATAAATGTAAACTATTTTTTATATAACGATATCTCTATTATTTTCTCTGTAAAAAAAAATCATTTAAATTATAAACTATAAATTATAAAAATACATATAAAATTAATCATTATTTATATATTTAAAAATTTCATGAAACTAATTATTTAATTATCATTTAAAAATGTGAATTATCTGATAACAACCTATAATCAAAATAATCAAAGACAAATTCACACTATAGCTAATAGATTTCACATAGGATTGATTTTTGTTTTAGGCTCAAGACTTTAATTACTTTTCATTTTAGGTATAAAATTATAATTGTATAAACATATAACAAAATATACTATATTAAACGATTATTTAGTAGATACTCTATGAATACTTGGTATTGGGCACTGTATAGAAAAATTTCAAATCATTCTGAACTAGTACAGGTATTAAATTTTAATCACACACTTGCCACAATTTTATTATAGTATTTCTTAGTAGGTTTTTAAAAGATTTGGTCGAGTCGGGTAACTTTGTATGCATATCCCGTTGATATTCTACTTATAATAAATTAAATATTTTTTTGATAAACATCTATTCATTTTCTTATCCTTTTTCTCACCATACAAAAATAAAATAAAATAAAATTCTAGGGATATATTTTTTTTTTTGATTAGTTTTACATATATAATTAGCAATTTATGATCAAAATAATAATTTTAATCTCGTCCACAGAGACATAGGTAAGGTGTCTTCAGACTGGGCTTGAAAATTTGTTTCATAACTTATTTCGTTCAGCTAAAAATTCACGTAGACTGTAGGTACCTATAGACTTGATTCACTGCATTAGTTATTGGACTAGAGGGATAAGCCGCGGGATATCTCACTGGATCTGCTGAAAAATCTCAAACTTTTTAGCGACCTATAGATCAACCTCGCTGAATGCGTACTGGATCCGCTGGATGTATACTCGCTGGAAAAAATCACAATTTGAATTTTGTAAAGCATATTAAATTTTAGCCAAGGCATGAGTTCGCTGGATAGCTCGCTCGAAAAGAGTATTTGACAAAAAATAAGAACCTACATTTTCAAAAATTATGTTTCGCTTAGAATTTGTCTCTGCCAATTTAAGAAGTTTCCTTGTGAGGTTTCTACGCAAAGAGAATTAATTCTACAATGTCATTTTTGAAGCAAATCCTGATTCCTTAGAAAATGCTGGTTGATGACCTGATCTGTGGTAACGTGCTTGCCAATAACAGATTGTCGTTTGAGTTTTGAGGTTGCAGACCATTGCTTTAGCAATAAGATGATGAAATAAATAGCTTTAATCTGAAACCCAAATCGGATGAAGATTAGGCGATGATGAATAAGGTCCCAGAAACTTGTTTATTATTGAAATATGAGGTTATTCCTTTCAGTCCAGATAGTTCAAAGAACAATGTAGAACAACATAAAATTTTTCTATGGATCTTTCCATTAGAATTAGCTCATCCCACCAACACTTAGTTGCAACAGTAGCAGCAAAACATCCCTTAACTTCCCACCACATCAGATTCTCTAGTGTTTAACCTCCCAAGAGAAGTTAACCATGTAATTAGATATCTCGACTTTAGAAGGAGCAATGAGTTCTAGGGGCAGGTACATACCTTCTCCAAGCTTCAAGTTTTCGACGTGGGAGAAAACTCCCCCATATATCAACATTGAGTTTCCAAATCAACCTATGCCATACTCTTTGTTAGAATATTTTATATATATAAATAATATATTACAACTTAACATAAAATATTCTAACACTCTTCGCTACATAATTTTTATTTTGTCTTATGCTCGTTTTAATTAACAAGTATCTCTATAGGCTTGCAATATATATGAAATTTTTTACTTTTATTTATTTAAAAAATTTGTATGTCCTTATTTTTAGTTAGACCTGCTTAAGAGGCATCTACTTGATTTTAGTTACAATTTCACATTTCAATTAGTATTATTGAATAACATCATTTTATAATATTTTTAAAAACTTTTAATTTTAATACGTAAGCCATTACATTATATTTTTAATTATTTTATATCCGTTGTATTTCATGTCCATTGCACTATCTCTGTGACCATTGCATTAATTATTTTTATTATTTTAAACTATCAGGCTTGCCGTTATAAAACCTATATTGATAGGTTTTACTTTGCTTGCGGCGGAGCTTTTAGATGCCCATAAAGAGTCTAAGCACATATATAGTATCAAAAACTGTACTAAAGAATGTACTATTAACTTATTACTTTAGTATATATTAAAGGTCATTTAGAGCTTCAAAAGTTGACATAAAATATAATTTATTAAATCTTTTATCGTTTGAAGTACAACCAACAAACTACACAATGGAGATGAACATTGACTAGAGAGCTTGCAAAAAATTTTTGTTTAGCTTCAAATGAATTTTGACGGAGGCAAAATTTTTTGAAAATTTATAGAATTTACTTGGATTTGTAAAAATTTACTAATATTTGTAGATATTTACAAAAATTTTATAAAGATTTATGTAATTACAGAGATTTATAGAAATTTTTAATAAAAAATAGAACTCAAAACAGCCTCCAAGAATCAATAACGTTTCTACCGATCTGAACCATTACTAGTGCAATTTATGCCGCTTACTGCAATTCAGATATATAAACAAAGTGGATATTGTTTGAGGAATATATACGAGGGTTAACCAATAGAATTTGTTCCAAGAATAGGAAATTTTAATAGAAAAACATGAGGAGGGAGAGGATTGTTTTTTTTGTCCCTTAAATTAAGTAGATGATTCCATTTGAGTCTCCAAATCAACAAATAGACTCTTGAAAGTTTGGGCAAATCTGATCATGATTTTTTCAAATTAAATACTTAAAAAGAAGATATTATTCCATTTTCTAAAATATATTATTCCATTTCCTAAAATTCCCCTTACCTCCGTCATAAAATCATACCTGTAGAATCAGATTGACCCTTGCTCAATTACACTCATGTATTATATTTACGCATATATTACGTAATTATGCGTCAATTATATAAACAGGTTGTTATCAATGAATCTGCCCGTCTAAGTAACCAGGGGATCAAAAAATCCAATTGAGAGAGAAAATTTTCTGAAAATAAGGAACTCAAGTCATTTTCTAATTGTCTGTATCCTATGCATATACGTAAGTCATTGTGCAGCTGGCAACAATGAGATGTATGCAGAGGTATCCAACAAATGGCAAGTTTAGAAAGTAAAGCCACCTACACTGAGCAACTAAAAGATGCTTAAATGGAATGAATTAAAAGGGCAGAGAAAGAGACTTAGTTTGGTTGAGATGCTCTTTTATTTCTTCTTTTTGTGTGAACCTTATGCAACACCTAAGTGGCCATGCAAAATGGTCCCCCTTATTCTATTAGTATCAACATCCTTCTTTTGGCTCAGGTTTGATTCCTTCTCAAACTGTAGATAAATATATATATATAGAGAGAGAGAGAGAAACAGGTGCACGAAAGGTCCCCCCACCTCCCAAACCTAAAGTTAATGAATGTTGTTACAATATATAGAAACCATCACTAACCTGTCTGCGATCTGCATGGTAGTGGTGCTGGCGTGACAATATTCAATTTGAATCAAAAAGGGACCACCCTTTAACCTCTCTTTTATTTTTGTTTTAATTGTATGTTTTTCAAAAAAAAAAAAAAAGAAAAGAGAAGAAAAAATAAAATATAATTCCCCTTTGATTCCTTGGCCTCTATTTATATCCATTTCATCCTCACTTCTCTAGGCGTGCTTTAGAGAGGAGATGAAGCAGATCAGAAGACCACCCTATCAGGTCTCTCTTTCCCCCCATACTCTACCCTAGGTGGTAGGGCATAATTTCTTATCGTGCACCTCCTATCAGTTGAAGCTGCCAGCATGATCTCAACATTCCTCCTTTGTTGTGGAAAGATCAGATCATGTGGTTGCTTCACCCGTTGTTGGTGACACGGAAAAAAAAAAAAAAAAAAAGAAAGAAAAAAAACCCTAATTGCAGCTTTAAACCCTAGTTTCCAACCACCTTCTTTGGTTTCTCCCCCCTTTCTTTGCATGCGTGTTTGTGTTTCCCTTATAAAGTCCTTCAAAAGGTATTTAGTGATCTTATGGCGTCTTATTCTGATGAACTTTGTCGATTTCTATGCTTTTCTGTTATTATTATTGTTATTAATAAGGCTATGTCTAAGATATTACTAAACTATGAGTAAATATATTTTCTCTCCGAGAATTTTACATTGAAACAAATGGAGTTTTTTTGGGGGGAGGGGGGCGAGTGTTGATATGCCTTTTTCTTCTTTTCGTATCAAAATTCAAGCAAAAATTTTTTAGAAAATGTCAGCATTTCGACTGACAATAGAATTTTGTGTCTCAACACAGTTCAATGATTCCAAGATACCTAGCCACGCATTTTTTTTGGGGGGCGGGGGAGGGTGTTAACTAGATGTATTATTTTGGTAATTTGTAGGTTTTAGGGTTTTTTTCATGTCTGTATAATTGGTTCGATCCTATCTCTTAGATCTATAAACAGATTAGAAGTAAAAAAAGAAAAAGGCAATAATTTTAAACTTTCTATATGTAAATTTGTGAGTTTTTGTTCTTTCACTTCCAGCAGTAGCAATTTGGGATTGAAAAATCTGATTTCCTAAATCAAGCTAGGGTTTCTATGAGGCCCTAAGTTGCATGCTTGCTTTGACCCAGCACTGAGAGAGATGATCTGAGAGTCAGCTAGCCCTTTTTTGAGACATTAATCTTTTGTCCCGGAGACTGTTCTGCTATTAGGGTTTTCATGGTGAAGTTCGTTGGATCTTGCAAGAGAGAGGGGATTGGGAACTTGGGAGAGAGGGCCGTCGAAAGATAAATATATATATATATTGTAAGGCATTGCTCATTTAATTTTGTACGCCTTTACAGTTTAATCTTCTTCCTTTTGCCTGTTGCTCTGAATCCTGGCTTACTGATCTGATGTTAAATTTCCGGTTTTCTTAATCGAAGCAGGTCCAACCTAGTAACCTAGCAACCGACTCCACCATACACACCTCAGATATATATATATATATAGGGAGAGAGAGAGAGAGGCAACTCGTGAACTTCACATCTCTTTAAATTTCCAGCATCTTCCCTCAATTTATTTTATTTTATTTCAATGAAAGATCTTCCCTCATGTTCTGTGATGGCTTAGCCTATTCATCTGCAACTAGGGTTCTTTTTTTATTTATTTATTTTTCTTTTGTTGAAGTGAGTTTATTAATGTTGCATACACACACTGAAAAGGGAGGAGTGAGGAATGGAAAATTTTGAATTTGAACCTTTGCCCATTTGTTGTATATATTATTATTTCTTCTAAGTTCTCTTCTTCCTACAATTAATCCAGGTTGTTCACTGCAGTGAATCCTTGCTACATAGCAAAGGGCTTAGAGTTCTTTTGTTTTTCATGAAGAGAGCTGAATCTTGCTATGCCCACTTATTACACATAAAATTTATGTATCTATATATACAGAATGATCTACTTAATTGTTGATATTTGGGTTGGTCCTGTCATTGAATGATAGTATTTGGGTTACTAATTATTTGTGGATCTCTATACATCTTTAATATTGTTTTAGTCGTGGATGTGTTCATGATATATATATATATATATTTTAATATTTTTTATTTGTTTATTTTTAACTAACAACTATTTGAAATATTAGGAATCTCAGCAGACCATGTCAAGAGAACAGAATACTTAATTGTTTCATATATATGTGAGTCCAATTATATGAAAAGTATTGTACTTAAGTTCTCACATTTGGGAATCTTGAGGAAAAAAAAAAAAAAGCTATTTGCTTGGATAAAATAAAATAAAAAATTCAATGTAATTAATCTTCAGAATAGGATTAAAATCCAATTACTTTTGATGCAGTGTGAAAGTTAAGAGAGAGCAACCATTTGATTGCTCATAATGTAGCATAAAAGAAGCAATATCAGATTTGAAGGTTACTTTGTTCAAATCATTACTAACAAAAAAATCATGTTTGCAACACTATAGAATATAGAATTGTTAGGTGTGGAGGTGTGGAATTAGAAAGAGAAAATCATCTTGGCAACATCACAGATTGCAGAATTGTTAGGTGTGTAGGTGTGAAAATGTAGAAAGGAAAATGGACAGCCGTTGGTGTAATATTTATATATATGTGTGTGTGTATGAATATCATATATATATATGCAGCATCCTTGCATGTGAATTAACCCATGAAAATTCAAAAATTTGTTAGGAAGCTTCATTTGTGAAGACTCCATATAGCTTTCGGTATCACCTCGGTAAACAACAAAATCGCTCTAATTAGCTTGATTCTCCAAACTCTTTCCAAAGCCTTTGCTTGTGTCACTCTCAGTCATGAATGAGATAGGGTAAAAGAATCAATCGCTAGGGATTCGGTAGAGCTCCAATTTAAGGGTTTGAAAGGGAAATTTCATCAACAAATATAGGCATAGTTTCTTCTCCAAGACATCAATCAAATATAGATTTTCTGTTTATTTTCTCCAAAATTGCTTATTAGATCTTGAGTGATGCGTATGATTGCGCTCATCAAGAGGGGAGGCTAAGGCTCTTTTCTCAGTAAGTGTTCCTCAAAATAGTATCACCAACTTGTACACACAACGATGCATACACATCCACTACTTCTATATTTGCAAAGAAAAATGTTATTCCAGTGTAAAATTATACCAAAATATTTAATTGAAATGACAGTGTTGTAATAGGACGAAGTCTATTTTTACGAGTATGTTAGTTTATTAAGTGAAATGCCCGCAAGTATTCATAACATTTTGGTATTGCTGATAAATAGTTTGGCATCCACTTGAAATAATAGATATTGAAGAGTTTCATTTCATTTTCTATTGATTTCTTCTGCAATATAACATTATTAAAAACACACACACTCTCTCTCTCTATATATATATAAATGATAGATGTTTTTAGTTGTATATCATTATCCATTTCAAATTATAAGTCCACAGAGTTGCATCTCCTTACTTTGGCGAGAAAATAAATTTATTTGTTTTAACTTAACTTATTTTTTGTATAATATTTTGTGTTTAACATTTTTAGACATGTTATTTGGATTCATAAAAAAAAAAAAAAAAAAAATTAAAGAAAAAATCAGTTATGGGTTGAAATAAGGCTTATTTCAACATCTATATATATTTTTTTTTTCTATTTTAGTCATTTTCTTGTAATTTTTTCATGAATATAAATAATAAGTCTAAAAATTACCAAACAAAAAATAAATAAATTTTGAAAAAAAGCAAATTACATAAGATAAAAATAAATCAAATCATAGTAAAAAGGTTTATTTTCTTCTCAAATGAAGCCTAATCTAATAATTTTTTTTTTGGAAGTATATTAATATCTTTATAGAGTATTACCCACTGTCTCTCACTTAACGTTGCTAAGTGATGTATTATTATGATTAAGCAGCATTGCCCTTTGATATCTCTGTCCCTGATTGTCAAGTTTAACTTAAACACTATTAAGGACATGTTGGTACACGTTAAAAAATTAAGAGATAAAATATTGCAGTAGTAATTGTTATTTAGGCAACAGTTAGTAATAAGTTTATATTACTTATGTTTAGAATAAAAGAATAAATATTATTCTGTAATAATTATATTTTATTTGAAATATTAAAGATTTTAAAAGGTTAAAATTTAATTATAAATTATTTGACGGGAATAATAAGAAAAGAGTAAAAAATTTTATTACCCTCCATTATTCATCTCCCACCAGAGTAAAAAATTACCCTCATATAGAGGTAACGATTACCACTAAAGTAATTGCTATCTCCAATTCAAACATATGTAATAGAGGGTTTTCAGTAACTTTTACCCCATTACTCCCATAACAAACATATTTTAAGTTTAAATTTTTTTGAAACACGTAACAACCATGGTTTTACATGTATATTTGCTTAACTAAATTATTATATTAATCCCTTTCGTTTTAACCTTAATCAGGGAGCATTTGGATGGAGAGTGAAAATGTGTGCAAGTGAACGGATATGAAAAAATAACTATAAAAGATTATAGAGGTAAATCTTACACTAATAGCTTCACGCGTAATGTAATATTTTTACGTACAATATTTGGATTGTAAAATTTTAAACGGTTAGAATTGAATGAGTTTGGAATGAGTGCCACAATTTATCGGTATACTTTTGACTATGTTTTGTTTGAGAATATATACTTAATTTTTATGTAATATATATTCAATTAAATATTTCTAATAATAAACTATTATTTTTAATAAAATATTTATTATTTATTTTAAAAGAAATTTATTTAATTTCAACAAAATATTTTAGTTATATATTATTTTGGTAATAAATTATTTATTTAATTATAATAAAATTTTTAGTTCTAATAAAAATATTTATTTAGAATTTAATGATTTATTTATTATTTATGATAATGATAAATTTTTATTCTAATATTAAATAATTGATTTTGTTACAACATTAAATCATTTTTATAATAAATTAATATTTATTTTAATAAAAATAAATTTTATTTAATTATTATTAAAATACATAATCAATATTAAATTATTATTTATAGAAAACTTCAAATTCAATAAAATATTTAAATAAAATAAACAATTTTAATAAGCAATTATTATTTTTTAAAAATAATTTTGAATTGATAAAATAAATAATTTCAATCATAAATTATTATTTTAATAAAAAATTAATTTTAATGTGATAGTTATTAATTTAATTAATTGTAACACCCGGTATTTTTATTTGGCATATTTTTGTATTATTTTGAGCAAATAAAATAATTAAATGGAACGTGCATTTGATTATAATATTTTTCATGGACTGAGTTAGTTCAGAGTGAGATTGAATTGGACAAAGTGGGCTAAGAGCAAGGCTTCTTTTCTTTTTCTTTTCTTCTTTTTCTTTCCTTCCCCGTTTTCTTTCTTTTCTTTTTGTTTCGTTTCTGCAAAACCAGAAGAGAGAGAGAGAGGAAGAGAAAAGAGAGAAAAGATGAGAGAGAGTAGTTTGAGGCGAACAAATAGTCGATCTGGGGAGTTCTCGACGCAGTGATCGTCGTGGTGCAGTTGGTTTCACGAGATTCAAAGCGATGTGGAAGAAATCGAAGTTTGAAGTTTGGAGGCCAAACCGATTTTCTTCTTTTTCTTCATTTCTCTTCAGATTCAAGGTAGGTTGGACTTAGATTCGTGTTCTAGACGTCGTAGGGATCGTGTTCTAGACGTCGCAGGGAGCATTTTGGTATATATATATGCATGTTTTGGTGAAATATAGAAGGAGTTATATATATATATATATGTATATATGTGGCTGTGTATATATATATGCATATATATTGATGAATCTTGCATATTTTTGAGTTATTTCTTAAATGAAAGTTGTAGAATCATACTATATACATATATGAATGTTTATTGTTGAGATTTGAGTTGAATCGGGGTTTGAATTGGATGAATTTGGGGTTGGTTCGTGTTTGGAACGAACCTAGAAATGGCTTCTGGTCTCGGGCATCCGGACGGTTGCTTCGAGTGTCCGGACGATCGAGCGTCCGGACAGTCAGGTGGAGCGTCCGGGCGACCGAGAGCAGTTTTGTACCATTTTGCTTCTTTTGTCTCCAAATGCTTATTTTGATTCCCAAACCTGATAATTGTTGACTCTAATGTATAAAATGGATTTTACAACATCCGTGGGATGAATGTGAATATGTTTTATATTGTGTTGATGTTTAATACCATAATTGAGCATATCATGTGTATTGGGATTTTGGGTGATTTCATTCGGTGGAATTGATATGTGGATTGGCCGAGAGAGCCATAGATTGTGACGTGCCGAGGCATGATTGTTATATATTTATGAAAATGAATTGTGATA
>JAVXUM010000023.1:6952151-6964469 GCA_035590655.1 Pouteria glomerata
GGATGAAACAGAAATTGAAGAATATACAAATTTTTACAATCTTTCTGTCATTGATTAAATTGAATAGTATATTAAATGTAATTTCTCAATCATCTAATCCTCGTCAGTAACAGTTATTTTCAATACACAAAACAATGGTACCTTGTTCATCATATTCCACTGACCAACTTGAGGCAAGCAATCCTTTTCCTTCCCAGTTTCATGATATTTTAGCTAGAGAGGAAAGTGAGGTAAGATGGTGGACAATTTATGAACACCCGCATCCATTTAAGGATTCCATGAAGCTGGAAGGATGGTCTTACCCAAGGAGCAGGGAGTACTCGTGCCTCCACTGATGCTAGTTTTTCACTGATTTTGATTCCAAACTCCTTTGCATATGGGTCTTGAACATAAGCATTGTGTCGAACCGTCTGTACTTCCAAGAGCACAAAGGATAAATATTATCTACTCAAGCTTCATCAACTTCCAAAATCACCAGAGTCATCATGATCCAAGCGTTATTATACATGGAAATGAAATGCAATTTCGCAAGGTTCACCAATGGAAGTCAATATATACTTTTGATAGTAAGTTAAGATAATATTAAACAAATTTAATCATATTTCCTGTTCTAGTCCAAATAAAAAAGCAGAAATAAATAAATTTCTAAATTCTTTTGATAGCAGAAAGATGGACTTAGTTTAGAAGGTAGATAAAAATACAGTTTAGAAGGTAGATAAAAATACATTTTCCAAAGAGACATCTGAAATTAAATATATGTGTGAGCTCAGAAGCCTATAAGATATAACTAGATTACAAGACTTAGTGTGCGTTTGGAGATAAAAAATAAAAAAAAAATAAGAAAAAATGTGGTTTGAATTGATTTTAGGCGTTTGGCATTTGATGTTTCAAACAGAGTTTTTTGGAGAAGAATAGTGACTTTTTTATGCGGACAGAGCAAAACCGTGAAAACGGTTTCCCAAATCCGTTTCTACGGATTCAAAATGTGAGTTGATTTTGTACAGCAATAGCAAAACCGTGGGAACAGATTCCCACGGATTCAAAATTAATATAAAATAGTGACAATGATACTCGCTTGAAAGCTTTCAACTTGAAGAATATGATTGTCAAAAAAATTTACACATTCAGTTAACCTTTTTTCAGATTTTTTGTTTTTTTTAGTGAAATATTAAAAAGTTTTGAATATAGTAAAAGTGAGAATGTGTAATAGGGAATTTTAATAATTTATAGAGGTTGTTAGAGATTTATTTATTTATTTATTATTTTTTTTTTTTTTTTGTAGTTTATGGCACACCAAACAAACCCTTAATCAAGTTTGGAGAATGCGCGGTTGGTGAGATGACGGAGGAAAAGATGGAAACTTTTCAGATATGTATCACCATTTAAAATTGAACAGTGAAGGCTTTTGTTCTCTTATCAATTTGTCAGCTAACAAATGGAGGATAAATTGTGTATGTCAAGCCAAGGCCAAAAAGCCAATTCAGTAACACTTTCTCTGACCCCAAGGGGAAATGCAGAATGATAATGAGCGAGATCTCAACAGCACAAGTACCTGCAAAATGTCATTTTCTCGATCCCTTGGTCTTTGGCATGTAACTTTTAGAAGAGCAGTAATTTGCCTCTGATTTAACCTTTTAGTATACCGCTGCCCCTCGACAATCTTGCAGGCCTGAAGGAATAGCATTGGGTACCACACCATAATTTAAAGAAAATAATAATGTAATCGAACGACTTTGTAGCTTTGGGAACATTAGTAGCGATTCACCTCCATAGGTAAATAGTTTGCCTTCTTCCGATTCCCGACTTGAAGGCAAGGAAGATGTGTATGCTGGATTGTGAAGCCATACATTTCTTGAAAGTATTCAACAACTGATTTCATGGTTAAATTGTCGTCAACAGGGAACCTGAAGAAAAATACCCATGGAAGTTATGTTCATATTCATCAAGGATTCTTGGAGACAAGCCACAAAAAGAGTAAAGAGTGTTATGATTCAAGTTGAAAGAGCTAGAAGGACAAGATAGACATAGAATGAAGCTTTGAGTGGCAGGAAAAGCTACAAGAGTGTACAGGCCAATAATGCATTAAGTGGCTTTCAATAAAACTGAGTAATGAAACTAGATTTGCGTAGGCAACTCCACAGTTGGTGATTGCGGTTTTGTAATTGTTCATATTGCTTTCTTTACATAACATGGAGTACCATACCAAGTAATACAAGAAGCCTAGATATACGAAGACAATTCTACAAAAAAAAGAAAAAAGAAATAATAATAATAATCTTACACTAGTTCTCTTGTGGGTTGAGATGTTAATCCTGAAACTCGGTACTTTCTCCGTAAATTGCCCCTGTGTGTTACTTCAACCTTCACTCCTCTAAGGGCTTTCTTGATCTGCACACATTTTAAGATACATCACATATTACAGAAGTTAAGAGGGAAACAAATATGCCCATATCACCAAAATAAAAGTATTTTTGAGGCATATTACCAAATAAAATAAATAAGAGACAAATAATTCTGGCCCATATAACCAAAACAAAGACCCACCTTTACGCGGTCAGAATCCAACAATGGCCTTGTTATCAAATCTTTTCCTAGAAGCTCGGCAGCAAACTTTATGACAGGAAGTGGTTCAATAAAGGCAGCTGAAGCCATATCTGTGATAAGAATTAGAGAAGCCAACATTCAATAATAACAGCAAGGATGACATTGATGAAAATAACAACAAATTTTTTATATGAAATATTAAACTAATATTATTCATTTACCAATATTAAGGGACAAGCCCATTTGGGTAGGCCTTATACTTTGGTAGAATCCACACCATGATTCCACACCCTCACCAAGCCGGTGTGGTTTCCGAATATCGGGTGAAAAGAAGAATCTTCCAACAGGACAGTACCTTACAAAATGTATTAAGAAACAAACAAGATCTCAGTTTGGGCTAAACTCATTAGATGGAGCCAATTAAAGTTAATGCAGTCTCAAGTAGCTTAAAGAATCATACCTCTTCGTAGAGAGCTCTCTCAACACGATGTCAAGAATTTGAAGAGCTTCCTGGGGAGCATCTGCCCGTTTACCGGAAAGAAATTGCCCCAAATGATGCATGCTTGCCCGTGCAACGAACTTGATTACCACTTTGTACTCCCTTTCTCTTCTGAGAAATTGAATGAACATTCAGTAATCTCAGCTTCATGGAATTATAATTAGACAGGAAAATGAAAAATCCAACCACATTACAAATAAATTTAAAAATGAAATTCTTTCCTCGGGCATTTTTTGTGTTTTCATTTGGTTTACAACTCAACTCAATAAAGCCTTAGCCCTAAATTAGTTGGGGACAGTTATATGAATCCTCTTCCTCTTGTGGTTCTTGTCATTTCTATCATGGGTATGTTTTCCACAGGGATGTATGAAATTAGGTCTTTCTTTACAATTTTCAATTCATCTAGTCTTAGGTGTATTTTTTTTTTTTTTTTGGTCCTATATACCCCTTCTACTTAGATCAATTCATTCTTACGACTCACTTTTCATTTGGTTCATAATTCCATATAACTTGTTAATGGTAAAAATTCCAACAAGTGGACAGATTAAACCCAGTTTGCACAAAGAAAACATAAGTCAGAACAGCCAACAAAACAATAAATTCTTACTTGGGACCATTGATTCCATCTTCCTCAACCACAAGTTTAATGTTGAACTCCTTCCGTGCAAAAGGAAGCTCACCAGCAGTGTATAGGCTCTTTCTGCCATCATAAGCAGGCAATCTCTTCCCCAATTCAGATTCCTTATACAATTTCACGAGCTCTGCCATTATAGCCCTGCTCACAGTTCTTGAAGCTACTTCTGGAGTAATAGTCACCTGCAAACAACATATGAAGATGGTTTAAAAAAAAGTTGCACAGGCAAGCAGCAATAAGAATAATTTAAAAACTCATTAATGCTATTGAAGGCAAGGACAAATAGAAATCAGATGACTATTCAATTATATCTGCAGAGTAACAGCAGAGCCATAAGAAGAAAACAACACCATAAACATACAGAATGCCAGCTCAAGGGCCCCAATAGTCAGAAAGACATTCACATAAGAATTTTGTTGCAGCATACTTAACAGATACAATAAATCATAAACTCGATGAGGAAGATAGCTCACATCATAGTGGTTCAAGTCCTTGTTTGGTAACTCTGAAAAGAAATGGTTAGCCTTCACAACACATTTTGTCCCAAGTTGCCCAAATCCAGGCCTGGCGGCAAAACTCATGGACTTGCTTGAAGAAGGAAAGCCCATCTCTACTTCACACAATTTTCTCCCAGACCCAATTGGTGCATCATCTGCTTCAATAGCTCCGGTCCGCTGTGCTGAGGCCGGTTTACGAACTCCAGTGCAAGGCCTCGAGCTTGGCCACATAAAAATGTCACCTTGGTCGGATCTCTGGCCACCTCTTTCCCTCCACCTTCCTCTGTTCTTTGATGGGGACGAAGGCTGGTTACGAAATTTGGTGTTCCGGGATTCTTGTGTTGGTGGAACTTTCCCACTTTGACCCGTTTTGGGAGGTTTCTGAGCTTGATGATTCATGGAGTTCTGCAATTGGGGTTTGATCACAAAGTGTTGTTCTGTGCTTTCTTTCATCTGCTCACAGGCATGATACTAAGTCACAAAACTGGTCCAAAATGGCACACAAAACAGTCTCCCCACCAGTCTTCCCTCATTACTCTTCCACAGATTTTAAGCGCATTTGTACTGAGAACCCAGAAAGAAAGGAGGATCATATGTCATCAGGATCACACAAGTTGAAGAAAAAAATATACAAATATGGAAACAAAAGATGACAGTGTGTCAAAGTTCCACACGCAAAGCAGAAGCGTGTGCACATTAAAAACGCAGTCTTTATTGCAGACCAAACCCGTTACCATTACTTTGCAAATCGAAACACCAACTTCTCACCTTTGTTTCATCACCATGACCGGAAAGGCACACAAAGAACAGAGACCGAAAACTAGAGTTGCAGTTAATTGTTTCTGAGAGTCCATTAATTGCAGAAGATCCATAAACGGAGAAAGCAAATGTTACAATAAACCCAAATATATATACATAAATGTTAAATGCATATTGGTACTCTATATTTTGATTTGGTTGGGTTTCTGCTCAAAATACAAAAGACCAGTTTGTTTTTTTCTTTAAAAAAAAAATCTCAAAAAATGCGGGAAAAAAATTATCAGCTGTGGGTTGGGGAAAGAACATACATGTAGAGACAAAAGCAACCATTACCCAAGGCCAAAACTCCCTTTTATGCTTCTGTTCGAATTCCGAAGCCCAATGGCCATGAATCATGAAGACAATAACCTAGATATACCAACAATCTCTATATTATGATCGAATAGTAGAAATACCCAGAAGACAAAACCATTATTTCACCTTGTCCCTCGTCCAAATCTGAATTTCTTCAGAAAATCACAAAATAGAGGTATAAATACAGTAAGACACGACATACACATATACGTACACCTAAATATAAATGCGAAGCCATGTATGACAGCTCAAGCAGAGAATAAAACGAATAAAAGAGAAAAAAAAAAAAAAACACAACTAATAAGTAAACAATTGAAAAGTATAAAGACACTTTAAGTAAAATCACCATCTGAAGGTACCCAATTCCACTGATACATTGAAAATGACCCGAGAAACGAGAAAACACAACGGAGTCTCCAAGGAACCCAAAAAAATTTTGAACACCAAGCCCCACTCAGAGACCAGTAAAGAGATAATGAAAGGCTCTGAAGAAGACTGGGAAGAAAAGAGGATGCATCCACCACCAAAGCAATGGACTTTAATCAGAAACTCAAAGGATGGATACCGCCAAAGAGCGTGAAGCGTTAGAAAGTGGAGATAAAGATGGGTTTTCAGGGAGGATCCAGATTGTATAAATATATATATAGAGTGTGCGTGAGAGACCAGAAAGAGGATGATCATGATGAATGATGAATCCGCCATCTATACACGCATGCAAGTGCTTTTAGGTTTTTTTTTATCACGTGGCAGAGGGGTTGGGTCTATCTCACATCCATATAACCGCATAATTGGATGACACGGGGATTAATTTATAAAAAATATATAAAATAATGAGAGACATTACTTATAGAGAATGAATTCACCTTAATGTAATGTTTATAAAGAGTGGATAAAAAAATAGTTAGTTTAGATAAAGTATTAAAAATAAATAATAAATAATACTTAGTTTTGATATTTTTTAAAATAGGTATATAAGGATAGATGTATGATGTAAAAAATTATCAAATGACTTTTTTATCCTTGTACCATCCCAAATGGACCAATTTCATCCTCGGTAAAGTGTATTATTTTTAGAGATCTCAAACTTTCTCCAAAAATAATACACCTTCTTCCACAAAAATTTTTGCTGGGTAAAAAATTTCCGAAAAAAGTTTTTGCTTCCTAAACCATACAAAAAATATTATATCAAAGAACAATACGGGATCTTATTTTTGCCCCCTTCCTTTAGTAGCATCCAATCAGGGCGTAATGGGGACTTTTATTGTACACCAGTAAAAACGAGCGCAGGTATTCTGCCGAAGTGGCAATCTTCTACGAGTATGTTGAATCGTGAATGAATATCAGATAAATAACAATCACAAAAATTCATTAATTTTTAATAAGAATATCAAAATTTTGAAACGAATTTTAGAAAGAAAATTTTTATTACTCAAACGTTGTTGTGATATATGATTTATATTCAGATTAGAGAATTGGAAAGAGACGAGGAGTTTTTAGAACGGAATGTAATGGAGTGTAATAAGTGAATCATTAGGTAAAGACACAACATGCAAGTTTATTGGACAAAGAACAATTAAAATTAAGATGTTTGATAAAGTAGTAAGAATGTAAGGTTATGTCAAGCACATACCAAAATTGAAAAAGAGCCTTATCTCTCTTGATACTTTGAACTCGGGTAACTATAGTTACAAGTCAATAAGTAAAGTCTTAAAGGTTACAAAAGGAGTCATGGTAGTTATGAAGGATCAAAAGTAGCCAGGAAACATTTACAAACTAGTAGGGAGTACAGTTGTAGGTGGAGTACTAGTTACAGAATCTGAATTAGATGACACGCTGCTATGATATTGCGGCTAGGTCATATTGGAGATCGTGGTATGAAGGAATTAGTAAGGAAAGTTAAAAGGTGCAAAGTCATGCAAGTTAGATTTCTGCAAATTTTGCATCCTTAGAAAGTAGTGCAAGGTACATTTTAAGAAGGCTAAGAGGGTGTTTGGAGGATAAAATTTTTAGTTTTGGTAGTTTTTTGTTAAAATTGTTAGTGATAATTTTTGGTGTATTTGGTGAATCAAAATGAAATTTTTAATCAAAATGAAATTTTTAGCAACTTCTGGTAACTTTTAGATGTTTGGTAAAATTGTTACTGTAGCAGAACAAAAAAGTGGCAACTTTTGGTTGTTTGGTAAAATTTTTTACTGTAGCAGAGTAGAAAAATGAAAAAAAGTGGGGTCCGCTGTAATAATTATTTATTGTAGCAGAGCAGAAAAGTGAAAAAATTGTGAGTTTGGCAAACACTCAATTACTGTAGAAGTGACAACTTTTGGTATTTTTTTGGTGGAGATTGACCTCCAAACGCAGCCCAAGTATACTACTTATGGTATGCTAGATTAGGTGCACTCAGATGTGTGGAGACCAATAAGAGAATCGTTTAAAGGTGGTTCTCAGTATTTTGTCACCTTTATTGATGATTTCTCTCAAAAAATTTGGGTGTACTTCGTGAAACACAAATCTAAAGTATTTGCCAAGTTCAGATTATGGAAAGTTGAAGTTGAAAATCAAACAAGAAAAAAGATTTTATTTGAGATCTGATAATGGTACAAAATATAAAGAAAAAGATTTTTTGAAGTTTTGTGAGGAGTAGGGCATTCATCTACATTTTACAATTCGAAAAACACCACAGTAAAATGGTGTGGCGGAGAGAATGAACAAGATACTTGCAGAAAGAGCAATGTGTATGAGGCTGAATGCAGGGCTTCCAAAGAGTTTCTGGGTAGAAGCCATTGACATGACTTGTCACATCATAAATAGATCACCACAGATTGCATTAAACCACAAAGTTGTAAAAAATGTATGGTCTGATCACAAGGTTGATTATTCAAATTTGAGAATTTTTGGGTGTCCTGCTTATGTTCATGTGTTTATTGATGAAAGGTCCAAATTTGACCCAAAGTCCAAGAAACACATCTTTCTCGGGTATGAGAAAGAAGTTAAAGGGTTTAAGTTTTGGAATCCTGAACAAAAGAAGAAGGTGATAAGTCGAGATGTGAAATTTGATGAAACTTCTATGCTTAAGGCCTCTCAAGAGGGTAAGAGCAATGATTCAATTGATGATAGTGGCAGTAATAAACAGGTGGTATATATTGCGTTTAACAATTCTAATGAAGAGGTTAGTCTTCCTGATGAAGATGATACTAATATAGTTGACTATAAATATCAGTATATTGCTTTGGATAGACAACGACGTGCCATTAAGCCAGCAGTGAGGTACGATTTTGAAGATATAGTTTCTTTTGCTCTCATTATCTATGGCAGTGATCCTATTGTTTTCAAGAGATTGTTAGTTGCCAAAAGAAAAATAAGTGGATGGAAGTTATGGTAGAAGAAATAGAGTCTCTACACAAGAATGGTACTTGGGAGCTAGTGGGATTACCCGAGGGAAAGAAATCGATTGGGATAAAAAACACTTCATTTCTTGGTGTCAAAATAGGATATGTGGTATAAAAATAGGCAATCTTTTCTCTTTTTGTTTTTTTTTTTTCCAAAAAATGATCTTAGAGATTGTGTAATGCTTGCTCTTAAACTTTTTATTTACACAGTAGTGATATTCTTTGTTTCTCTCTTCATCTTCAGATTCCTAAAATGGATCTATTGATAGAAAGAGGCTATTTCAGGAAAAAAAAAAATTTAAGGTCAAGTTAGTAGCAAAGGGGTACTCACAGAGAAAATGGATCAAGTACGGTGAAGTATTCTCTTCTATTTTTAGACACACCTCAATACGAGTGGTGATGGTTATAGTGACACACTATGATCTGGAGTTTGAGCAACTAGGTATAAAGACAGCTTTTCTTCACATAGATTTGGAGATTTACATGAAGCAACTAGAAGGGTTTGTAGAACCAGGTACTGAGCATCTTGTCTACAAGCTAAAGAAGTCATTATACGGGCTTAAGCAGTCTCCTATGCAATGGCATAAGAAGTTCGACTATGATGATGGTTCTTATATCTTGTTGATGCTCTATGTGGATGATATGCTGATAACAATAAAGGGCATGACCGAAATAGATAGATTGAAATCACTGTTGAGTAAGAAATTTGAAATGAAGGATTTAAAGGATACAAAGAAAATTCTTGGCATGAAAATTCGTCGAGATAAGATGTCCAGAAAGTTTCAATTGTCTCAGATTAATTATGCGCAGAAGGTACTTGAGAGGTTCAACATGACAAATGCAAAACCAGTTAGTACACCTTTAGCGGGTCACTTCAGGTTGTCAATCTCTCAGTGTCCAAAGACCGAAGATAAGGTTGCAGATATGTCCAAGGTGCCGTATGCCAGTGCAATGGGGTGTTGGATGTATATCATGGTGTGCACTAGATCAGATATAGCGCATGCAGTGAGCATGATAAGTAAATACATTACAAAACCAAGCAGAGCGCACTAGAGAACAATAAAATGGATCTTAGGTACTTAAAAGGCACAACAAATTGGGGCATTATGTTTGGATAACAGGATGGTGGAGCTTTAGTTCAGAGATATGTGGATATTGATTATGCAGGAGACTTGGATAATAAAAGATCCAATACCGGCCATTTGTTTACTCTAGTTGGTGGACCTATTTGTTGGAGATTTATGATGCAATCACTTATTGCACTATCCATAATTGAAGTTGAACACATGGCAATGATAGAAGCTATTAAGGAACTTTATCGTTGAAAGGGCTTGTCACAAAACTGGGCATTTAGCAAGGTGGAGTGAAGTTATGGTGTGACATTCAGAGTGCTATTTTCTTGGCCAAGCATTAGGTGTACCACGCTAGAATGAAGCATATTGATGTAAGATTTCATAAGATTAGGGAGTTGCTTAGTTTGGATGAACAAGTGATTGATAAAGTTCACACATCAGAGAATGTAGCAAACATGTTGACAAAGAACTACAGAAAAGTTCAAGCATTGCTTAAACTTGATCAATATCTTCGGGTGTTAAATGGGATACGACTCCCCTCAACTTAATTGCTCCAGGTGGAGTTTTGTAAAAATTCCTAAGATGTGAATATTTACCAAGATAGAGATTGTTTTCATATTCAGATTGGAAAACTAGGAATGGACGAGAAGTTTCTGTAGTGGAACAGAGCAGAGTGTAAAGGAGCGTAAGAAACTCCTCCGCAAGGGCATAATATTGTTGCTTAGAGGTGCGGGGGGCTAATACAATATGGATATTTAAGTCTTATTGATAGGGTTAGGATTTTTTAGTGTATATATATGCTCTATTATACTATGTAACCTTAGAAGAGATTTTAAAGTTAATAAAAAATATTCTAACCATCATAGACATAGGAAATCTTACCGAACCACATTAATTCTGTGTATTGATTTCTTACTTTCTTCATTCATATTCACACAACAAATGTCAAAACTGTCCAAATTCATAGAATTATAATTATTAAATAAAAATTCTAACTAGAAAATTTAAAAACATAATAACATAAAAAAAATATGAAAATTAAACAATTTTGATAGTAATAATATTCATAACTTAATACCTAAATAAATAAATTATTCTAAAAATATATTTATAAGTAAATATTTTAAAATATTTTTGAATAAATGAAAAATATTTATTAAGTAATATTATTTGACAAGTATTCAAAACTAAAATAGAAAACTTCTATAATAAAATTTTATTATCATCTTCATCCAGCATTATTCTCCTCCTGTTGAAAATAATTCGTTCTCAAATTTGGACTTTCATACTCTATTGATTTGTTAGCATGGAGATCTCATTAGATTACAGACGAAAATAATTTTCCACCAGAATATCGACTGAAATTTTCAAAAATATTTTCAATTGCCTACTAAGTGAATCTTCGCAAAATTCATTTAGAAATGAATCATCGTAATAAAAGGATATCTTGGTTAATTATTTTTCTAGATCAATTTCAATCTCAAGAATGCCTTATTCAAGTGATAAAACCTTCATTTGCCACACTTCCTTCTTAAATTGGCTTTCATTATGAGCTATATTTTTTTGTGACCTAATATCTAAATTAGTAAAAGTTCACAATAAATCATCATTATACTAATCATATATTGGAAGTAAATTCTAATTTACTTAAGGTTCATTTGAAACTTCAATTATCTCGGATTCTTCGTCCAAAACAGATGGTTTACTCCAATCAACAATTGATTGGGGAATCACTATTGGTGTGAATGAGTACTCCTCTGATTGTAAATTTTTTTGAAACTCAAGATCGTAAATCTTCAATCCTAATTCCCACTGACAGTTACTAGTCTCCATAACAAACTTTTCCCATTTGGAAATATACTCAGGAATTGACTCTGCAAAAGGATCGTCAAAATCCCCACTTAGCAAATCATCTTTAAATAGAAGAAATGGATTACGATCTCTACTTTCAACTCGTGCTGCCATGATAGTCATCTGAGTCGTTAATTGATCCAATATATACTCCATCCATTGGCATATAATATATTCTATCCTCTGTGTCATTCGCTGTTCAAACTCTCTCATGTTGTCGCGTTTATAAACATCCTCTATACGTTGATGAGTTGCTCTCCTTGGTAGCATGGCTATAAAGAAACAAACAAGGTTCTAATACCAACTTATGCAGGGACCGTTTGGTAACGCTGTCGTTTTTCTGTTTTTGTTTTTTTGTTAATGTTTTCTGTTTTGTGTTTTCTGTTGTCGTTTTTCTTTTCTGAAATAAAAACTGAAATAGCGTTTGGAAACGTAATTTTGTTTACAACTATTATTTTTATTTTTTTAGAAAATATTTAATTATAATATAATATAATAATGTATTGTATTATATTATATTATATTATATTATTGTCAGATTATATTGTTATATTATATAATAATTATATATATATTTATATTATATTATAATATATTATAATTAAATTATTATATTATATCTTTTATATTATATATATATAACAATATAATAATATATATATTATATTATTATTATAATTATATATTATATTGTATATATAATATGTATATTATATTATTATTA
>JAVXUM010000023.1:6986252-6999836 GCA_035590655.1 Pouteria glomerata
ACCATGAGGTCATAAGCCACTGCAAACTCTAAAATATCCTTCCCTTCTTCATTTCTAGTACCGTATCCATATCCCCCCTGTACTCCTACGTATTCATCTACAACTAGGGTTAAAATATCCTCCCCTTTCTTAAAACTAGGGTTAATTTGAACCGATTTCTCATATAAATGTTATCTTAGAAGCAAATTCTAAAAATTGACCTCCGAGCCTGGAGGCATACAAAATTTCCAAGCGTGACTTCATTTGTTTTGTAATAGTATGGAGGTTATGTTTGAGAAGTTTGACTTTTCACTTGAACTCGTGTTTTAGATACTGGGATTCAATCCATCCACGTAAGGGGAGCACAACTATAAGCACAAAAAAAAGAGAAGAACAAACACAAAGAATTTAAGTGGTTTGGCACCAATTTGCATTTATCCATGGGGAGGAGAGAATAATATCACAATGGAAGAGCAAACCCGACTCCCTCCTTACAAACCACTGTAACTTTCTAAATCTCCTCTTGCTTTAGAATTCTCATAAGTTTCCTAAACCTAGTCGGCCAAGGACCCCTCTCTCACAAATCTCTTTAAATCTCTCTAAACCTTGTTGGCCAAGGATTCCACACCTTACTCAAATACATGTATAAAATAAAAAATTGTATGGTCCTGCATAATACAAGACATAAACTCAATGATCTCAATCTTGGCTTGAATTTTGCTAATCACCTCGAAGGTAGTTTTTGTTGATGTCGATTATGGCACCGTTTGGTGCAAAACAAAACAATACAAAACTCTATAAATCTTTATAAGCACGAATTACGAAATTATAAAATTTAAATTTTCTACTCACTGCACAAAATACAAGACACTAACTTTTATAATTTTATACAAATCCAGATACACCCTATATTACTCATCATAAAACCACCACGCTCAAACCCGGAATGCATCTTTGCACTGAGGTGCCTCCACCTCCTTCCAGGATGCCCTTTCCTCTCGCTCGAGCATATCTAGAAAGATTATATTGTTACTAACCAAATTTAGAACAAAAGAGACTCGCTTTGTCCAAACATGCACTTTCTCGACACATCAATTGTCTCAATCTCTTTACTCAGAGTTTTCTTATAAACATTCAGTAGTTACTAAGCATCCTTATGGATAGAATCCTACACATTTTCTTATTTGCTCACTTGCATACCTACACCCCGCTTTTTGTCACGATCCAACCTTTTTGGCATAAGACACTTGGATGTCAGCATGTAAGGTGGCATAGAAATGAAGGCATTTGTGCTGCTAGTGAGCTGTAGGCTTGTGAACTTGCCAGGTTGGCATTTCTATAATTTTGGAGAACTTTACCTTCGAAAGGTGTTAGCATTTTTCCAATATATTTATAATTTGGGTTACATATCTAAGAGTCTATGGCAACTAACGGATTGAAAATCGGAGGTGTATGAAATTTGATGGTGCCATTATGACTTCTCAAGTAAGGGTTGATGTTTCCTCCCATCATCTAAAGGAACGTTAAAAAAAATTCATATGGGGAACCGAGTGTTGGCTTTACCTTCCCCATGTGCTTGTCCCTTGGCTTGCACTAAGTGAGCACCCTATATAAAGAGCATGGGAGTTGGCCACTAGCACCATAGGGTGGAGCACCGATAGTGGTCTCCACTAAGGCGAAGGCGGGTGGCGTTAGTGTTGGCCATGAGGGCTTGGCATTGGATGTGTGCGCGATGTGGAGGTTATGGGTTGTAGTGTGGCACACCTTTGTTCTACCAGTGTGGCATTAAGCTTGTGGCATTCGAAGAACCTTAACATTGAATCTTGGTATCATATGGGTAAGATGGTTGTCAGCTCAGGTATTGAATAAGGTTGGGCATATGATGGTTGTGCTAATGATGGCACGCAAGACTAAGTGCTTGGGCAAAATCTTTTAATTGAGCTTTGCTTAGATCTTAGTCGAGTGCACTATAGTTGCTTTGGTGTAGTGCACTATAATTGCTTTGGTGTTTAGGTAGGTTGGACTGGGTTTATGGCTTAGTCATCTCAGGTGCATTGTTTCCGCTGCAAGATGTTTGGTAGATAAAGGAATAAATGAAAATGTGAAAGTTACTGGGTAGTTGACACACTGTCTCAACCTAAATCTGTCAGCCTGTGACACTTTTGCATGCCACTACGCCTCCCACATGTACATCTATGCAATTGATGCATACATGTTACTTCATAAGCTATGTTATACCTTATCAACCATACTACTTGTCCCATGTCTGTGAGTAGCCTCACCTAAGATGACATTCCTTGCAAATTTGTATAGGTTTTCAACCATTTCTCCTTGCAACACTACATTATCCCCCCCCCCCCCACCCCCACAAAAAACACCTTGTGCAAAGGAAAAACAATTAATAACCTGAATTAAGAAAACTTTCAACCTATATTCTAAAACCAATTTGTTGGAAATTCAACCCACCTTACAATAGAAGCACAATTAGAAGCACGAAACAAAGAGTTTTTGTGGTTTGACACAAACTTGCTTATATCCACAAGTGAAAGAGGATAGTTCCACTATCATAGTGGAAGATTACAAAACTACAAATCCTCCTCCATCCTCCTTACAAACTACCTTAACTCTCTGAATCTTACTAAATTTCTAACTCTAGAATTTCCGTAAGTTCCCTTGGTAAAATGTGGACATCCTAATCCCTGTACAATTGGGAAAATCCAACATATATTGGAAACCTAGTGGGCCAGGACTTTGCATCCAACCTAAGTACATGCATAAAGTTCAAAACCGTATGGGACTATAAAATACAAGACACAAGCCCAATTACATGAACTTCAAATTCTTCCACTTGAGATAGCTGAAAAATGGTTTCTCTGGAACTGGAATGCACTTGACAACCAAACCAGTTGGCCAAGACATGGCTGAAATTCCAATACAAACTGCCCACTGCCACCAATTCAACCGCTCCGTACCTGCAAATTTCTTCAAAAACTCCACCATCACCACCTGAAGAACAATCATCACCACAATGATCCCCAATAACAGCTTGTTCCTGTGTATTCTATCGAACACATTCTTCTTCTCCAGCTTCCTCGCGTTTAACACATTGAAAACTTGGCAAAGAACGAAAGTGTTGAAGATCAAAGTGTCTTTAACATTCTCGTTCACCCCAAAGATCGACTCGCCTCTGAACTGCAAGGTCAGCAGAACGACTATTTGATAAAATGCTTGAGCGAGGAGGTTCCTCCACATAACATTGGTGATGAGTGGCTGGGTTCGACCCACCGGTGCTTTGTCCAGGAGCTCCTTTGTGGGATCTTCAGTGGCAAGAGCCAGAACCTCCAGAGTGTCCACGATCAAATTTGCCCGCAGTAGCTGGATTGCTTTGAGTGGGACTTCCACAGCTGAAACTGCTGCTACAAAGTTGATGGCTAGAGCAGCTACATTCATAGAGAGGTGGAATTGAATGAATTTCTGGATGTTTATATTGACGCATCTTCCCCACCTTAACACCGTCGCTACTGAATAGAAGTTGTCATCTAGAATGACGATGTCTGAGCTCTCTTTCGCCACTTCAGTTCCTTGAATCCCCATAGAAAGACCTATGTCTGCTTCCTTCAATGCTAGTGCATTACTTATGCCATCTCCGATGACTGCCACAACATGGCCTTTCTGTTTCAAGCATTGAACCATTAGAAGTTTGTCCGACGGTAATGATCTTGCCATCACGCAGATTTTGTCAACTTTCTCCATTCTTTCTTCTGGCGTGTAATTCCGAAATTCCACCCCTTCTATCACCGCCCCATTGTTGATGTCCTGAGTAGGCCTGAGAATCCCACATTTGGTGGCTATAACTTCAGCTGTGAAAACATTGTCACCAGTGATCATTTTGACGTTCACTCCTGCATATTGACAGTCTTCCACAGCTTTATTTACTTCGGGACGACAAGGATCCTTCATACCCACCAGCCCCAAGAGGGTCAAGCAGTTGTCTTTTATCTTTTCATCTTCATTTTCTGCCTCTACAACTTGCTTGTGTGCAAATGCGATGCATCTGAGGCTGGTGGCTGCCATACCTTCAATAATCTGATCAAATTTCTTCCTTTCAACATCATCTAGAGCTTTCATGTTTCCAGAGAGATCATAGTAATGCGAGCACATTCCCAGTATCATCTCTGCAGCACCTTTCCAGTGGACATTGATTGTGTTGTCAACCTTCTTCCTCATCAGAACCCCACTTCTTTTCTTTGTGGAATTGAAAGCTTCAACATGGCGAATTTCACAGCTTTGCTTCACTTCCTCCATGTCCATGTGAAGCTTCTTGACAGCCCAAGAAAGAATTGCCGTTTCTGTGGGACTGCCAGAGAACTCAAATTCATATCCTGAATCAGACTTGTAAACAGCACCTGTGGTGTTGAGACCGACACCTTGGTAGAGCAATTCAAGAACATTGCGTGCAATCGAAGAGGAATCTTCTTTCTCCATGGATTTGAATCCAAGCCAGAACATTGTCACATTCATCTTATTGAGCGTGAGAGTGCCAGTTTTGTCAGTACAAATGACGGTGGCCGAACCCATCGTCTCAAAGGCAGAAAGCTTCCGAACCATGGCCTGATCAGCCATCATTCTCTTCATCGAATAAGCAAGAGTCAGCGTTACAGCCAAGGGCAAGCCTTCGGGAAACATTACCACAACAGCAGCGACAATCGTTAGCACGTAGTTGATAATATCAACAGCTTTTGTCTTACTTCCATTGAACTCTCTGTTTCCATTCTCGTCCTCTGTAGTCCCCGTGAAGTATCGAACCAACAAAACAACAAGAACCAGGAAAGCAACCACCAAACCAATTTTACCAATAGACGAGGTGAGCTTGTTGAGACGAGCTTGTAAAGGAGTCTTCTCATTTGAGTTGCGGCTAATCGTGCTTATCATCTCCCCCCAAGTCGTGTTCATTCCCACAGACGTGACAAGCATTTTCCCAAATCCATCAGCTACTTTAGTTCCCGAAAACAAGAACGGTTTTTGGGTAGAATTCACTTCGACATAGTCACTCTCCCCTGTCATGCTCGATTCGTTGACCTGCAACGAGTGCCCTTCAATGAGCAGCCCATCGGCTGGAACTTGGTCTCCACTCTTCAACCAAACGACGTCCCCAACGACAACGTCGAGGATGGAAACTTGTTGTCTCCTTCCATTTCTCACAACGTTGACTGGAATATTGTTGCAGATTTTGGACAGCTTCACAAACTGTCTATTCTGCCTGAAATTGCACATCGACGAGACCGTGATCACAGGGAAGACAGCAATGAATATGCTTCCGCCATCGTACCACCCTTCTTTCAGGCCGTGCTCTTTGATTCCGAAACCAAGTGACAAAGCTGCGCAGACTAAAAGGATCAGAGTCGTAAGATCTTTCAGAGATTCCCAAACAAAGTGGAGAAAACCTTTGCTCGGTGGCCTCGGATATGTGTTCGGCCCAAAAGCTTCGTGCCGGTGAGAAATGTTCTCTTCGTCTCCATTGATGCCATTTTCCAAATCTGTTTTGAGAGAACGAGAGAGACCCACAACTCGATCGTAAGAAATGAGCTGGTTCAGATCTTTTGTCTTGACAATACGGGTTAGGGTTGACTGATCAATGTTGGGGAAAGAGCGGTGTGGTCGGAAAATTGGGGTTTCTAAACTGTTTGACGAAGCAGCAACAGGGGTGTCCTTCTTTGTTACAGCTGCAGCTTTATTCAAGCGAGAAGCCACCGAAACGGCAACAATTGCCAAATGCCATCTCTTCTTGTTGAGTTCTGTTTTCTTGGCTAAGGCTGCAGCTTTGTTCAAGCGAGAAACTACTGAGAGGGCAACAACTGCCAAATGCCATCTCTTCTTACTGAGTTCTGTTTTCTTGGTTAAGGCTGCAGCTTTGTTCAAGCGAGAAACTGCTGAAAGGGCAACGGCTGCCAAATGCCATCTCTTCTTACTGAGTTTCCGAAGGCTAGAAGAATGATCAATTATTGACTCAAAACCGTGCACGATCGTGAACATGATTTTCAGAAACACAGGCTAGGGAGTGCTTGTGTTGGGGGTGGTTTTGTATCAGGAGTAGACACTGAGACGAGAAAGAGAATTTGCAAAAATGAAATCTGAATCTCAAGGAAGAGAAATCACTTTTGTGAATCTAATGAAACAAGTGGCGTTACCCTATAGAGGCCCCAGCGACTAAATTACTGATTCCCAGGTATCCGTGTATTCAATACCTCAAAGCGACGTCTAACTGAATTTGGGAGAAAGAGAAAGGGGGGGGGGGGGTGGGGTTCGTATCACAAGCTACGGTTCGTCGTTGTCACCGAAAATGAAGGTATGATATGTCTTTTTATAGGTTTACAATGTGTATGTGTCCAATAACAAGCAAAGCAAACCTATGAAGAGGAAGATGTTTAATCTTTATTTTCCGAAACTTCCCGCGTTTCTACGGCTCGACGCAAAGATTTTATGCATCAGAGACGGCGGAGCAGAGTCATATAGTTGAAAATTATATTTTTATTTATAGTAAAAAAAATATATAAATTTAATGATTAAACTCTATTTCTGGATAAACATATATAATAATACTATATGAAGCAAAGCTCCAAATAAGAAAAAAGTAAAGAGCAAGTGGATGAAAGGTTATTCATATAAATAAATAAATAAAATTGAGGATCAAAAGAACCAAGCGGAAGGAGAAATTTAAAATATTTTATGTTAGAGGAAAATATTTAAAAGAAATTTTACATTAAAAAAAAAATTAGCAATGGAAAAAAGATATATGAGGAATTTTTGGAAAAAGATTTGAAAGAAATTTAATTTGATGGTCGCATTCCCACGTGAAAATGAGAGAATGATTGTTTTATTTGATTATTTTATTAAAAATTAAAATGTTATATTATTTAAAAAAAAAAAAAAAAAACCTAACGTAGCTTATGCATAAATGCACATAAATATTTATCATCAGATCAATTTAAATTACATTATTATAGTTACAATTAAAAATCTAATTCTGTTATAAAAATATTTTTTTTTTTCTCAAACAATTAATTGCAAGTAATTTTTGACCCACTGTTGAGATTCTTGTATCGTAGAATTTTTAGCATTTAAGCTTCTTTATGCTGCTGAAGCTGACTGGACCTGCATGTAATGTCAACAACTGTGTTTCTTAGCAATTTCGTTCAGGTACATTTCCATGCTTACGCGTTGCTTAGCACTCAATTTCCAAGCAAGCAATATTTTCGTAATCTCGTGGACTTGTATTCGATTTTTTGTTAGGATTTTCTAAATTAGCATGCCCTTGAATTTTGATTTTAACACAATGGGTTGAATTCAAATTTAAACTTGAGATATATAAGACAGAAGTAATAAAAAAGTGATCTATATGCACTGAGTTTTTGTACACCAATTGGATATATTATATGATTAGACGGTTAATAATATCGGTCTAATGAGTTCATTGTGAGCCTTTTATGGGAGAGTCTAATATGACAATATAAATATATAGTTAAGTCTATTTATATATTAAACAGACAGTAGTTATCTATAAAAATTCATCATAAAATTAGGGCATAAAAAGAAAAATCCATAACCGGTAAGATTCATTTTGATTTTAGAGACCTTTTCTGTTCGCATTCAAAGATCATGAAATGATTTCGCTTAATTGAATATAATAACTATTGTTGCTAATTTTATATTTAGTTTTATTATAAATCTTACATTTTCTTGCTTTTTTGTATCCACCTATTTTAATTTTTTTTTATTACTTTTAGAATGTGTGCTTTTAAAAACTATAGTTTCTCAACTTTTGACTATTAATTTTTTTTTTTTTAAATGATCAAATTTACTCTATTATATTTTAATTTTTTTTTTAAAATATGAAAGATAAAAATGTTAAATTAATAAAAAAACTCATACCCTAACTACTAAAAACTTAAATTCTTTTTATTCAAATACAAAAAAATTATTTTTTTAATAACTAGTTGATAACCAAATTTTTTAAAAAAAAAATGCAATTAACTTTCTTACTTCTCGTACTAAATCGAATGTTAAAAAGAAGGAAATTCTTGAAACGGCATTAATATGATGACAACGTCATATTTGTTGTAATCTAGTGGGACCAAATTCACGGAACGAGGTACAATTTGAACAACTAACGTGTAAAAGCCGCCCTGTATTTTTTTTTCTTTGTTTGCGGCCCCGTACTCATTTCATGGAAACTCAATATTTTTGAAGGGTTATTCATATAAATAAATAAATAAATAAAATTGAGGATGAAAAGAACCAAGCGGAAGGAGAAATTTAAAATATTTTATGTTAGAGGAAAATATTTAAAAGAGGTTTCACATTAAAAAAAAATTAGCAATGGAAAAAAGATATATGAGGAATTTTTGGAAAAAGATTTGAAAGAAATTTAAATTAAAACATTACTTTGATGGTCGCATTCCCACGTGAAAATGAGAGAATGATTGTTTTATTTGACTATTTTATTAAAAATTAAAATGTTATATTACTTAAAAAAAAAAAACCTAAAGTAGCTTATGCATAAATGCACATAAATATTTATAATCAAATCAATTTAAATTACATTATTATAATTACAATTAAAAATATAATTCTGTTATAAAAATATTTTTTTTTCTCAAACAATTAATTGCAAGTAATTTTTGTCCCACTGTTGAGATTCTTGTATCCTAGAATTTTTAGTATAGCATTTAAGCTTCTTTATGCTGCTGGAAAGCAAGCAGACGTGACCTGCTTGTAATGTCAACAACTTTGCTTCTTAGCAATTTCGCTCGGATATTAATATGATGACAACGTTATATTTATTGTAATCTGTGGGACCAAAGTCAGGGAACGACGGAAAATTTGAACAACTAACGTATAAAAGCCGCCCTGTATTTTTTTCCTTTGTTTGCGGCCCCGTACTCATTTCATGGAAACTCTTTGAAGCGAATAGGCTAGTTCTTTCTACACTTCTATTGAATTACTGTTTGGTATAATTTTTTTAAAAAGAAAATTATTATTTCATTTCATTCCTCTTTGGAACGAGGGAATGGCCATTATCTTTCGAACAATTATCTTTAAGACCGACTCAAACTCAGATTCTAAAATTATTATTTTACTCTTAAGCTCATTTTTCCATACTTACGCATCAATTTGAAAGAACTTTAGTTGAAATTATCAATTTTAGTCATATTTCCCTAGTCCTCGTGTAATTCCATTTCATCAGTCACGATTCTCCATTTTAGTCACTAGCAATTATAGCCGTTAAATAAACAAAGATACTTGAGATTCAATTGAGTTTGATTCGATCATAGACTTTACATAAATTCGATTTGACACAAATTAATCGAATCATAATTTTAATTTTGTTATACTATTGACCTTAATTAAAATTTAACTTGATAAAATAATATTTGATAAATATAGTGTAAATTATAATAGTGTTAATTTTCATTCTAGTCTTTCGTTGTGTTTAACTCCTTTCGTCAATTTAATCTTTTTGTTATTACCAAACAGTTGAATACCTTGAAAAACCTTGAGTATTTTGTGGTTCTCTTACTAGCGAGCGTCTCCTAATGAAAATCTGTCTAATTTCCTGGCAAATGATAAAAATAGAAACTCTCTTTTCCTTTATACATACACATATATAAATTTATTTCTCCATTAATTGGTATAGATAAATTGTTTACTCTAATGTTCATGGTCAACTACTTATATATCCTCCCCATTAAAAGTGAAAATTAATTATTTGGATTAAATTAAATAAAAAAAATATCTTTACACTTTTCATAGATTTAAGTAAAATTTATTACCTGTGTATTAAATTTACATGATATCTATTAAAACTATCGAATTTAGCTCTTAATATTATTGCTAACTTTAAAAACTATGTTTATCCTCTTTTATGTTTTTATGCTCCTTGACTTGGTTTGATCTTGACTAAACATTTACATCAGTCTATTTAAAAATTTAACATTTTTTGAAACTTTACCTTAGTCTCTAATATAGAAATATAAATGTAATTTTTTTTGAAGTTCAAAATGTCAATAATTTTTACATTTATTACATGAGAAATAAGAGCAATGACACTTAATTTTTATTTTTATTTTTATTTTTTTGGCTATTTTTATTTTTTTGACCCTTTGAAGTTTCCCTCCCATAGTTTTCATGCAATTATGGAGAGATATTTTATGAAAAAAATGTTATTCTATTACAATTTTTAACTAGAGAAGTGTGTAATATGATGTGGCAATTATATTTTTATAATAAATTAAAATTTAACCTAGTCATATAATTATTTAATAGTTCAATTTCTAAATGGGGTTCCTTTATATTTTTGATTTACTTTAAGTTGTAATTGGTTGTTTCCAGATTTCTATGCAAGTGTGGTAGTGGTATGTCTTTGTCTTGAATGATAGTAGTTTTTTTTTTTTTGATGATGAGGATCCCGCAGTCACTTTATGATGTACTGGATAAATTCCGAAAACTTGCAATAGCCCGCAAATTGAATGATAGTAGTTAGAAATTAGGTTTAGCATATAGAATACTGCTTCTGTGGTGCCACCTCAAATTCGGTTCTTAGGAGGTGTCTAGATTCCTATAAAGTGGGTATTCATTCCCTTCTTATTTTGATTTTTGTTTATTAGTCTATCATATATTTGCCAGTGCAATCACATATTTGTTGCTTTTCTGTTGACTCTGTCAAGTTTGCGTATCTAAATGACTTTTATGTGACATTACTTTTATATATATCATATTTATCATTTTTGCCTCTTATCTATTAATGTTTATTTCGTCTTATTGCTAGCTTCGACCGGATTTCTGTGATGCTTGTGCGTACATGCGGAAAGGAAGACGTAATGAGGCGGCCCAATGTTGTCGGCAGGGCTAAGTCAAATTAAATTTTTTTTTTTTTTTGGTTTTTTGAATTCATAATATTGGTTGACAGTGGTTGCAACATTGTCTCAACAAGAGTGAGGCCATCCTTTAAATAGAAAAAAAAAATAAACTATTCGGACTTCAAAAAAATTATTTAAAATCAGTCATTACTACAACTTCGAATAAATTATTATATACAACAATACCTAATTAGTGGTATGTGCTAAATAG
The DNA here is from genome assembly GCA_035590655.1 of Pouteria glomerata. Taxonomy (NCBI): domain Eukaryota; kingdom Viridiplantae; phylum Streptophyta; class Magnoliopsida; order Ericales; family Sapotaceae; genus Pouteria; species Pouteria glomerata. Next base: position 6,997,359 of record JAVXUM010000023.1, read on the forward strand.
GTGCAGTCGGTCTGCCAATGTGTGTGACAAAGTCCTGTAGACTTTATTAAAGCCTTCATTATGGCGCCAAAAGTTTTTTAACTCTTTGTGCAGTTAGCTTATGTTTTGTGGGTCATTTTGGACATGAAAGGAATCCTGGCACATCGACGACCAGTTTTGGGTGGAGTGTCCACGATTCCTTTAGATGCTACACTTTGTCTTTTCCTTTTTGTTTTAGTATTTCAATAGCAGCATCCAAAACTAGGTATTGTAAAATGCTAATAGTAAAAACGCAATATGATCCTGCAATTTTGAAACCATAACTTGATTTTGCGTTTTTGTAATCACTGCCCCGAAACCGTAATACAAGATTGCAGTTATGAAGTGAAAATGTTAGAACTGCAAAATGGTTCCGCGGTTCCCGGCCAAGCAGATTCCGCGCACAGCGAGAAAGCCACTTGAACCACGATTTAAGCTATCATAGGCCTTCTTTGTGAAGGAATTTTTAATTCAATTACCTCCAATTCATTCTTTTCATTTGAGGTTTGATTAATTAATCAAACAATTTGATTCATGTTGCATTTATTAAAATTTTGAAGTGTTTGATTTATCTAAATTTATTAATTTTTTAAATTTTCTTTAATTAAATTTCACCACATTTTATTTTTGCATCATATTTTTTAATTTTTTTGCCATTCAAACATTACTATATTTAGGATTATTTTATTATGATCCCGTTTGATAACGTTTTTATTTTTTATTTTTCTGTTTATATTTTCAAAATTTTATAAACTCACAAAAGAAATATGATTGTTAAATTTATTTATATATTTTTGTTTCCAAAAAAGTGAAACTTAAACAGAAAAATAAAAATATATAAATAATTTAAATTATTTAAAAATATATAAATTATTTAAATTATAAAAATATATAAATTATTTAAATTATTTAAAAATATATAAACAATTTAAATTATAAACAATTTAATTTAAGTTTCACTTTTTTGAAAACAAAAATATATAAATAATTTAACAAACATGTTTCTGTTGCGAGTTTACAAAATTTTAAAAATATAAACAGAAAAATAAAAAATAAAAACATTATCAAACGGGACCATAATAAAATAATCCCAAATATAATAATGTTTGGATGGCAAAAAAAAATTAAAAAATATGATGTAAAAATAAAATATGGTGAAATTTAATTAAAGAAAGTTTAAAAAATTAATAAATTTTGGTAAATCAAACACTTCAAAATTTTAATAAATGCAACATGAATCAAATTGTTCGATTAATTAATCAAACCCCAAAGGAAAAGAATGAATTGGAAGTAATTGAATTTAAAATTTCTTCACAAGAAGGCTTGTGATAGCTTAAAGCGTGGTTCAAGTGGCTTTCTCGCTGCACGGAATGTGCTTGGCCGGGAACCACGGAACCATTTTGCAGTTCTTGCATTTTCACTTCATAACTGCAATATTGTATTGCGGTTTCGAGCAGTGATTACAAAAACGCAAAATCAAGTTGCAGTTTCAAAACCGTAGAATCATATTACGTTTTTACTATCAGTATTTTTACAAATATTGAAATTTTTAAAGTAAACTCACAAATTTTGCAACAAAAATCAGTAAAACAAAAAAAAATCTGCTGTTACCATCTCCTTGATACATGGGCCTCTCATCTCTTGAAAATTAATAGGTCCTCAAGTACTCATTAGTCATTTCTATGTTTTATGACTGCAGGTGGCTGCATACGATAAGACTCAAAGTGAGATGGCATTCTTTGATCTCTCGAGGCCTCAGGATTTTCTGTTCATTTCAGGCACCATGGTATCTTCTCTGAAGTGACTATTAGTGCAAACTTTTCCTCCCTCTTTTTTTGGTCATCCAAAGCGTGGCTAAATTTAAAATGTCAAAGAAGAAAGAAAATGTTAAGTTGAAAAATGGTTACATTTTGGTAGTCTTAGAGCAATCACACTAGCCGTGCTAACATGCTCTTCACTGCAATTTAGCTTTACCAGAGGTCAATAATAATAATAATAATAATAATAATAATAATAATAAATAAATAAATAAATAAAAAGAGCAAAAGTTGATGCATCAGATTCAATAAATTTGTTGTAGTTTACCGCTTTGCAACAGTGCTACTCCAAAGCATCAGCCTTCTAATCGTAATGTTTTGTTTATATCAGCCTTTTTCCTCCTTCACCCTCTCTCTCTCCCCCTCTATTAGCCTTATATCAGCTGCCATGTTGGACTCTTATATTTAAAAAAAAACAAAAAAAATTATTGAGAATTGTTTAGAAGATCCGATGCAAAATATTATTTACTGAAGGATTTATAAAATAGATAAATGATTTTTTTTTACTACAATTTAGAGAATCTAGCAAGGGAAGCCCATGCACATGGCCTTACAAATAGGTGTAACTTGGACCTCTAGTTTCTGAACGATTTTAAAAGAAACAGCAACTAACATTTGATTATGAAGAAAAATTTCCAACCTT
>JAVXUM010000023.1:7008128-7018207 GCA_035590655.1 Pouteria glomerata
GCCTTTTTAAAAGTACTTGAGATTTAATAAAGATGTTTCTCGTTACTATAAAAAATAATTATTATTAATTTTATTATTTATGAAATTTATTATTACATTATATGTTATATTTATTGATATTATGCTTAAAAATATTCATTAGTGTAATAAAAAATGCACTTTTTGTTACAAATAAATACTTGATTTTGATTATTATAAATTATTTTTATATGAAAAAATTTTAAATTAATTTTAATATTTTAATAAAATTAAAATATTAAAAATATTTTAATAATTTTAAATCCAAAATTAAAGGGTCACTTGCCCCCTCCTGCCCTCTACATGGCTCTATCCTTGGCGGTGATAGATGTGGTGATGATAGGTGGATGATAGCGGTGACAGATATGGAGTTAAAAGGCGGTGGGTTTGTAAAGATGGATGCATTATTTTTCAAATAAAATAAAACTTTTTATACGTACGTGAAGTTTTCTATTTAAAAGTTTTTTTTAATTATTTTTATGAATATGAATAATATACCCAAAAATTATCAAATAAAAAATAAACTTTAATAAAAATCATATAAAATAATAAAAAAACTGAAAAGAAAAAAATTGATTTTCCAATTTCCAAACCAAACCCAAGTATAATTTAAAATGATAGACGTACAAAACTTCATATATTTTAGATAAACTTTTTAGCACATCCTCCTATAACAATTTTGTTTGGCTTGAAAAGAGAAAGAAAAAGCCAGCTAAAATGGATAAAAATAAATAAATAGGGTCTAGGAGAAATTTATTTTTATAATTTTTTCTTTCTTATCTCCCCAAATTTAACTACCAAACAAGATTTCTCTTCTTTTTCATTTTTTCACCACCAAGCGAAACATAGGATATAGTAATATTACACTTACATTTTTTCTCTTACATTTTTTTTTTTTTTACTTTATTAGTCATAACGGATAATGACTAATGTATTCTGTTCAAAATCATCACAGCTGTAGGATGTTACCTTCTACTTGTGACTGTGATGATTTTAAACAAAATACATTAGTCAGTACCCGTCATAACTAGTAGAGTGTAAAAGTAAGGGAACAAGTGTAGCATTATAGTTTATAAGATAAGCAACAATGTTGTTATGCAAAAATAGTTGATTTACCTTCTCGTGGTTCTTTGCTGGTTAGGATCACAGGGGCGAGTTTCACCCAGAGCACACCCTCAAGTAGCGGCTGCAGGCTTTCTCGCATAACAGAAAAATAACTAATTAAAAATTTTACAATGTTGTTATGCAAAAATAACTAATTAAAAATTTTAACTTATCACTTTAATAAAAATATTATTCTAATTATAAAACTGTAATTTAAGTTTTATTCAAAGTCTCATTATTTTCTATTTTAGCAATTAAAGATATAATTTTTTTTCTTTTAATAATTAATGGTTTCAATACTTATTTTTATGCCTACACTCTTATTATTAATTGTTCTCCAGTCTAACTTTCTAAGAGTAAAAATCACTGAACACTTAATTATTTCTTAAAAAAAAAAAAAATCTCAAGATCTAAATTGGCATTTCAAATAAAACTCAGAAATACGTAATATAATTAAACAAAAAAAGTACTGTTCTAATTATAGAATTGTTATTTACACATTGTTGACACACTTTCTAGCTAATTGGTAAATCCTTATGAGAGGATAGAGAGATGATGGTTCTTACTCGTATGTCATTTTCGAGTTTATATTTGTGTACTCAAATATTCAAAATTTAATTAATATGTTAATAATAAATTTATTTAATAATCGAGATTAAATTTTTGTCAATGTCAAGTTCATATGTACTTGTCGTGTCATATTTAAATTCTCTTAAATAATTTATGTTATAGCAGATCGCATTAAGAGATTGTATCATTTATAAATTCTCTTTAAACAATTTTTGTTACAGCAGATCGCATGAAGGGATTGTGTCAAACATTGACAAGTTTAGAATGAATTTGAGAAAAAAAAAATAATTTAATCTTTTTAGAAAAAAATTAAATTTTTAATAGCCAATTTTTATTTATTTTTTTTTATTTAATTTTTTTATCTTCCATGATTTAAAAAAAAATTAAAATATAAGAGATTAGATCTACTCAATGTATAAAAAAACCTAAAAAAAGACAAAGAAATTGAATAATTAGGAGCTGAACTTCAAATTATTCATTCCAAACAAAGCCTAAATGAAGATGGCTCAAACTCACACCAAGGAACATATAAAAAAAAAAAAAAAAAAAATCTCACCCATTGATTTTAAAAGTTAGATAAAACAATAAATTTCACCTACTTCTTTTTAATATTTCAATAATTACAATTAATACCCATAACATTTAAAGTTATACCTACTTCCTTATTTTGAAATGTTGACGTTAACTCCTTTCAATAAAATAAATTATTAAAACTTAATATTAAATGTCAAAGTAATTAAAATTTTAAACATTTTTCTATTTTACCCCTCTCTTTAACATCTCATTAGTTAGGGGTAGAAATAAATCGAACTATTCGCGAGCTATTCGAGTTCGGTTCGAAAAAAACTCGACTCAAGCTCAGTTTATTATTAAAACGAGCTCGAATTGAATTTGATTTATAATTCGTTTAGATTCAAGTTTGAATTTAAAAAAATTCAGTTTTAAAACTCTTGTAAATAGGCTTGATAAAATAATATATATTTTTTTAATAATATTTTTATTATATTTTTATAATATTTTATTTATTATATTTTTAACTAGAATGGCATCATTTTGGTCTAATCGATCTATTCATAAACAGAGCTCAAATCTAAATTTTTTTTTATCGAACCGAATTCGAGCCTATATAAAAGTTCAAATTGAGCTCGAGCTCAATTCAGAAAACTCGAGCTGATCGCAAACGAATTAAAATTTGACTTAATTCGGTTCATTTTCACCCATATCATCAGTTTTCCATCCAAAAATTCTCAAAATCTTTTTTTATTTATTTGTTCCTTATTTATTTGAATTTCTTATTTATTTTAATTTTTATAAATAAAATTGATGAAAATGTGATAAAATAAATGATAAAATAAAAAAATCTAAAATTTTAGTTATTTTATTTATTTTATTAGAAAGAATCAATGTTAATGCCATTTCAAAATAAAAAATTCAGTGTAATTTTTAAATATTGTGAGTACTAAATATAATATCTAAATGTTAAAAGAAATTAAATATAATTTACCCTAAATAAATTTAGGAATATTTTCATTTTTTAAATTTTAAAATTTTATGCCATCTTAACACAATCATATCACACAAAATTGTATTTGCCGTACACAGAACAAATTATTCAAATCAACCCCTGATTGGCAAAAAATAAAACCCTATTGGCCCACGGAATTTCCGGTGATTTTGGCGGTGCAGCCCAACCTCCGGGGTCTAGGAGGTGTGATGAACGGTGCGTCCGGCCGGAAAACGTCCGGTGGCCCTTGTGGAATGTCCCTATCCAGTGGTGACGCATGGGAGGCTGTGGCGGGAGAATGTCAGGGCCCGGCGGCCGGGGGGGATCTGCAGTCCTGGAGTATCAGGCACCGGATCCGGCAACACCGGAGAAGGATCAGTGGAATTTTCCGGCGGAATTGGGCCGAATACCGACGGCACTAACGGCTAGAAAGGCTGTTGCTCTGGCGGCGGAGTCCTCGCCGGCAAGTCAGCTGGATCATGGGCTAGGATTTGGCCTGAAAGTAAGCTAACCTTTGGAAGTTTGGTTGATGTAGATAATAAAATGGGATTGTTTTCTTCAATCGATTTGATGAAATTAATACAGAAACAATGGACAATGAAGAAGATATACATGGAGAGTGTTTGTACAAAAAAAAAAAAAAAATCTTAACACGTAATAGCATTCTTAAGTATTATCGTGCCAGGAAGAAGAGACATCAATTTTACATACTTTCGACCACAATAGTTAAGCCCCGCAAATAAATGAAGTCTAAAACAGCGATTTTAGTTCACATATTATTTTTTAATTCATTTATTACAATTATTTTTATTTAATTAATTCTTTATTATATATGTGATAGGTAAATTTGACATTTGAATATTTTTTGTGTCCACATCACACACATTAACTTAACTTTCGCCACACACATATTTAATGTTACGCGATAGGTATTTAATGCAAAACAAGTTACCAACTAAGTACTCCAAATAAAAAAATAATGATTTCTTCTTATTATTTTCGTATTTATTTACTCCTACTATCATACTATAAATAAAACATTTAGTTTCAAATTCAAGTCCATTCGTTATTGTCTACAAAATTGTTACTTATTTTCATAGATTATTACTTCAAACCTTTATTAACTTAAGTATTAAACGAATTGTGATCAGAGGCCTTTTTTGACTTTTCCTTCTGACTTATTTTCACTCATTTTTGGTAAATATAGTGAATACAGTCAGTGATATTTTTTATTACCCAACGCAGATTATATGGGTGTTTGGTGCAACGAAAAATAATAAAAAATATGATTTAAGTGATATTTCGGCATTTGGTGACAAATCACGTTTTTTAGAGATGAATGACTTAAACTTTTACAGAGAAATTTGTCAGAACAGTTTTATAATCCGTCGGAACGGTTTTGAAATCTTCAAAAAACTATTGATAATGGGTCTTGTTTAATAACTTGAATAACGATGGTCACTTTAAAAAAAAATTATAACTATTTTATTAATCGAATTCAAATTATATAATTTTTTATAGAATTGTAATAGATATAAATATGTAGAAAGTACTAAAAAAAATTTAAAGCTTTTAAAAGTTTTTCGACATTTTATAGTGTGCCAAACAGTTCATGTATAAAATACATATGCAGTACCTAAATATATATACATACATAGGAGGTGTTTAGTGTGATAAAAAGTGAAATAAAATGAAATAATTTATGAGTTCGTAATGCATACACTGAAATAAATTTTAAAAATTTTAAAATTTTTAATATTTTTCTGTAAGCAAAATACATCCATATTGGTTTATAACTTTATATATGTATGGTGGAGGCGGTGCACCACAGGTACATAGGAGAATGACGATGAAAACGTACAGGAGTGCCAGGTGTACACATATAATTGGGAGGGAGAAGGCACCTGTAGCTAGCTACTCGGAAAGATAAATGATTTTACGTTTAAATATTTTAAAATTTCATAGATACTTTATTTTAAAATTATGTAAAATTTCGTTAATTTTAAGTCAAGTGTTTTTCATTATTAATAAGTGACGAATTAAATTAATTATTCATAATAAAATTAGTTAAGTTATCAAAATTTTGACCTAAATATAACAATTGAGAAAAATATTTTAATTTTTATGAGTTAGTCCAATTTAAAATATTTTTTTCAATACTAAATATGATGCGAATACAAATGGCCTGTTTGGAGTATCAAAAAATGCCAAAACCTCTAAAAAATTCTATAATTCTATAATAATTTTTTTTCACTTCAAACTATGTGAATTTATATATATCTTTATAAATTTATATATTTCTACAAATACCAGCAAAGTTTTTATAAATTACAATAACTTTTTACAAATTCTAATAAAATTGCTACACTTTTTAAAAAAATTTGATATAAAAGTCAAAAAATTTTTGTCGAAATCTATTTGAACGGACGAAAATTTGTTCAAATGGAAGTATTTATCTCTGAAAAATGTAGTTTGATGGCTAAGCTCCAAACCCCAACAAGTTACGCAAATTATATTTTTTTATTATTTTTTAGAGCTCCAAACGCTCCCAAAATTATTAAGAATTTGATACAAATAGAAAATTATTGATTAAAAAGGACATGTAATATGTAATATATACGGTCTAATCATATGCTAAGTTCATTATTTTTGTTCAATGACAATTACATGTCAAAATTCAAGTTTGTAATAATTTTGGAGTATCTAGAATTGAGTCTTGTTCATTGAGTTATTCCTTAGTTCAAAGAAAATAGCTTCAAACATTTTATGGAGTAGAGAGGGAGCTCAAAGACAGTTCAAATACGTAGCAATCTAGAAATTTCGCTTGAAATGCACTTGAACCATGTGCAGTAAAGAGCTCAAACTAGGTTCAAGCGCTCAAGATTTTAGAAAATCTACTCGAAGGGCATTTGAGCGGCCGGTTAGTATTTTTGCTAAGTAAACCCAGATTGCTCCTCTTTTGTACCCAAATCGCATTTGAATATAAAATGTGTATTTTCTAGCAATTTTTGTGGATCTCTCCTATTCCATTAAACGTACCCTAATATCCAAATTCTTAACGTTCAAATTGAAGAGATCAGCAAGTTAGGTTTGACAAGAATAATGATTCAAGCTCTTCAACTTGATGAAGAAATCTCTACATTTGAGGAGGTGTTATTCAAATTCAAGAACAGAGTCAATCCACGAGATTGGTTCACAGCAAGTCCAAGCGAGTAAGAGAAGCAAAGAGTTAAGATGGGCAAGTTCAATTTTATATTCAATAAATCTCTTGTAACTTTTTGATTTCATGGTGGATTGATTAGTCACCTTATAAACTCGAATTTTTACCTAGAAGTGGTTCTAGGGTCCCGTCACTAAGATCTTATGTTCTCACTATTTTTATGATTAATTGTGTTTATTCTCCATGACATTTTTTATTTTTCGATTAGTATCAGAGCAAGTTCACCTTAAATGTCTTCAACTAAGATTTTAGGTGTGATCTTTTTTTATTATGTTACATGGAGAATCTTAGAGAAGGAAGATCTTTTATCACCCCTTTTATTTAATAGTTCAACTACCCTTCTTGGAAGGTTACGATAAGAAGTTTTCTATAGTCTATTGCTAATAGGGTTTGGGATTCTGCTGAAAATGGATGGGTTCATCCTAAGGTCTCAGTTGATGAGATCGTTATTACATTTAAGCCTATTTTTGAATGGGGTAAAGTTGACCTAGAGAGTAATGGGTTTAATAAGAATAGCTTTGATGAATTTCGAATCATATCTAATTGTATTGTTATGAAAGAAATTTGATATATTTAGTAAATTACTCATGAAGGTACTGACATTATTAAAAAAGCTAAGTTGTAAAGACTTAAAAGTGCCCTTGAAACACTAAAAATGGAAGAATATGAAGTTTTTGATCAATTTTATGCAAGACTAACTGATATTGTGAGTTTGCACTTCAATGTTGGTGTTTATATTCCCCCATCAGAAATTGTGAGTAAAAATTCTATGATCTCTCCCTAATAGATTTTAGCTTAAAGTTATAGCTATTGAAGAGGTAAAAGATATTGACTCCATAAAAAAGGAGGAACTTGTTAGGTCCATTCAAACTTTTGAGTCAAATCTTCAACCAACCAAGAAAAATAAAAAGATTGCTTTGAAGAGTGTAAAGGAAAAAGATGAAGATTTTGATTGTGCTATGGATGAGCTTGTTATATTTGCCAAAAAAATTCAAGAAATTTTTCGAAAAGCAAAATGGAAAATTAAAAATTAGGAAAAATAACAAAGAGTTTTATGAGAAAAATAAATCAAACAAGAGGTTTTAAAACAAGTACAATGAGTTGAAAGCTAATAAGAAGAAGTCCTTGGAGGAAATTCAATGTTATAAATGTCATGGATATGGATATATAGCAACTAAATGTCCAACAAGAAAGAATAAGAAAAGCAAAATTTTGAAGGTCTGATGGGATGTCAACGAAGAGGAAGAATCATTAGACTTAGAGTTAAAAAATAAGCAAGAGAATTTCAAGGCATTCACTGCCTCAAGCAAGAGATCATCTGGCTTATACTCTAGGAATGAAACACATAAAAGAAAACATGATTCTTCTTTAGATAGTCACAAGAATGAACTTGATCTTAAAAAATAAAAATAAAAAACTACAGCGACTTTACAAGCAGTATATGAAAATGCAAAATCAAAAGAGGAAATTCTCAGTGAATACAAAAAATAGAGAGAATGAGAGAAATAGTCTGAAAATGGAGATTGATGACATGGTTTGGATAAACATTGAATTTAGAGTGAGAGAAGCTCTCAAAACTTGAGAAAAGCAAAAATGTTTGAAGGCAAACTGAAGTTGTGAATCCAGAACTTAAAGGTAAAATTTCATCTTTTGAAATTGACTTAAGACTCTCGTATCTTATTTACTAAATTTGATACAGGGTTAGAAAAACTCAATGAAATCTAATATCCATAAAGATTTGCTCAAAAATCATCAGCCTTAAGATACACTGATGGAGAAATTAAGAAAGTCGAATATATTAATCAGTTTGTGCCTTCTACTTCAATGACATTTTATAGTGCATTTGGTATAAAGGAAGTACAAAGGTCAGGAAAAGCAGGAGAAATGAAAAAGGGAAGGAAAGAAAAATAGGAAGAAGAAAGTATGTTTGATTGAGTGAAAAAGTAAGAGAAAATAAATGATATATATGTGTGTGTGTATTATAATTTATTTTTTGAATTAAAAATTACTTTAAAAAAAGTGGATCCCATTTTTAAATTTTTGTATCACACCTCTCTGACCAAAAATCCTCTGATAGTAAAGTCAAATAAACTTAAGAGAAATAATAAGAAAGTCACAAGTACTTAGTTGATGAATAGTGAACTTACTTAAATTTTAGAGTTAAGTGTTATATTTATAAAATGAGAGAGTGACTAAGGCACCATTTGGTGTGTTAAAAAATAAAAAAAAAAAAATCTCTAAAAATCTCTAAAAGTTATTCATTTTTTATCTTACTACACGAATTACGAACCCACAACTTATCTTATTTTGGAGGTATTTGGTGCAATGAAAAATAATAAAAAACAATGAAAAAAGTGGTTTGAGTGATATTTGGGCGTTTAGTGGCAAACCACATTTTTTCAGATATAAATAATGAAAGATGTTGACTTTTGCAAAAAAATCTGCCGAAACGATTTTGAAATCTCTTCAAAAATACTGATAATGGGTCTTGTTTAGTAGCTTGGATGATAGTGGTCACATTAAAAAAAAAATTATAACTATTATATTAATCAAACTTATGTTATGCAATTTTTTCTAAAGTTATAATAAGTGTGAATGTGTAAAATGAAGTAGAGAATTTTAGAGTTTTTCAGAGTTTTTCAACGTATAACGTGCCAAATGGCCCCTTTATCTTACTTTTTATCCTTACTTTTTATCACTCTAAACACACCCAAAATTAAAATAAAAACAATCAAGGTAGTTGCTTTGTATTTATACAAATATGCAAGTGTTTATGTATATCACGGTTTACGGCGCATTTAATACTCATAACTCAGTATTTACTATGAATGGTAGAAGTTAAGCTAGTGCGTGTGATGTAAATACAAAAAATTTCTAAATGTCACATCCGCCTACTACATACAAGATGAGAAACTAACCAAATCAAAAAAATTATAATAAATGAATAAGAAAATAATAAATGAACTGAATTGATTACTCCGTACCTTATTTACTCGTACCTTATTTACTCGTGGGACCTAGTCACTAGTCAATGTAGTCGAAAGTGCAAGAAATTAATATTTTTCCAGTTCGATACAATAGTGCTCAGGAAACTGTCACGTGTCTAGCATTTTTGGTACCAACAACATTAATTTTTTTGCATTTTTTATACTTTTTTTTTTGGGTCATTCAAACACCTTATATATATATATATATATATTATTTATTATTATTATTTGTTGGTTAGAAATCAATGATGAGGAGGACGAGGAGGTACATAGAGGATCACGGTTGTACCATGGTCCTGTCCATGTGGCTAACGGACACAGCATAAATGGTGACAAAACTGTCGAAGAAGTTCTGCACTCACCAAGGGGTGGAACCCCCACCAAAATTTGGCGGACTGCCGTTGTAGAAAAGACAACACATGCCACCTGCTCAATGGATTCCCAAGCATCCGGTTCCACTTCTCCGTTACTCTATAACAACGCGCCAAGTGAGCGCGTGCGCAACGCTCTCGTCCCCTACCTACAGCCGCGCCGAATATACATCACTTGAAGCTAAAATTAATGCTATGATCTTCATTGAACTAGAATTAAAATTTTATTTTAAAATAAAACTAAAGAAACTAAATTCCTTTGTTTTGTGGATAGAGTTAGAAAAGTTATGTATTTCTCAACAAAA
>JAVXUM010000023.1:7034144-7045534 GCA_035590655.1 Pouteria glomerata
AAAAAAAAAAGGACTTTTTATGCATTCCCGTCTCCCAACAGCAGCTGCTGAAACTGTGCAGGAGACAGAATTCTTTCTTGCGAGGAAAATCAAAAGAACATATCAATTGCCAGATCAAGTAGTCACAACGTGTAATAAACTTAAGATGGTACACAAACATAAGCATCCATCTTCTAATTTCAAAATCCATGACAAAGAGAACATGAAAATATGTTTTTTTTTTTTTTACAAACACATTACTAGCTGGGTGCCTTCCCAGTGACATGCTGAGCAATCCAACCCAACCCATCATACAGCCCCTCTCCTGTGAGGGCACAGCAGGATTGGATGTGCCAATCATGGTTCTTGATGCTATGAAGGGAAAGTGCATCAGTTATCTCAGCAGGGGTCATTGCATCCTTAAGGTCCTGTTTGTTCGCAAATACGAGTACAACCGAATTTTGAAGTTCCTCGCTTGGGAGCAGCCTGAAGAGTTCATCCTTCATAATCCCGATCCTGGCTCTATCCGTGCTGTCTATCACTACAATTACCGCATGAGTTCCTCGATAGTACGTTGCCCATGATGTCCTAAGTCTGTCTTGCCCACCCAGATCCCAGACCTGACAAAATAAGATTATTACTATGGGGTTGGGGGGAAAGAGAAGGGTTGATACGTAAAAATCAATACAGCCCACAATGACACTGAAGAAGGACTGCAATTCACAAACCATACCAAGATGTAGAACACCCAAAACCAAGCATGATCAGTTTAAAATAATAGATATTAATTGCGATCACATCGACCAAGCAAAATACCATTTCAAAGTTTTAAGTGAATTGTGACATCCATTAGAATTACAGTTTGGGGAAAATTTTGTTCAGTCCGATGGAACCGAATTTCACAACTTCCCAGCACATATTCATAGCCAAATGACATATAATTCCAGTCCAACCAGTCTATCTTTCTTTTTCATAAAAACTCAATCTTTGGATCCTATGTCACCCTCGATAGATATATGTGACACCAAATTGCAGTTAAGATAATAATACAAAGGAGCAACAATACAAAAATCATGCATTGCTATAACAGTATAATAAATCCTTGTGCAGGCAACAAATTAATCAAATGGAGGATACAGTAAACAGCATCAAACTCGATTACTTTTCTGGACCTAGTTGGAAATCTCAAAAATCTTGCCAATACAATTGAAATTGTCTGCTTCAAATCATTATCGAGGTAACAGCTCACAAAGTGCCATCATAAGTAAATTATAGTACCATATTTTTTTCAGATTTTCAACTTCCATTACTTTCAACTTACAAATTAAGTTGCAATTAATATATAAAGCCGGTAACGTTTCAGAACTAGCTTCCACAATTGTTCAGCAGAGGATAAACCTGGAAGATATTAACCAACCCTTGTTTTACATCTTTTTACTTACGACCAATCCAAAAAAAAAAAAAAGTTATAATATGATATATTGAATACAATACCTATTTTTAAACTTGTAAACCAGTAATAATAATAGCACTATGATGGGACATCAACTATATTCATCTCTGTTATTAAATAGAAACATTTCCCTTGAATAAAATCTGTTAGTAGTATGGTCTTCCCTAGAGGATGACTTTCGATTATCCTTTATGTCTTCTATTTAAAGAGGTGCATTTTTTGGTAGAGAATATAATGAATGAATGAATAGACTATGGGCTGATATCCTCCCTTCCCTCTTCTTCTCCTTCTTTGGCTTCTTCTCTTGGCTATTTATCTATCTAGCTTCTTCCCCTTTGTTTTATTTTCTTTGTTTCCTTTTATTTTTATTTTTTATTTTTTTTATTTTTTTGATAGGTAATTTTCTTTATTTCACATCACACTATTTCTCACTAACCCACAATCAAGCCCATCAACACACCAGCACACATGACACTACCCCCTCTTTGTGTTTCTTTGTATATACGCATTTATAAAATGTGTATATATGTGTATATATATGTAATCTCATAAACCAACTTTATAAAGGAGATGGTTAGCCCAGTGATAAAGGGTCCCTGCCTAGGTCATGGATCCTACTTCCTATTCACCCCCTCCCCAACTATAGTCTCCATTGCAAGGGGAAAAAAAATATAAAAACTATAAACTTCAGCAAATCCCAAAAGAACCAAGACATTTTCAGAGAGTGAATTTATAGTGAATTTTTTTATTTTCAGAGAGTGAATTTATAGTGAATTTTTTTATTAGTTTGAATATAAAAATGTAATTTTTTATTAGCCTATTTTGTTTACTATTACATACCATAGGAGAACCTGCTCCTAAAAGCTAGCTGTTAGATGGAGTTAACCTAAGACATATAAACCACCACACCAGCATCTCATAGCATTCATGCAGGATATACACATCCCATACTCTATGTGTCCATTGACTATAACATTCCATAACAATTCATAGTCTTACACCCAAATAGCAAAATTTGCACTAGTCTTTATCAATCCAAGGCAAACACTACAATAATGGTTTCATATCCTACGTCATAGCAAAGAGGAGGTATGGTGTAAGCTCTGCTACCATTTTGTTATATATCTTAAGAAAACCCACTCCTACAAGCTAGTTGTTAAAAAGAGGGATCCAAGGAGTAAACCACCAAAACAGGATCCCATACTACCAATGTGCATCTCATACAGTATATGCCCAAGGACCATCACATTTTCTCTTAAATTACTAATATTATTTCCTTTTATAGAAAATTCACAGATGTCTGACATAGTGATGATGGAGGAAAGAGCTATTTTCTTTTTCTTTAAGAAGAGAGAAAAGAGGGGGGGTTGGTTAATAACTGTGGGCATTGGTTATACTGATGGCAATGGCGGGGTTCAGTGGCTATGGTGGAACAGTGCTGACTTTCAATTGTGTGTGAGTGAGTAGCAATGGTGGAATAACAGTGACTTTCAATTGTGTGTGGGTGAATATGTGCATGTGTGTGTGCGAGCATGAGAGAGAGAGAGAGAGAGAGAGAGAGAGAGGTCTCCTTTAATGATGAAAGGAAGGTGAGGTATGGCGTAAAGTGGATAAAAAGTGTAAGTATCCTTCAATAAAATATTTGTGAAAGAAATGCATGCTCAATTTTAGATTTCAACAAGCTTGTACATGCGTGTATGTATAGCATATATATATATATAAAATTGATACAACCAAACCAAACTAAATAACAAAGTCTAGAGAATGAATTGAACTTCAGTAGCTAAACAGCATGGACAACTCGGCATGAATTCTTTACTTTCATGACAATTGAAAACTTGAAAAGTTGCTAATGCATAGCTGCCAAATGCTACATTTCATTTTGTCAATAGAATGTCTCATATAAAGTAATTTACAATCCCCCGTATCTTCATGATCCCTCCATATACAAACACAGAAGTAGAAAAAGAACAAAATATATACATATATACAGATAATACATATATATTTGACGTTTCATAAAGGGCATTCACAACCAGACACACTCAGATAAATCCAAGTTTGTAAATCAAGATGCTTGCAAGATGATCTAGCCTATTGATGGAAAACCTATGAAAATTTGAACTATATCAGTCACATTCCTCTCATCTCATCCTTAGTTGATCCAATCTCTAACTTCTCTCATATTATTCTTAGTCATTCAAAGGCAAACACTCCTAACCATACTGTCACTTCTAAGTGCTGGAAAAATTTTCAGAGTCGAAACAAATTGGAAAAGGGGATTGTGAGAGGAGTAGGCCTATTTGGGCAGGAAATAGGTTGGTGGATTGGATAGGGTGGGTTGGGAGATGGTTGAGAGGGGGCTTGAAACCACTGTGTAACAGTCTGAGGGAAGGCAATCACCTTTGTTCTCTTTTTCTACTCCTCCCTCTTCAATTTCTGGTTTGATGGAGGGGCAGGTGTTGGATAGTCTACGGAAGGGAGAGATGTCGCGCTTTCTGGGAGTTCTTACTCTACATTTTGGATAGAATGGGATTTCGGGGAAGATGGATACAGTGGATCAGATGATGCTTCATTTTCTATCATAGTGAATGGGACCCCTGCAGGCTTCTTTCGTTCTTCGAAGGGTCCTAGATAAGGAGACCCTCTATCCCCGTTTCTATTCATTTTAGTGATGAAGGCTTTGAGGAGAATGATTCAGAAGGTAGTCTAGGATGGCTTTGTAGAGGGTTTTGAGGTATCTACGGCAAGGACCAGTGCAACTGTCATTTCTCACCTCCTTTTTGCGAATGATCCCATATGTTGTGTATTCCCTAGAGAATCGCCTCACATTTTGCGTAAGTGGAGGGGTGCCAAGGTAGAAAAAAGGAAGGGCAAAGTGTGAAATCTGATCCTTTTTTTATATTTGCTAGTTGGTATAGGGTGAAAGGAATAAAAGGGCTTTTCAAGGGCAGAGGACACCTCCTTCCAAACACAAGAGCTTATTTTTGTGTACCCTACATAGTATGTACTCTCAGACGGTCGACCGGGATATGCACACTTTATTGATTTATTTTTAATTGTAGCAAGTGAGACAAAATTCTGTTTTCTATCATGGGCGGTATCCCCTTAACACCTTTTTATATATTTCTTCATTGTTTTACCTATCAAAAAAAAAAAAATTACCACCGCTTCTTGCCACTAGTATTAGGCAGCTATAGCCTTCAAAGAAATTGTCAACAACAAACTGACACAAAACACCGTCAAAACAAAAGCCATGTAGGACAAATTTTCCTCAACGCAAACATGTATGATTCTGTATTGCAAGTAAATAACTTCCACTAAACAGCAACAGTTTATGAGATGTAACACAAGTATATGTAAAGTATACCTAAAGCTAAATAGCTAAACCATCAGTTCACATAAGGAAGAAGAAGAAGAAGGAAAAAAAAAAAGAATACATCTACCCACATGTTCAACCATTGAAAAGCATCCATAAAATATGTCATTGGTGACACTAAGAAATGAACAAATAACCACAACAGAAACGAGACTACAATTAATCATTGAGATTTGACACATACATTCGAGACCCACCTAAACTGATCCACGTATGCACAGATATTTGGGAAAACTTAAAACAGGTTGGAAGAATCACAGGATCAGCAAAGATTCATATCCAATTCTTAATAGACAAAGCCTACCACTTGTAGATATAGAACACGCATCATGAACAAGCCCAAGCAAAAATGTTAATTCCCAAAATCACAGCTTGGCGAACATTACTTAAATTTAGCAACCAAGATAAAAATAAACTATATATATATATATATAACTTATTATTTCGCACCTCAAACCGTATATTTTTGTAAACGAGCTCTTCGACGTTGCTCCCAACTGTAGGATGCGTAGTGACAACCTCCCCCAGGTGTAATTTATAAAGCGTCGTCGTCTTCCCCGCATTATCCAATCCAACAACAACAATCTTGTACTCCTTTGCAGGAAACAACATGAACCAGAACTTCGATATAAATGCCCCCATTTCTGACCTAAAATTTCCAAAATAACTGAGCAATTAAACACCTTTTGACTTCCCATAGATGTATGCATATATATATATACGCAGATCGATTGAATTCAAACTTCGCACAGTGAATCCGTAACATAACCATCAATACAACATCAGAAATCGAAGAATTTTTCCCAAAAAAAAAAAAAAAAAGCGGAACCTTGAATTTAATGTGTACGGACGAGATCGCTGATTTCAGATTGCTCTGTCGAGTCGATTCTGTTTTCCAGAAAGAGATTGATGGGAGAGAGACGAACTCTAATGGCTTTCTGAAACGTTCGGAAAGCCCCAGTCTTCAGAGAAATCGTTGAAGAATGGGAGTCTTATTTAAATTTTTAATGGTAATTACTTATCAAGGCCGTGTCTGGGCGGTCAAATATTATTAAATTTTATTAAATTTTAATTATTTTTTTATTTTTTTAATTAAATTTTAATACATATCATTTTTATATTAAATTAATTATATTTTTATTGTACTTTTTTCTCAATATTTTTCTTTCAAACAACCCCTAAGGGCCAATTTGATTTGTTGACAATTGAAAATTTTTGATAATTTTTAAAAATTATTTATTTTTTAATTTACTTTATGAATTATAAATATATAATTTATTTTATTTTATTTTATCTCATTTTATTTTACTTTTTATTACTTTAAACATACCTTTAGTTTGATTTAGTACACTTAAATTTTATAAATTTTATAATTTATTATTAGACTTCATAAAATTTATATTACATTTATTCATACTTGTTCAAATTTTTTATTTAAAAATTAACCATTGATCAATTTAATGTTAGGGTGTTGGATTTATCAAAAAAAACATTTAAATTTTTTATTTAAAAATTAACCGTTGATCAATTTAATATTAGGGTGTTGGATTTATCAAAAAAAACATGAAAAAAATTCAAGCTTTTATTAATTTGTTTTTAATTTTTTTATCAAATTTCTCTATACTTTTACACAAATTTTTTTTCTATCCGAACACTACCATTATTATTTTTATATTTTTAATATTTTTTTAACATTTTCTTTATCTTTCTTTATTTTTTTATTATGCTATTTACTTTTTTAAATAATTATATTTAAATTTTGTTTGCTACAACTTAAATGACTTTTAAATTGAAGGACCTTAGATTCCACAACTTTATAAATCTATTTTATGTATAAATAGTTAAGAACCTAATACTTTCATGATGTACATATAATAATAATTATAATTTTTTTTAAATTCCTAATTTTTCTTGGACGTTATAGAACAGTATTTTTTTTTATCTAATTAATTTCTTTTCTAGTCAAGATTTAATAAAGTATTAAACAGTCCTAGTGCTGAAAATGAATCAAACCAAATGCAGGCTATCCATGAATAACTTTACATTAATAAGCTTTGATATTAAAAGAAAAAATTGTCACAATCAAAATACATTTTAGTTAAAAAATAAATTTGCTGCAATTTATATGTCACATTTATATATTTTTAGACTTAGTTACTAATATAAAAATATTGTACATGTATAAATATTAATTTATATGTGTGTGTAAATTTAAAATATTAATGTAAAGTATAATAATTTAAAAAGTAATTATTAATATAAAAAAGGTTCAAAAAATTAATAAATTAATTGTAATATAATTATAATATAATTTTGATTATGAAAAATATACTATATCATAATATATAAATATTTTTTGTTAATACTAAAAGCATACAGGTAACTTCATAATATTAAATTGTTTAATAGTTACTTTTTGGATAAAAAAAATTAATAAAAAGAGTAATGAGTGAATATAATATAAATATCAAGAGATCTGGGTATATATTTATAAAATCTATTGGATCTAAATATACAAAATCAAAATTACATGAGGTATAGATGAAATAAATTCTTACGTTTTGTACCTTGAGTTTAGTGTTCTTTTCAATTTAGACAATGTTTTTATATAATAAAAAATAAAAATACTCTCATAACATGTTTTAATTTGATTATTTATATTTTATGATGCAACAATTCATCTCGCGTATATATGTGGTCATGAATTAAAGTTTAACTATCAAGTTTTCTATTTAAATTAAAAATTATGTAGTAATTAATTTTTTTATTTTTAAATTGAATTTTTGATAAATTAAAATAACATATTTTAGCTTCATAAATTTTTTATTCCCAGTTTTGTTTATTCTTTTTCCCTTAGTATTGTTTGTTTGAATGTTTTTTTTTTTTTTTTTTTTTTGGTAAATGTGCTTGTTTGAATGTTATTTTTTAGTTAAACTAATGATAATCAATCTTTGATTGTGAATCTTGTGGTAGTGAAATATTATTTTATTTTTTTATATTGTCATTAAAATAATTAATAATTATATTTTGATCATAATTTTAAGAGATTAAGTGTTACATTTAAAAATATATAAAGATAAAGTGAAAATGAGCTTTTTAAGTTTAAGGGTATAAAATCTAGTTATTTCTAATTTTTATGAATAATGAAAAGATGCAATGGCTATTTGCGCCACCATAACGTATGATGTGTATATTGTTACTAAATTGTGACGCAAAACTAGGCTAACAATGAAACACCAGGTCCAAGTGGTTATAATGTACTCATTTTTAAAAGTGTTTGGCACATTATTAGTATGATTTTACAGTTGTCATCAAGCCGTTCTTCAATTTTGACCAATTACTAAAAGAAGTAAATTCCACAGTAGTAACCTTAGTTTCCAAATTTTTTTAATCCAAATCAAGTTAGTAATTTTCAGACCAATTTCATGTTATACCACCATTTACAAAATGTATATCAAAAATTGTTAACAAACTGAAGATTATTCTGCACCAGATTATTAGTAGCAATCAAACAGTATTTATATCAGAAAGATCTATTTCTGATCAGATTCTTCTTATGCAAGAATTGGTGTAAAATTACCATAGACAAAATACGTCACTAAAGAGTGCTCTTAAGATTAACCTGATGAAAGTTTTCGACTTAGTCTCATGGGACTTGATTATAGACATCATGAAAGTCTTAGGACATCTTAACAGATTCACTCATTGGATAAGATCTTCTATCATCACTCCTTACTACTCCATCAGCTTTAATGGAGATTTTAAGGGTTATTTTCTTAGAGGTAGAGCACTATGCCAAGGTAACCCAATGTCTTTATCTATATTTCTCGTTATTATGGAATTCTTTTCTAAATTTTTCCACCAACATATCCAATCAATTCAATTCAAGTGTCATCGTAGATGTAAAACGCTTAATATCAGTCGTATTTGTTTTGCGAATGACATGTTTATTATTTGCTATCCTGACATTGAATCTTTCATAATCATAAAGAAATCCCTCTTGGAGTTTCACAAATATTCAAGCTTGCTTCCTAACAAGAACAAAAGTAAAATTTACATTACAGGTCTTAATGTAAACCAAAAAGAGCAATTGAATTCTATACTTAAGTTTCAACTAGACTCTCTATTAGTGAAATACTTGGGAGTTCCTTTATTTTGTCAAAGCTAAAGACTGACGATTGCACGGAGCTACTACTAGACAAAATTTAAAAAAGAATTAAGAGTTGGGCAAATAAAATTTTGTCTTACGCAAGCAGAGTTCTTATTATCAAATCTATACTTTTTAGTGTACAAATATATTAGAATCTACACTTCATATTCCCTAAAGATGTTTGCAATACAATTGAACAACTCATGAGGAATTTCTTATAGTTAGGACCTGATTTCAAAAAATAAAAAGTGACTTGACAAGAAATATGTTATCCTAAAAGTAAGGGAGGCTTGGGAATCAAAAGACTAGCAGACTATAACAAAGCAGCTATTCTCAGACATATATGGGTTATGTGTTCTAATAAAGAATCTTTATGGGTACAATGGTGTAAAACTTACCTTCTAAGGGGTCAATGCTTTTGGAGCATAACTATCCCCAATAATTGTTCTTAAAGCTAGAGGAAAGTTCTTAGCTTAAGAGAGTAAGCCAATAACATATCTAAGTACAAATTTCGAAATGGGATAAGCACTCCTCTATGGTATAACAATTGGCATCCATTAGGACCTCTCATAACCAAATACGGCACGAGAGTGGCTTATGAAGCAGGACTTACTAAATCTGCCATAGTTTTAGAAGTTATAAGAGGAAACTCTTAGACTTGGTCATTTCTTACCACTTGGGAACTTTAAGAAATCGATATGTATCCGCTAATTATTTTCTATGCATGTCAAGGTAAGATCAATTTATATAGATTGTTTCTCCAGTATTCACATAGTCAGCTATAGCTACTTAGAAAAATTTAAAAGCACACTGTACGTAAACTGTTATAATTTCTAAAGTACATACCAAGGCATAATTTTATTCTTTGGCTAGCAATAAAGGGAAGCTAAACACCAAAGACAAGCTTCTCAAATAGGGGTTAATAAGCAACAATATATACAACCTTTGCAATAAAGATGAAGAGAATCTAAATCAACTGTTCTTCCAGTGTAAATACTAGTCGAGTTTCGAGCCCAAGTATATGAATTATGTCAAATTACCAAGTAACATGAGAATTAGAAGAATGAAGTAAATCAGTTTTTGGGTACTCTTAGTGAGAAATACTTTTTAAATATCATAAGAAAACTTGTGTGGTTAGCTACTATCCATCAACTATGGTTGAAGAATAAAGGCATTTTATTATTTCCTGCTCATTTGCTTAGAATCATCAAGAAAGAGGTTCGATGAAAGGCATCTCAAATTAGTATGCAATGTACAAACATAAATAAAAAAAAATATACAAAATAAAATACACCTATGCTAGTATGATGTAATCCGAGAGTGTACTCTCTACGTATTGTAAATTTCTCCCATAATTCAAATGAAAAACTTACTTATTAAAAAAAAAAAAAAAAGTTGAACTAGGCTTGTTTGGAGTTCAAAATCTCTATAAAATTTTTTATTTTTTAAAATTTTCTAATTTTTTTAAAATTTTTTCATTAAAACAAATAACTTTTTTTTTCTAATTTTCTTTAATTTTGTCTATTTTTTTATTAATTCTTTAATGTTACAAATTTTTATTAAACGCATAATTTTTTTTTTAAATAACACTTGGTAGAACCACAAAAAAATTATAAAAAATTTTAAACGGCCCTCGATCGTGTGACTTGTACATTGTGACTGAATTGTGGAGCCAAGCTAGAGCCAACAAATTTGTGGACTGAGAAAAGATTGATAATGGACCTATTTATAAATGAAATTTTTAAAAATTTTTAGTAATTTTTTAATAAAAGTTATCGAGTGCAACTTTTTCTTTTTTTAGTAGAAACTTAAACTTCTTAGTAACTTTTATGAAATTTTAATAAATACTTTTGATTACTTGGTAAAATTTTAAA
This sequence comes from Pouteria glomerata, assembly GCA_035590655.1. Lineage (NCBI taxonomy): Eukaryota > Viridiplantae > Streptophyta > Magnoliopsida > Ericales > Sapotaceae > Pouteria > Pouteria glomerata. Next base: position 7,044,980 of record JAVXUM010000023.1, read on the forward strand.
AATTTTTAAAAATTTTTAGTTGTTTGATAAAAAAGTTAAAAAAAATTTAAATATTTTTAATAATTTTTTAGGTATTGTCAAATACCTTGAGTTCCAAACTGGCCCACTCAAACTCATCAAAACTTGTCCAAAATGGCCAAGGATAAATGAGTTGGGTTTAATCATTTTAGTAAATGCTTTTGTCATTGGCTAATATTTTGAAACACTAATTTTAAGTGGGTTGAAATAGGTACGCAGCTAAAACTATTTATTATGGTCTCGTTTAGAAATGTTTTTATTTTTTAATTTTTTATTTTTGTTTTCAAAATTTTATAAATTTGTAACAAAAACATATTTGTTAAATTTATTTACGTTTTTTTTTTTAAATGAGAACATAAATAGAAAAATAAAAACAGATAAATATGTCTTTTCACTCTATTTTCTTTTTTTAGTTCAAATATATTGTTAATTTTAAATTTTGTCTATTTTTTGTTACATCATATAAAAATAAATTATTTTAATAAATAATATAATTGAATTCAATTAATTAAATTAATTATATAAATATATATTATT
>JAVXUM010000023.1:7081238-7097162 GCA_035590655.1 Pouteria glomerata
TTGCTGGTGAGATTGAACATAGTTCAGCGGTTGTTTGCACATAATATACTTATCAAGATAGATTCCCGGCTAGTGTCTAATCAATTAAAAAGAGAATATGTGGCTAGAAACGAGAAAATGGCCGAGTATTTGGAACTGGCAAAATGAAAGATGAAAGACTTTAATATCATTGGGGTGGAATTGGTTAGTCGTGATCATAACACCCATATTGATGCTCTGCCAACTTTGGCAGCATCTTTGAGCACAAGATTGAGTAATACTATCTTCATAGAAGTTTTGGATGAACCGAGCATAGCAACCGAAGAAGTAATTGTTGTGTTATTGCTAGTACCTCTTGGATGGATCTAACAATCAACTATTTAAAGGATGGGACCCTACCTGAGAATAGAGTAGAGCCAAGGAAATTGAAGATAAAGGTAGCGAGATTTTGGCTCTCTCTTGATCTTAAGTTATATAAACGATCATTTACTAATCCCTACCTTCTTTGCATTCAACAAGACAAGATTCAAGACTTCTTTTATGAGCACATACTGGGGTAGATCCTTAGCCCATAGGGCTATAACTCAAGGTTGTTGGTGGTCTAAGGTGGGAAAAGACGCTTACATTTACATTAGAAAATGTAAAAATGCTAGAAGTTCTCCCCGGTTTCGCATTAGCCCTTTCGGGAGCTTAGTTTGTTGACCAACCTGTGGCTTGCACAATGGGGGTTAGATATTGTAAGACCATTACTAGTAGCTTCTAGAAATTATAAGTGGCTCGTGGTCGACACAGATTACTTTACGAAGTGGATTGAAGTAGAGCCCCCGGCATATATCAGGGATGCAAATACTATTCATTTTGTTTGAAGAAATACAATCACGAGTTATGGCATCTCGAGAGCATTAATCTCTGACAATGGCACTTAGTTTGATAGTACTCTTTTCAGAAACTACTGCTCGGGTTATGGCATAAAAAATGTTTATTCCACTTTTTCATATCCATAGAGTAATGGGTGAGCTGAGGCTTCTAACAAGATCATCCTTAATGGTATTAAGAAGAAACTTGAAGCTGCTAAAGGAAGGTGGGTTGAAGAATTACTCTCAGTCTTATGGACATATAGGATAACCCCAAGAAGATTAACTTGAGAGACTCATTTTTCACTTGTTTATGGTATGAAGGCCGTTATTCCTTTGGAGATTGGCATGCCGACCATCTATATTACTGTATTTGATCAAAGAGAGAATGACAAGGCAATTAGGGTGAGCCTGGATTCATTAGAAGAAAAAAGAGAGATGGCATCTATCAGGTTGGTAGCATATCAGCAGGAAACCAGGAGAAGGTTCAATAAAAAAGTCAGACCAAGAGAATTTAAAGTCAGAGACTACATTCTCAGGAAGCTGATGGGAGCTAAAAAAGATCTGACTGAGGGCAAACTAGGAGCTAATTAAGAAGGTCCATTGTACGTTATTGAAGTACTCGGTAATAGAGCTTACCTTTTTGAAAATACAGAAGGGAGACCAATGAAGAGACATTGGAATGCAAGACATCTAAGGGTATTTTATGTTTAAATTATTAATGAGTTAATCATTCGCTCATTGTTAATTGTTCTTTGTATTTCACATTTGATCAATTAGGAGAAGACGTTGTGATTGATTAAATTTCAGAGTTAACAAAAAGAATTGCCACGTTGGCTCAAACTAATATTAGTTCAAAAAGAAATGCCATGTTGGCTCAGTCTAATGTTGGTTCGAAAAGAATTACCACATTGGCTCAATCCAATGTTGGTTCAAGAAGCACTGCTAAATCGACTTAGTCCAGGGAATGGTTCAGATAAAGATTATCTTGTTAATTAGCTCTGGAGAAGTTCAAAAAGGAGTGATTTCACTAATATCTATTAGTTAAAGTTGAGAGAAGCGTTGATTGAGTGATTATTATTGGTGAGCATTGAAAGAAAACTCTTTTCTCCGAATCCTTGCTACGACGAGCTGAAGAGGGTTAACAGTATGAATGATATTCAATATTCAGATTAAATTATGCACCTCTCCGACCATAATTTTTGTGGTCGGCAATCACCAAAATCTTCAAACTAATAAGGTAAGTAACCGGCTCGGGTACAATTACCAAGCAGTGAAATTCTCTTATTCTTAAATTTTACAAATGAAAACTTAATGGAATTTATTTGTAGGTGATGAAATTCATTTTGAGTGAGCAAGCGGTTTAGAATAGAAGAAAAGGCTTAACTTCTTGTGCTCAGCACACTTTAGAGCTGCAATCTCTTATTAAACTATTTAGGAAATAGTGAATCAGGTGTTTGGTTTAACTATTAAGATAATTCACAGTATTTTTTATGTTTAGGTAACATTTAGCAATATATTAGATTTAAAGATGCATGTTAAGATCAACATTGAAAAAGCCACAAAAAGTAGAAAGGACAAAGGTTAAAGAAAATCAGACAAATGTATCACGCTCGACAATTGCAAATTTTATTAAAATACGAGATACATTTCATCATGACGATCAAGTTCCATTGGATAAGATATTTACATCTAAAAAATGTAAGGGATTCCATAAAAGTTGTTTCTAAGGAAGGTCAGGATCGTTAATAACTTTGTCAATCAGATGCTTAATAAGTTCCTCTCCAGCCTTAATAGCCGCTTCTTCAACAAGAGATTCAATCAATTGTTCAGTTGTCATCAAATAAGTGTCATTGAAAATTCAAAGTGAGCAATTATAAGAATACTACTCAAATAATGTGGTAAGCTAGCAAAAGGAAGGTATAAAGAGAAAGAGATATTCATTAAAAGTATAAAGTTTGAATTACACCCAAAATTAACTCTTGTTATAAAAGAAAATCATAAGACACAAAAATAAGAAGAACACTTGGGAGCTTTACTCCTTTGTATTCTGCCCCAGACCACTCTAAGGGTCTTGCGCAGATACCATCATGCTCAATAGAGTCTTTTGGTCCTCAAAAGTCCAGACTTCTTGAGTAGAAGAGGCCGTCTCTAGATCACCAGTTCTTAATCCCTCTGTGTCATCGATGGCACCCTCCCATATAATGGCATTGTGTTTAAAGGTTTTGTCATTCTTTTTAAAGCTGAAAAGAGGAATGCTACCCTCTAGATTGGGGAAAGAGACATTTCTGTATGTCTGCGATGAAGGGTCAATGCCTGTTACTTGCATTGCCACGTCCCATCCATTCAGAAAGTCCGCGTTCATAGCTTCCTCCATCTGATTAATGAAGTCCAAGTACTGGTCGTTGTATTCTATTTTAAACTTTTCTTCAGAAGCTTTGATGATGGACCCCTTCACCTCCAAAGCCTCTGATTTGTCCTTTAGCTCCTGTTTCAAATTAGACGATTCACTCATGACACTGAGGTACTCCAAATGGGACTTTGTCAGCTCGGCGCTCATCTTCTCTTGCTTAGTTCTGGCTGCTTCAAAATGATTGGATGTTTCTGCAGGTTTTGCTTCTTTGGCAGCCAGGCGAGTTCCCATTTCCGTGATCTGAGCTCTCATATCCTCAAGGTCTTTCTCAATCTTTTTTTCCTTTTTCTATATTTCTGACTTGGGACTTGAGGCTCCAGATCTCACCATCGTCAGTGTCGACCATTTTGTGGAAAGATCGGCAATTGGCCATAAGTTCTAGAGAGTAAAGACTCAATTGCAATTAACAAAAAAGAGTATGTTAGTTGAGTTTATATACCGAAAAAAAAAAACAAATTTGAAAGATAAGTTGATAAATACTTATAACGATTGCACTCTTCATTACATTTTGATAGAGGTCTTTTGTTCAATTTTTTCTTACGTCTCGGAAGTCCCTTAGGCTGAAGACACTCTGAAGGAACTCCTCTGGGTGATTCAGAGTAGAGTCTTCAATGGTAAAAGGCCGCTCAGCAGGAAACTCGAGGCTCAAAACTTGGATTTTTGGGACGAAAGGATTTGAGTCTGTGACCTTGTTGGGCAAAAAAATTATTTGTAGGGAGATGTGTAAAGAACTTTCTCCTTAAGTGGATGAAGGATTGTGTTCATGAGAAGGGTCTTATTGAGACAGAACTTCTGATGAGGCTGGTTGGTAAAGATGGTTGGAAAGGGAAACACCTTCCGCATGATCAACCTTTTGTGTTTTGGCTTGAGGTTGTTCCTCTTCCTCAGTCATTCCCTTATCTCCAACAAGAGTAGCTGCGTGAGTTTCTTCTTCTGTCTTCTTTTTGGTAGCCACCTTCCTCTTTATTTTGATTCTTTTGAGGGTAGCCTTTTCGGTGTCTTGTTTTGGGGCCATCTTCTCGGAGCCTTGAGAGTCACTGGAAATTTGGTTTTTTTTATTGCTCGGTAGTGACGATCACCTTTGTCGATAAGAAAAGAGGCCAAGCAACGGAAATTGGTTTGCCTGGAATGGCCAAGCTAGGTGCCGGATTCCAAGCTAGATGACAAGCGTGAGCGTGGTAGTAATTCAACTTATCTTTCTCATTCTAGTTGAACCACTTGTGAAGAGTATCACTAGCACTCCCGGTGAAAAGTGTTGGAGGAGGAGACACGAATGATTTGTAAGTTGGTATGAAGTCCAAGAGGATGGGTGCCGACCTGACGAATGGGTATGTGTCTGACCCATCGAGGAACTTTAACACCTCTTCAATGTGTGCCTGGTCGGCGAAGTTCTCTTTGGCCCAAACTTTTTTGGCTCGGTCGTTTGCGAAACAATGACAATGATGAGAAGGCAGTTAAGCAAAAAAAATTGTAAATTAAGAAACTAAACGAACCATTAAGACTCTCCGACTTGGGCCGAGAAAACTTGTAGTGATTAAAGGAAAGGGATCTTCTTCAGGGGTATCTATCCAGTGCCCCGAGACTACATAAAGGTCCTCTTCGAGCCCTTTGATGTTATCTGGGAGCATTTGTACCAATGCCTTATCGAGGTGAGATTTCAAGTACCATTTATTTTCATTTTTTCTAACCTGTTGAACACTATAGTACAACAGATCCTACTCCGAGATGTGAAACCCGTATCTCTGGTTTATCTTTTCAACCCCATTAATGTTTTAGTAGAAATTGTGCATGACACTTTTGGGAGAAAGGTTCGTCTTATGGAAGATAAGGCGAAGAAATTAAGATATAGTGAATCTAAGTCCTCCCTCTGTTATGGCAACCAAAGGGAAGACACATATCTCATGTTCGATCTTCTTAGCTATTCTAGTGTCTACATTTTCAAGGATGTTAAACTGTTGCTTGAAACTCTCAATTCCTTCCCTCCTTATTTAATCTACTAGTCTGTCTATCTTTTTGGATATAATGGCAAATTGAGAATATGAAGTGAAGAATTATTAGGTAAGAGTACTCATTGAAAAAGGAATTTAGAACTGAGTGGAAGAAAGGACTGTGTGAGAAAAAGTATGAGACCGCAGAGAGAATTTGAGAATTTTGGAGTTTCAAAAAGTTCTGGTGGTGGAAATTGGCTGAAATATATATGTATGTGTATTAAAGGAAAAGAAAGAGAGGGAGAATGGCTACATTTATATTTAATGTAGCATGGCCGTCTTTTAGGGTTTCGAGGAACTGCGGTTAATCTTCACGCGCGAGAAGGTAAAAGCTAATCAATAAAAGAGTGACACGTCAAAAGTCAAAGTGGTGGCAAGATACGAAAAGATTTTCTATGAAAGGGCAACCTGGACTTCTGTCTTTACTACTCTGCCCGGTTAAAAATTTACCCGATCAAAGTAGGGGTATAGTATTGGTACAAAAATTACTAACACATGTGGCATTTGCCCAAACATGGTACGCCGACAGATACACAATCGATTTAACGCCTCTTCGACTACAAAGGATGAGCCCCATTAGTGAATTGGATACAGAATAAAGGTTTAGTTAATTCATAACATTCCGGTTTGTTTACAACTAAATAACCTTGTTTAGTTAGTTTCACATCACCAAATAGCAAAATGATGTGACACTCAAGCATACCTAATGTCCAAATAATCTTACCAAAGCTGACTTCTGCCATACCTACATCAAATGTAATGTGATAGACATTAAATGTATCATACGAGTTGAGCAGCCAAAAGGGGCAAGTAGTGATTTCTTCAAGCCGAATTAATGTTATTTTATTAATACTCACCATACTGTAAATACTACACTTAGTTACAAACTCAGGTATGCTCACTATTATCCACAAATCTCCTGTTATTTTCTTCTGGTTACTTGTTAAATCTTGCACTTACTTAAGCATCGGAGGGACTGTGGTTGGGGACTCTCCCCGGCCCATTCTTTTAACTTGCGTTGTCTTGCAGACTCATTCTCACATGTTCTTTGTGGATTTGGTGGGCACAATCGACATAATTTTTTTTTTATTACTGAACACATTCGAATTAAGTATAATTTTGTAATTTTAAACTCCAAACTACATAAAATCTCAAACTAAATTTATAAATAGAATAAAATGACTTTTAAATGAATTCAAAAAGGCGGGTGTTAGAGGAGGGTGATAGAGAATTAGGGGCAGTGAGAGGGAATGAATTGGATCGGGTTGACATAAGTATTGACATGAGAGTATAAAGTGAGATAAATTTGGACTTATACAAACATTAGGGTTAAGCAGTGCCGGCCAAATCTTGGGTCAGGTCAAAGTTTGCCTTGTCCTTTTTATATCACTATATTTTGGATATGTTTAGAATGATAAAATATGAGATAAAATGAGATAAAGTGAGATATATTATGAGTTCGTAATTCGTGCAGTAAAATAAAAAATGAATAGCTTTTAAAGAGTTTTAGATATTTTCAAAATTTTTTAACGATTTTTAACAAACCAAATGTAACCTTTATTATACAAATAGGATGTTAAATAGAAATACATAGCATCATGTAATAGTAATTGTTAGATATATTTTGAATTTTAATTTTTGGCCTTTAAAATTAGGTTATACGTCTTCAAATTCAAAATTTTAAAACAAATGCTCATATCATATTGATCTGTTGTACAATGCCAACACAATAATTTGAAATTTTACGAATAAATATTCGTATTTTATTGATTGGTTATACTACATCATCCTAATGATAAGTTATGTATCATAGCTGTAACCAATGGTCATGTAATAATAAAACAAGTGCAATACTAGTTTACAAATATCATCTTAAAAAAATTAATGAACCAATAGCATGGCAGAAAATTTTCAAGTAAAAAATAAAGCGATTGTTATTATTTTAATACATCATTAGTTTCCTTATTGCACAATAATATTAATTTACTAAATAATAAAAATAAAAAAAAAAATTCACTTTACATCCTTGAATGTTAATTGGAATTAATTTAGGGTTTGAGTTTCTTTCTTTCTTTTTTTTTTTTCTTTTCGTTTATTTGTTTTTTTTTTAACAATAAAAAATTTGAGCCTCCCTCCGTAGCAATTTTATCGTTGAAGTTGGACAATTAATGGTGAAATTATAAGAACAAAATAGTAAGTGAAGAGGGAGATTGCTATTAATTAAGAGTTGTTAAAAAAATTGAAAAAAAATCTCAAGTTATAAAGTGAAATTTAGGATAAAACTAAGGAGGTTTTGTTTTAAGCGTAACGAAGAATAAATTTTATTAAAATAATTTTTATTCTTTATGATATCAGTTGGATGACAGAAATAATAATTGCTCTGCATTAACAATTACCCTTATATCATCATATGGAAATAAAATTTTACTCTAAGAGCAGATTGGTAGTGGGGGTAATGAAAAAATTTTATCTTTTTCTTATTACCTTTTTAAAATATTTCTTTATTCTCGTGTATAACTCTAAACAATGTTCTTCTATAAATAATGACAATAAATGTTATAAATTAATAATTTATTTAATCAAACTAAAATTAATTAATTATTAAATTATTTTATCTAAAAAATATTTAATAAATAATAGTTTATTAAAATAATTTATTTTATTTTATTAAAATTATACTATTGAAATATTAATTTAGGACTAAAATTATTTAATTTCTCAAATTAAAATTAATTTTTAATAAATAATAATGATTATTAAAATAATTTATTTTATTAAAATATTTTATTAAATTAAAATCATGTCTCATAAATAATAATTTACTAGATTATGTATTTTATTAATATAATTTATTGTAATAAATAAGTTATTTAAATAAATTGAAATTATTTGTTCAAATAAAATCAATTTTTAACAAATAATAATTCACTATTAAAATTAATTACTATTGAAATGTAAATCGACGATAAAATTATTTTTTATAATTAATATTTTTAATTAAAAGCATATGTTTTAATAATATATTTTTTATTAAAATTAATTATTATTAAAATAATAATGATTATGAAGATTTATTTTATTATAATATTTTATTAAAATTAAATATTTATCATCATTCCAAACGTAATATAATTATTATTATGTAATATTTACTCTTTTATTTCAAATGTAATTAAATATCACCAATTATTATTAGGGTAACAACTACTCTGTAATTTTTTACTCTTAAATTTTTTATCATATACCAAACACGTACTAAAAAGGACAAAATAAATTTATTTTGAGTGATAGAACCTAATAGAAAATATAAATATGTTAAGTTGGATTAAATTGGTTTGACTTTTTTTATTAAATTATTTTGGGTCATGAATATGAATATCTAATGAATAAAAAATTTTGTTACTACCAGCTACGACGAATGCACATAAAAAATAAATAAATAAATAAATAAAACTAACTCGAAAATCAAATTAATTTTGGCCACTTTAGGTAGGATTGATTTAGTTTTATATCAAAATTGATTCGTTTGGAGCCCCAAAAAAAATTAAAAAAAAAAACTAAAAAATTTTAAAAGTTTTAAAAATTTTTCAATCATATTTTGCCACATATCAATTTTATATCACATCAATCACTTCTGTTAGTTTTTTTTTTTTAATTTCTTTTGGGACTTTAAATGAGCTCTTAAAATTAAAAAATTAAAAATTTAATGTTTTTAGTTCAATTTCAAGCTAATATTAAAGAATCAAATTGAAAATAATTTAACTTGAGTTAACTTAAAAAATATAATATTATATATATAATATATTATTAATTAAAATGTCTAAGAACTGAAAATAAGTAAATTGATCTAGTTTAAAAATTGAACCGACTTAATTTAAAATTTTTGGTTCAATTTATTTTGTTTAAAATTAAAATTAATTTGATTTTTAATTAAATTTTAAAAATAAAAATTAATTTAATTTTAAATTAAATATAAACGCAAACCGAAGTGGCCGTTCACGGACACTGCCACTATCTACAATTGGCTGTTTGTTTTTGGTTTTGTTTTTGTTTTGTTTTTTTTTTTTTTTGGAAACTACAATTGGCTGTTTGTTAATAAAAGCCTCGTGACCAAAATCGTACAATTTGAGCTATAGAAAATTAGGAGAATGAAGATCAGTTTGTGACCGGACCACCCTCAGAAAGAAAAAAAAATAATAATAAATGAATAAATAAAATGAAAAACAAATGTAAGAGAAAAAGGTGTACATATATACGCACCAATGAGACAACTGGCCCGCCTAATCCCGACTCCCCAAGTAGTGTCGTGGGGCTTAACAGTGAAATTACACTGCCGTACGATCAGATATCTCACTTTCATGCATTGGATTATTATATCATACTATATATATATATATAATAAAAGTACGACTATCAGTTAAATCGAATTTACCTGAAGCTTGATTATTTAGCTCGTTTATTTTTAAGTCGAACTTAATTAAATATGAGCTGAGCTGAGTTTGAGCTGTACGAATAAACCCGATCAATTTGTGAGTCGAGTATGACCTTAACAAGATTCAGCTCGAATATATAAAATGTCTCTAATATTTTTACATTTAATATCTTTATAATTGTATTTTTTAATATATTTAACATCACTTAATTATACTATTTATACGTACAACTACAATTCTTTGGGAAGTGGAGAGGTTAAGGAAGAGGAAATGATAAGTGTTTGGATGGATTTCAAAGCAGTTCACTTTCGTGTATGAACTTATATATTAAAATCATCAATCGACTTTATTTCATAAATATTAAAAAATATCTAAATATTTTTGAACAAATTATGAAAACACTTCTCTAGTTTTTTCTTGCAATGATATTGATTTTGATATGTATTGTTGTGGTTATTATAATTTCATCTTTTTATTTGAAATGTTGTTTAATATTTTTTGTTATGGATTAAAAAAATATTTTATATGAGTTAGCCCAAAACAAGTCCGAAACTCATAAAAATATGTGAGTTGAGTTTGAGCCGAGCAAATGAAAAAATTTATGAGTTGAGTTTGAGCCTATAGTCGTCAAGTCCAATGATATTTGAGTATGAGCCAAACTAAGCTCAGCTCACAAGGCCCGATTGACAGGCCTAAATAAAAGTTAACAGTACTTCTGCATCACGTAAAACTTAATTGATGATACAATTATAATAAATGATACTTAATTTTGCACCACATAACATTTAATTTGCGTTACAGTTATGACACGTTACATTTAATTATAATTATCTTAATTATTTTATAAACAAATTAGTATTTTACATAATTACTACTTTTATTTAATTTTTACGCTTCTATTTTTATTTTTATCATAATTTATACTTATGGGGTGTTTGGTGTAACGAAAAATAACAAAAAATAATGAAAAATATGGTTTGAGTGATATTTAGGTGTTTGGTGACAAATCACGTTTTTTAGAGGTGAATAGTGAAAAATATTGATTTTTACAGAAAAATTTATCGGAACAATTTTCAAATCTTTTTAAAAAATATTGACAATGGGTCTTGTTTGGTAGCTTGTATGACGGTGGTCACATTAAAAAAAAAATTACAGTTATTCTATTAATCGAACTCAAGTTATGTAATTTTTTTTAGAGTTGTAATAGGTATGAATGTGTAAAAAGTAGTAGAAAATTTTAGAATTTTTCAGTGTTTTATTACATTCCAAACATATATACACGTCACGTAACATCTAATTATTAATACGATTATGACATGTAATATTTAATTATAATTATCTTACGTTACATAAAATTTAATTTGTATATATAATTTTTAAATGTGTCTAAGATTTTTTTTTTTTCTTTGACATTACAAAATGTACCGATAAAATTAAATTTTTTTAGTAATTAATCAAAATTTTGATAAAAATCTTCATTTCACAATTTAAGTAATTGAATAATTTACAAGTTAATCAATCCAACTAACCCTCTTTAATACGATTAAGTCACCAATTGTCAACCTAAAAAACTTAAAATAAATTAAATTAAAAAAAAAAAGAAAGGCAAAACAAAACAAACCAACAGCCACCAACCGTATTTAAAGCTCCAAAATCTTATCAACTCAACCTTACTATATTATATTATAGTATTTGAATCAACCACCTCTTAAAAAAGGTCAAAAAATTGATATAGATTTTGATTAATATAACAATCCCGTACGGCAAATAATTAACACAAGTCTAAAACAAATACTAAATCTAAACATGACCCAAATGTTAAAATTAATTTGGGTTGCAGATAATAAAATTATCTCTCCTTTTCTCTTCCAAAAAATTTCAATTCATCAAAGCAACAGTTGGGCAATTTGAAAGACAAAAAGTTTGGAAAAAAATTGGATACGTTAATCACTTTTTATGGTTTGAACTTTTTAACATAATTTGTTCAAACATGGTCTTACTTACCTGTTCAAACAGTTCAAGTAAAAAAAATTGTCAAAAATTGACAAAAGTTAGCAAAAGTGAATAAAACTGTAGGTAAAAATTAGCAAAAATTTGTAAAAATGAAAAATTTGTAAAATTTAAAATTTTAAAATAAATGCACGGAAAACTAAAATGGCCAAAGTTCATGAAAATTAGTAAAAATTAAAAAAAAAAAAATAACCTCCCAAATAGGACGTTAGCACCATAGTCGTGCTGTACAAAAAATCACATAATGATTGTTTTTGATTTGTTAAATCTCACTAAAAATTTTTAAAAATTTTTAAAATTTATTTTTTTTTATCCTATTATACAAATTCTAAATCTATAATTTATCTTACTTTTCATAACTTTAAATACACCCAATATCGTAAACCTCCATTAAACATTAAAAATTAAAAAAAATAAATCTTCAAGAAATGTGGGTAACGAGAGAGGTATGCATCACCTTTAAACGGGGTTAGTTTAATTTATTAATTTATAAAACATTAAATTATTTAAATTGCTAATCTAAAGTTTTCATTTAAATTACGTAATTGATCAATTTACAAAATATTAAATCATTTAAATTCTTAATTAAATTTTTTTATCTAAATAATGTAACTTTAATTAATTTTTAAATATTACATATGATTTAATTATATCCGTGCATCTTAAATTATATAAGGTCGCCTCATATCAAATTAAATAGAAATTATATATTCCGGACACTTTAGAATGAGAGAATTGGGAAATAGTGTACACATTGTAATAAACATGTGGAAACAAATTGAGTTATTTATGAATTATTGAGGTTCGATTTGAAAAAAGATCGACTCAAGCTCGATTGGTGAATAAAACGAATTTCAATCAAATTTGATTTGTGATTCATGTAAATACGAGTTCAAACTCGAACCTAAAAAAGTTTAACTCAAAAACTAGCGAGTTGACTCAATAAAATAATATATATCTTTTAATAATATTTTTGTATTTGTTTTAAGTAATAGGTTTATTATATTTTTTTATAATATTTTATTTATTATATTTTAAATTAAAACGGCGTCATTTTAATTTAATCAGATTATTCACGAGTTGAGCTTTAACTTAAGTTTACTTGATTGAGTCGAGCTCAAACCTATTTAAAAGTTCAAACAAAACTTGAGCTCGAGCTTAAGTTTTCTTAATTGAGCCGAAATCGAACAAGTTAAAATTCAGCTCAATTCAACTCGTTTTCACCCCTTTTGTGTACGTATTCATTAAATTTTAGGATAAATTACACCTAAACCCCCTAGACATTAGGTTAAATTTTATAACCTTTTCTTTTACTCTTTTATTATCATCCATCAAAATATCTGAATGTCCCCCTTAATCAGAGCTCCTAAAGACCATATATTATAGAACAAATGCCTAATATTATTAATTAATTGAAATTTCTCTTTTTTAAATAATTTCAAAATAATGATGCGTTGGATAGATTTTAATATTTTTGTGCGACTCTTTTAAATTTATTCATTAATAAAATAAATAAATAAATGTTCATCTTAATCAGTTCTCTTAAATTCTTAATGGGTAAAGATTGTGGAGTTAATAAGGTTACAGGAGAATTCATTTTTCTTTAGACCTAAATGAGCCTTTATAAACTAAAATAAAATGGTAAGATTAAATAAAATAAAATCACAACAACTTTGGGCTCTTTGTCTATTTACTTATGTGAGATGAACAATTAATGTTAAATATATATTAGAGAATGTCAAAAGTATTTGGGGCTCTCTTATTTTTGGGGCCATAGGCGAGGATTTGTCTTGTCTAGTAGATGAGCCACTTCTGTATCTATATACTAAATCACATCATTGTTATCAACAATTTATTATACTTTTACACAAAAGTTTTACCCTATTTTGTTTGTTTTGATAAATTAGAAGGAAAAAGAAAAAAAGAAACTGAAAAAAAAATGAAGACAAAATCATCTTTTTCTTGCTGCGTTTGGCAGTTCAAAAAAAGTAAAAAATTATCAAAAATTTACACTACTACGGTAATTTATTATTTGATGAAATAATAATTTTTGTCATTTTTCTGCTTTGTTACAATAATTTGATATGACAGTGGGTTTTACCTTTTTTACACATTTTTATTCTGCTACATTAAAAAATTTTACCAAACACACAAAAATTGTTACTTTTCTGCACTATTACAGTAATAATTTTACCAAATACCTGAAAGTTACTAAAAATTACTAAAAATTATATTTTTATTTACCAAATATACCAAAAATTACTATTACTAATTTTTAACAAAAAATATCAAAAATTATTTAAAATTACGGTTACCAAAAGTCCCCTCCGTCACAAACCAAATTTCTTAGTCTGGACCAAACAACGGGAAAATATAAGGCCTAATAAAAGTATAGTAGATAACTAAATAAAATCTAACCAACCAAAATCAAGTCCATCGCCTTGTGATAACTATCCCTTGTTCCAATAATTGTAAATTCATGCAGCAGTAATCAAAGTACCAATGAGCATACAACCTTGATTCCCATATTGAAAATACAATAGAATAAAATCAATGCGGGCAACTACTAAATTCTAGCCTTCATGGTGATAATAAGACAATATGCAAGTAAATAAATATTCAACGATAAGCCATAATAGATGGTAAAATAATAATACAAATTCTTAATCTTAGTTTTAAGGACCCACAATCTGAGTCACCCCAACACAAAGATAAGGAGGCATATAATGTCTATGTACAATTGATGGTCTGCTAACTCAAATCCAGATGGTTCACTAGTAAATGATAGGATAGCCCAGTTGTTACGATAATGTGCGCACCAATGTATGATCACATATGTACAACAATAATAGATATCAATACAATCATGCAATGAAATATCATAGTCATGAAACCTGTAATCCACCTTTATCCTTAACTCGATATTGAGATGGTTGACACTTAACACAGTATAAATGATTAACTATTACATTATTTTTTGATTTATCGCAAAACGGATAGTACTTAGCACAAAACGTACTTAACACAACATTTAAGATTATCTATCGCAGTGTTTTTCCTACAAAGAAAAAAATATTGCATCCGCAAATCATCTCATCCTCAAAGGACATAAATATATTGATAACCTCTTATTGGCTCTTCTACTATATATCTTATGATAGGCATTCGTCCACACACAAACATCGATCTCAAGCTTGAAATTCGAAAATCACAATTTTAATGTCTTGTCTTCAAAATGACTAGTCACAAATCATGTATATTATTTGAGGATCGTTTGATATATTTAGATATCTTATTTTCTCATTTTTTGTTAAAAACAAATCGTATCTCAATAATACTTATAATGTAGCATATTAACACTTCACGGAAAAAAAATATTTGCTCATTGGTTATAAACATGTATATCACATGGTATAAGTAATTTGCACCTAATACACGTAGTATGTCACAAGCAAAATATATAATAAAAAAGCTCTTAAATAATTAGCATATTATGTTCATACTCTCGAAAAAGAAATATGAAATTTAAAGTACACTTATGACAATCATATGCAAGTATTAACACCCATTGAATAACAATTTGTTGCTTAAAAGGCACAAAATTAAAAGATTGAAATTGGCTCAAACCAATTCACCTTTTTGTCTGAAAACTATGTCAATATCTTCGCCCTTTGATAATCGACTTTACAATTAATGTTGTGATTGTCTCCAATAATTTAGGTTCTAGAACAACTACTTTTATAATTTGAGTTCTAAAATAACGGCGCCTTGGTAATTATCATAATTGCTCTAGAGATTTTTAATCTTAGGGACAAAAAATTTTGGTTTCAAACTCAATTTGAACCCCCCAACACCAGAAATCTAATAAATCAAACTCTAAATCAACAAAATAGTCACATATAAACACATATAGAACATTAAAAATATGTTTATACATAATCAGTTTTTTATTTCTTTTGAAATATCAATAGAACTCGTTTACCCACATATACATACGTATAGATTCATGTTCTTCACATATAATCTCAAACTCCTAGAGATTAAAGCATAATAATGGTATAAAAGTAGAGATTAATAACATCTAAACAACTATAATGGATATACTTAATCACAATATCTCTAGGTTGTTGCATAAACATGACCAAAGCGTGAAAACAAGTAAAAACTCTTAGATTCCTTCCTCTCTTTCCTTAAAACGAGTGTAAATTCTATATTCTTTTCTCCCCCGTCTCTTTGTTTGTCTCTCA
>JAVXUM010000023.1:7109036-7123082 GCA_035590655.1 Pouteria glomerata
CTTCTTAGTGGATCACATCCTCTCTAAGTTTGTGAAATAAGGCTGTAAAAAATCATCAAAATAATATTAATATTTCATAAATTGTCAAAACATTTTATTGATTATATAATAATAATAATTTACGTTTCACTTCATTGATATACATATATATATATATATAAAAAGTAAATCTGTCTTTATATATATACACAATGCGTGTATTTTTTCTTGAGTCGCATTGTGTTTTTAAGCATTAGACTTTTACATCTAGATCTTATTTAAAATAAATTACTTATTTGTATATATAACTTAATAATAAAGCAATAAGTATATATATATATATGCTTAGAGAGGATTTAGCTTTAAAGATTTTTTGAGTAAGATATGCTTAGAGAGAATTTAGCTTTGAAGAATTTAAGAACTCACATTAGGGATTAAGACTGGGATTTGGTTACTTGGGTATTCGTTTTTTTTTTTTTTTTTTTTTTTTTTTTAACTTTTTGTTTTTATTTTTGTTTTATATTTTAAAAATCTTAAAATAAAAAAAAAAACAGAAAATAATCTATTTTGTTATTTTGGGTTAAAATGCTCAAATCAATTATTTGTCATTTTTATTTCATATGTAAACTTATTTTCTGTTTTTAAAATAAAATTTAAAAATATAAATAACTAAATGGGCTTTGATATATTTTTTTATTTTTAAAAATATAAAATGAAAAATGATTTCAAAAGAAAAAATAAAAATAAATAAACAAATAAAATGCCACCTTAACATTGTGAGAATTTTCATGCAAGAACAATAACATCAGTATTTTTTTTTTTATACTTTTCATTTTATTCCCTTACTCTCAATAATTCTCAATACTCGAAACACACTTTTTGTGTTTGTAAGGAAGAAAAACTCATTAATTTTTCTTGTTCATCTTGGTCTTATTTCATTTATATATATTTTTTTAAAATTGTAAGAAAATGCTAATTAAAAATTAATAAAAAGATAAAACATTTATCTCAAATAATAAATAATGTTATTTAAGTTTGTAATTAAATAGTACTTTAAAAAAAAAAAGAGTAAAAGTAGAAAAAAAATTAATGTAAGGAAAATAAAAAATACTTAAATAAAATTACTTAAATAACATATAAAATTTTAAAAATTAATTGTACAACTGTTTACAGTGATGGATAATTAAAAAGTATTAATGAAAGAACTAAAAGATTTCACTATTATCATTCGGTTTTAAACTACACTAGTGTTTTGGTATTCTCTTATATAATAATATAGATATATTTTTCTTTGGAAGCAAAATAACAAAATTTCAATAGGTAAAGAAAATATTTTTTTTCAAAAATGGCAGAGGGCCCGGATCGGAATTTGGGGCACAATTAGGGGTATACAATGATAATATTATTACTAAAGTCAGATCCACAGCGAAGGGATATATATATTGATACCGTTTGATGGTAAAAAAATATAAAATTTTACAAATTTTTATAAATACAAATTACAAAACTATAAATTTAAAATTTTCTCACTTTATAAAATATTTCGTGAAATATTTTTTTATAAATTTATATAATTCCAAACTCTGCCTAACATTTGAGTCACAGAAATCAACCTCCAAGGTGTAGAGTGGCTTTTAAGTATTTTTTATAAAAAAAAAAAAAAAAAAAACCCTAATAGGCTTAGTTTGGATTAAAGTAGAGATCACGTGGGGATGGGACTAATTGAGGGAATATTTGTTTGCAGTAAACCATTAATTTCAGTCATTTTAATTTGACCTTCCAAAAATTAAAAAAATAAAGAGGTCTATGAACATAACAGAATTATTTTAATTAAGCAAATTTCGTGATCCATCTCATTCATCAAGGGCCATATCAAAGTATCCAAGGGTTTAAAATTAAAAAAATATATATATACTTAAATTTTTTTACATGAATCAAAATTTTAAAAAATACATAAAATGAAAAATATTACAAAAAAATTGATTTTCGGTCTTTTTTATTGTTTTCCTTATTTTTAACTTTTTATATTTTTTAAAATATATCAATGAACATTTTTAAAAGTTATTAATTAAAAAATTAGCAACAAAAATTTTATAAGACAAAAATAAAAACTAAGAGAAGTTAACTATTGGCCTGTTTATCAAACTAAGCACGCACTTTTGGTGGCATATGCAAAAAGCAACAAAGGTCATGTTTGATAAATCAAAAAATTTTAATTTTTTTATAATTTTTATTTTGATATTGATACTAATCACTTTTTATTTTTTAGTAACTCAGATTGGTAAACTGATGGAAGAGCGATCCGACTCAAGATATCTCCTAATTTAGTCACAAGGGGCCAATGCGATTCAAACCTGCGCCATTTTGAATTAATGGTTATGAGCATGTTTTTCTTGACCGTTAAGCTAACTCTGAGTCTTGATACCTATCACTTTAGGTAAAAGTTAAAAGAAAAGTTGAGAAAATTTAAAAAAAAAAAATTAGAGAAAAATGTTAAAGATTTTATATAGTAAATTTTTTTTATATATTTGATAAATTTTAGTAAAAAAAAATTAGAGAAAATTAGATTGACAATATAAATTTTGTGGGACTTATTATATTGTCTTTTTCACTTCAATTCTTGCATTATAATTATTTATGCATTTATCATAAATTAATTTACATTTTCAGCTGTGAATAAAAATAGACTGTTGAAATTTAACAAATACAAAGAAGTAGAATAAAAAATAATAAGAGAGCTAAGTCCGGATTGAGATAGGAGATTTTTTTTTTTTTTGGGTTAGGGGGAGTTGGGCAATACACATAATCATTTAATTGCAATAAAATCAGAAGATAAGTTACTATTATTTTCATCAAGTAAAAATTCATATAAATAAAAGTAAAAAATTCGTATTATTTTGTGATGGGTTTGTGGAAATTTGAAAAGAGGGCTCTAAAACTTCTACGTGTCAAAATTCTGTGACGCCAATTTGAAGTTACAGTCCGTGCTTATCCTTAAACATAGTAAAGGATGGAAGGATAACTTTTCTTAATCAATTGATTAGGAAAGGTGAAAAGTTATTTTCTTGTAAATTAAAATTTGACACTTGTCAAATTTTATCAACTCGGAAATAAATCCATTGATGTGTGCCCCATTAATAATAATGTTATGTTGCTACTAACTTATTAAAGGAAAATAATATTATTTATTCAATAAATATGTTAAATTTTATTTTGAGATTAATCAAATTTGACAAGTGTCAAAATTATGCAACTCCAAATTAAATTCCTCGCCACTGCTAGCATTAAGTAATATATAAAAGGAAAATTCTATTTTTATTTAATTTCACAAAAAAAAAAAATATTTACACCCTATAAATAGTCGCTTTGACTCCGCACTCTACTTTCATTAATAAAAATTATACAATTACTCATCTTTCTTTTCATATATATTTTATATATTTATAATGTCATAAAAATTTTCATAAAAAATTTAATCCAAAATATAATTATAATATCATAGATATGTTTATTTTATTAATAAAATTATTACTTTTCAAATGTCTACAAAATGCAAATTCTCAATTTCTCTTAGATATTTTGATAAGTTGGCCGGTGATTATAATTTATTTTTTTCTAAAGATTTACTTATGTATATAAAGACTTTATTATGATAATAATTTCTAATTTTATATTTTTAAAAAGTATTTTCTATTATAAAAATTCCCAATTAAGTTTTCCAAAGAAAGATATTTACGGTTTGTTTGAATCCTTTTTATGTAGTTAAAAATTAATTTTTTTAGTTTATTGATTTATCTAATTAGATATTTGTTTAATAGTTTTATTTTATTTCTGTACATGAATGGTGAGGAAAAAAAAATAAAAAATTCTATTGTAAATTTAGGACTTATGAGAAAAATTAGTAATGGTAAAGGATAATTAGAAATTTAAATTTATAAGTGGTTTTATTTTCATATTTACAGGTTTTATGTAAAAAAATATTATTTTGAAAGTTAAAAATAAAATTTTATTTTCATTTATATTTTTAGCCATCATATAATGTAAATTTTAATTTATTTATAACTTAATTAAATAAGAAAATAACTTACTCGTTTCAATTTATTAATGAACTCTTGTCATTTTCTTTATCATCTTGATATTTATTTATTTATTTATTTTTATAAATTTTTCATAAATTATTTTTTTAATATTTACCACACTTAAAAACATTTGATTTCATTACATTATTTTAAGATATATTACTAGATTATAAGAATAGAAAGAATTATATAAAACTATACTAAATGATTCGAGAATGATGATAAGAGTTAAAATAATAAAAGTTCATAAATAAAAGGAGTGAAAGAAATTAAATTTTTTATTTGATTAAATCATGAAATAAAATAAAATAAAATAAAATTTATTTTAAATGATTGTTAAAAATATAAATATAAATAAAATTATTTTAGATTTTAAAAATAATTTTTTTTATTCTCATGTAGGTTGAGGGCGTTTATTCAAATTTATAATTTTTTTTTGAACGGCAATTATATCATTTCAAATTAGACATAATAATAGTTAGTCAAAAAAAGGATGATGTTGTAATTTTGCTTAATTAAAAAAATAAAATTGGGTGTAAGAAGTTATTTGTGGTATGTAAATAGAGTCACCTTTATTAATAATAGTTATATTACTAAAAACCTATTTGGAGCATCGAAAAACACTAAAAAATTCTTAAAAACTCTATAATTTTTTATAAAATTTTATTTACCTAGAACTACATGAATTTTTATAAATTTATATATATTTACAAATATTAATAAATTTTTACTATTATATTTGTGTAAAGAAAATATAAAAGTAGGAGGTATGAATAAGGCGACGAAGGAAAAGTGAGTAAGAAAGTGTGTTTGTTGGGTGAAAAAGTAGAAAAAAGTAAAATGATATATATATATATATATTATAATTTATTTTTTAAATTAAAAATTATTTAAAAAGGGTGAGTTTCACTTTTTAAATTTTTTTAATCACATTTCCTCTATTTCTCTCTCCTCTTCTATCCTCTTCCTCCCTCTTTTTCTTCTTATTTTCCCTCACCTTTTCCTTCCTCTACACTTTCTCTCTAACTAAATAATGGAAATAAGGTATTATTTTCTTTTTTCTTTTCTTTCTTTTTATTTTTCATCCAACCAAACATAATTTACAAATCCCAATAAAGTTTCTACAAATTCCAAAAACATATCTATAAAAACATAATAATATTTCTATAAATTTCAAAAAATTATGACAAAAAACTGAACAAGTTTGTACCTAAATTTGTTCGAACGGACAAAATGAAATCATTCTTATCTATCTTCTTGTAGTTTGTGATTTATACTCTAAACGATAAAAAAAAACTCAAACCTCATTTTTTCTTAACTTTTATAACTCCAAAAACCTCTTAAATAAATTATTAAAGGAAAACAATATTATGGTTAAAATTTAATTTGAGTTAATTAAATTTTGGCAAGTGTCAAAATTATGCAACTCCAAATTAAATCCCCTGTCAATGCTCATTTTCATTAATTGTATGGCATTAAGTAATATATAAAAGGATAATTCTATTTTTGTTTAATTTTACAAAAAGACAAAAATAATTTAATTGTATAGCATTAAGTAATATATAAAAGGAATTTGGTAGGTATTAATAATTAACAACTATGTTTTTGTAATAAACTTATAAGTCAGAATAAGTAGTAATAGTGCAGTGATAAATTTTTTTCCATTTTTGTAGTCAAATATTTCTAATATTTTCACAATTCTTCTTCAAGACTATTTTATAACCAAATAGAAAGAATTTCTTTTACTTGTAGGCAAAACAAATCAAGCACAAAAAAATCAAATAACTCAAAAATTGAATCAATTCGATTACTTTAGTTTAAGTTAATTCGGTCCTATACCATTTTAGATTCATTTTTGGATTAAAAAAAATTAACAAATAAATATTTTTAATTTAATTTTCAGGTTGGTAGATACTTAACCTGAATCTACCCAAAAATAACCCAATCTAAATTAACCCGAACCAATCCGAACTAATCTAAAAAAATATAATATGTAATATATAAATATGAAAATTATATAATCTTTGTATAATATCATAAAAAAATAGAATAATATTATAATATATAAATATTTATATAATTCTAAGATTTGAACTGAATTGACCTAAATTGAAAATAGACTTAATTCAACATGAAATGTCTTAATTAAAAATCAAATCAAACCAATTAAATATTTTTGATCCAGTTTGATTTGATTTTAATTTAAAATCAATTCAATTAGGTACAAATTTTAAAAACTAAGCAAAATCAATTTAGTTTTGAGTTAACCTCCACGTAACAGCAGTACGAACTCGAATTAAACCGGCCCGACCCATCTCATTCCTAAAAGCAAAGAGCAAGAACAAATTTCTGTCACGAGCTAAACCCTAATCCTTTTCCAAACAAACCCACAGGTACAATTTCAAATTTCCGAGCACTGCCACGATCCATCGTGGGACGGTTTTCGATATCTCCGCAATCCGAGGGGCATATAGGCCAGAATGCACAAAAACTAGGGGTATAAACGTAATTTAACAGCCGACCTCATTAGTCCTCCGCGGGGACAATTCCCGTCGCAGACCACAAATATCAGGATAAACCCCTCCACGTCGCATTCCACGTGGCAACAGTCCAAGTCAGCACCCCGGCCCCTCATCTCTCCCCTATAAAATCGCTCTCTACCCGCACCATCATTTTTACTTCACAAACAGCCAAAGAGGCACACTGTTATACCCCTCCCGTCTAAACCACTCAGTTTTTCTCTCTCCTCCCCACCGCCGGCGGGCGAAAATGAACTTTCGGGCGGTCGATTCCTCTCTGCGCACATCCGATGGTGTCGTCTCCCTCATCCGCCATCGCGTCTTCCGCGAAAAACCCTAAGGGAAAACTCTTTTGAAGTAATTCGATCCTTTTTCTACTCAAGAGAGAAAGGTACCGTTTTTGTTCAGGAATTTTTTTGCATTTCTCTTTGATCCGATGGCGTACAAGTGGTGATGAAGATCGGCTGATGTGAGATTATATTAACTGTTGAGGCGAATTGATTTTGCGTTCAGTGCTTTGATTGTTCTATGTATATGTTTGAACCATGTTGAAGTAAGGAATCTGAGAGTAGTATATTTTGGTAGAGTTTCGATTTTTGATTAGTCAAGTGTCTTTTGAGAGGTTTGAAAAAATTGTGCATCACTAACAGGGAGTATAATTTGGCGGTACTGTGAAAATTAGACGGGTTTAGAACCTTTGTTTTGTTTTGATTGATAGCTATCATGCCTTTTCCGATGAAGATTCAACCTCTTGATTCTCAAGCGTTCCGAGAATCGATCCCGAACGATTCGGCCAAACCTGTGTTGAAATCGCGCCTCAAGAGGCTTTTCCTCTTCGATCGCCAGTCCTACAGCGTCCTGCGAATTTCTTCTTCGGCGGAGAAGGCTCTCGCCGGCGAGCCACACAACGGCAAGGATGGAGCGGCGGAGTTTGAACCGAGCTCTGTGTGTCTGGATAAATTGGTGCAGAATTTCATCGAAGAGAGTAACGAGAAGCAATCGGTTGTGAAATACGGCCGCAATAGCTGCAATTGCTTCAACGGAAACAACAATGACAGCTCCGATGATGAACTCGATTTCTTTAGTAGTTTTGGTGACTCAATTCCAACTGCTTCCTCTGGCGATTCCATCGATTTGCTCAAGGTAAATGTTTGCTTCAACTCTTTTCACTCTTCGTCGTCGTTCACATATAAATAATTCAGGTGAATCTGATATGTTTATTTTGCGCTGTAGAGTTTGATTCCATGCGCGAGTGTTGTGGAGAGAAATCTCTTAGCAGACACTTCGAAGATCGTGGAAAAGAACAAAACTTGCAAGCGAAAGGATGATCTGAGAAAATTTGTAACCGACGGCTTGTTGCTTCTTGATTACGATGCTTCAATCTGCAAATCACGATGGGAAAAATCTCCCTCGTATCCAGCCGGTGACTCCCCCTCCTATCTCTTCTCTATTCTCTTTCTCTGATTCGCGCATATATCGGAAAGGTTTGGTCTGATCTGAGAGAGTTTGTGTTTGATTATACAGGAGAATATGAGTACATAGATGTGATTGTCGAAGGAGAGAGAGTGCTGATAGACATCGATTTCAGATCGGAGTTTGAGATAGCTCGACCGACTGGGAGCTACAAAGCGATCCTCCAATCTCTGCCGCACATTTTCGTCGGTAGGGCCGATCGTCTTCAACAAATCGTCTCGATCGTATCGGAGGCTGCGAGACAGAGCCTGAAGAAGAAAGGTGTGCATTTACCTCCATGGAGGAAAGCCGAGTACGTGAAAGCCAAATGGCTTTCTCCTCACTACCGAACCACCGTCGCTTCGTCGAAAGACGCCGCCGTTGAGGAGATACAGACTTCTGTCGACAACATGCCGCTTGGGAAACCGACCGAGGCTGAGTCCGGTGAGTGGGAACTGATTTTTGGCGAAACCGAGGCGTCGCCGGTGGACAAAAATTCTGGCGAAGAAGAGAAGATCCCGGCGATGGGGCCCACCTGGCAGCCTCCGGTGGTCAAACTGAAGAGCTGCGAGGGAGGAGCCAAGGTCGTCACCGGATTAGCTTCTCTTCTCAGGGAGAAACCCTAAAAAATTTTGTTCTTTAATCGTCTTTTTTTTTTTTTTTTTTAACTCCTCCAGGTACAAAATCTATATCTACATATAAATATATCTATATATATATATATAACAGTCCCCCTTCTTCGTTTTTGTCGGCAAGGGTTTGTAAGAAGTAAAATCTGTGGTAAAAAATCTCATCGTCTCTGTAATAAATTAACCCCAAAAATATTGTAGAGAACCGAAATGCGATTAGTATCCAAATTTTGGGTTTTGTCCCAATGTTTCTTGATTCGAAGTTCTTTCTCGGCTGTTTCTCCAGAGGAAACACACAGGACATTCATGGCTATTATATATATTATATTACATGTATGTATAAAATAGCTTGAGTGGCGGTAGGCTCTCGTGCCGTTTCGGTCGCCGTGAGGCGGAGGTAATGGGTTCATTACAATAACGTGATGTAATCTCTTTTATATATATTGTTTTCCCTCTCTCTCTCTCTCTCTCTCTCTCTCTCTCTCTCTCTCTCTCACTTTCTTCTTTTTCTTTTCCTTGGGGTGCTGAAACTGAAAACTGGCTGTTATGGATCGTAGAGAGGGAGCTCGTGAACGTGAAGCCCATCTTTGGGTTCTTTTTGATTGTTTTCTGAATTTTTTCATGGGTTGGAGTAGAGAACTAGTAGACGGATTTGAAAGTTTTTACTTTGACAGGGGAAAGGGGAAAATAAATAAATCACTAGGTCCAAGAACGAGAGCTCTGCCCCAAAGCAAAGAATATTTGACTTTCTTGGTTTTTGTTGTCTCGTCATCCTCTTGGATTCATACGGTGTGAGGTGGCGGGAGGGTAACTAGGAAGAAGCCACCGGGTTACGTCGAGTGTGCTTTGAGTTATATAAAAAATTATAAAAATTAGTATTTTATATTTTATGTAATAAATAAGAAATTTAAATTTTATGATTTTGTAATTTGTATTTATAAAAATTTATAAAATTTTATATTTTTTTATTTTGCATCAAATAATATCGATGTTATCATTAAAATTAGATTAATTTTTAGCTTATTTTAAATTGGTAAAAATTACAATCTAATGTCTTGTTTGGAGGAGAATAATACTAATAATAATAATAATAATAATAATTTTTTGTGTTTTAAATATTTCAAAAAATACCAAAAGTTGTTATTTTGAATAGATAACAGGTTGCTAATATTCCATTTTTAGGTTAGGTAGGTATAGTTGTCATTTTATTTTAAGACATAAATTTTTATCGAAAATATAAAAAAATTTAAAATTTATTTTTTAAATATTTAAAAATTATTAAAAATTTCTACTTATATTATTAAACATATTGAAAATTTTAGTTGTCAAAAATTATTAAAAGTTACCAGAAATTGTGACTTTCATAAAGAGCTTAAAAAAATCAAACTTTGATAAAAATAAAAAAATCATATAAAATAAAAATAGGCTAAAAAAACAAAAAATAAAAACTGATTTATGATACACAAACCCAGCTTTACTGTAGTTATATTATATTTTATTTTTAAAATCTGTAATTTTATTGATTTCATAAATATTTTGATCTTATCTATATTTTTGGTTTCAATTTTCAAATATTAATATTTAATATTTCTGATTTTGTCCCAATAGTTGATTTGAACTGGACCCTCTTTTAAGGCCCCACTGAAAGAAGGTTTTATCTAAAATGTTAGTGGCGGATCAACGGTCGGGTATTACGTAATAAGTGGATCAAGGATCGGTATTTGTAATCCGTCGGTTAAAACCATAAATTTTAAATTAAAAAATATAAATTTAAAATACGAAAATATAAATATAGTTTTTGAAGTGCATGGTCGGTTAAAATTTTGACGTTTAAATTTTATTAGTTGCACAGAAGAACTCATGGATGGCAAGAACTGCATTTGGAGTGGTAAAAAATTAAAAAAAATATATATATATGATTTGAGTTAATTTTAAGTGTTTGGTATTTGATATTTAAAATAAAATTTTTTGAAAAAGAATAATGATACTTTTAAACTTTTATAATAAAAAAGTAAAAGAGAGAAATTATGAGAACGATTTTTTGGCTTCGTTTTCATATATTTATGTAAGAAATTTTTAACTTTTGCACGGTAGTATCAAATTCATTAGAACAGTTTTTTGAATCCGTTCTAACGGATTCAAAAAAATTCATATAAAATAACGATAATGGTACTTGTTTGAAAATTTTCGACTCGAAAAATATGATTATTAAACAAAATTTACACACTTGGTTAACGTCTTTTTAAATTTTTTATTTTTTCAGTGAAATATTTAAATTTTTTAATATAGTAAAAGTAGAAATATGTAATAAAAAGTTTTAATGATTTATAAAAGTTTTTGAAGATTTATTTTGTTTTATTTTCTTTGTTAGTATAATGAATTTCCCTTGTGCTATATATATATATAAATATAATTGTAAAAAATCACTTCAAAGAGTAGTTTGTGATTTTTCTGGTCAATTGTTCAAAATTCTTTAATCCTTTTTTGTTCTATTATAATATATCAAACTAGCGAGGGAAGACTGTTGGGTTGAGCATTCAACAGTGAATTAAGTTTAATAAAGATGGAATGTTTGATTTTGCTTTGAACTCATCTTTGCAGACCCTGTCACTATTGGGGTTAACTTTGTTCAAAATGCGGAGGAGGAGGAATGGGATGTGCACAAATTAAGGGTTAAAAATTTCATGAAGTTGGGAGATTTCCTTAGGCACCGTTTGGAGGAGTAAAATTGAAAAAAAAAATTAATTTTTTAGTATTTTAGGTATTTAATAAAATATCAAAAGTTAATGTTTTACTTACGTGACTGGTTGTCAATACATTAATTTTTGCCTACATGACAAGCAGTATAAGATCGTTTCATTGTAATTCAACTCAAAATTTATTAAAATTCTACTACACACATGACAAGTTGTCAAAAGTTACTAAAAATTAATAGAAGTTGTTAAAATTTTTACCAAACATTTATATTTGTCAAAATTTACTAAAAATTTCTTCTTATTTTACTAAACACACTAAAAACTTTACTTGTCAAAATTTACTAAAAATTATCAAAACTTGTAATTTTCATAATAGGGTCTTAGATGAGCATTTCGTTGTATAAAAAAAAAAAAAAAAAAAAAAAAAAAAAAAAAAAAATCTGAAACTTATAAAAATTTTTTAGTTTCTAAAATTTTTCATGTGTTTAATAAAAATTTAAAATTCATAAGAACTTTTAGTATTTAGTCATTCGCTAAAAAAATTAAGGAAATTTTTAACAATTTTCGGTGATATTATTAAACACCAAAAAGGCAAAAGAGTTGCTATTATTTTATTTTTATATTTTACTTTTTTCAACTAAACGGACCTGAAGGAAGGAGATCTGCCACTTTGGAGTTGATTTTAGAAAACTGATTTCAAAAATATAATTTTAGAAAGTATTCTTAAACATTAGTTTGCAATTCAAGAAAACATGAACGGCGATTATATCAAAATTTTGATTTTGAGAGAATAATAAAATAACAATATATATATATATCTATATATATATTATATGCAAATAACAGTGTAAAGTATGTAATACATTAGAGTTTAAAAAAATAAATAAATAAATAAAACTTGGTCTGAGAACTATCATGGTCTTAGACTTTTTGGCTTTCTGAGAAATCAGACCAAAAACAGCATTATTAAATGTAATTTCAGAAAATGAAATTAAAAATGTGGAAAATAAGACCAAAATTAAGGACAGAGAGCCGCTTCTATTTCAAAAAAAAAAATGAGTCCAGAAAATTAAAAATGAAAAAAAAAAAAAAAAAGAACAAATAGGATTATTGGGAGCCACTTCTATTTAGATGGGTGGTGGAAAAATGGTAACTATTAGAAGAAAAAAAAATTTATTTCTATTTGATATTAGTAGATGAGAAGAGAAAGAAAAAAAAATATTTATCAAGAAACTAAAAAAATTAAAATGAAAGTTTAAATTTATGTAGAAAAATATTTATTTATTTAATTTTTATTTTCTTACCTTATTGCGTAAGAGTTAAAATTAATTCTCCTACTTTATTTGCTTTGCACAATTTTTTCTTTTAATAAATTTAAGATATTTCTAGAGAGAGAGAGGGGGAGAGAGAGAGAGCAATGAATTGTTTACTTGAGGGTGAAGGAAATGTGTTTGTGAAATTGGTGTAATAGAAGTCTAAAAAAATTATTTTATGTGATGAAATTTTGATTGTGTGATATGAATATTTATGAGTCCACAATAATGTTTATAATAAATAATAACTTATACAATAAAAAAGTTTAATAATTTAAATTTAAAATATTTTTTACGGTCATATTTGTCAACATTGCCTTTTTTTTCTCTTCACTTTAATTGTCTTTTCGGTTACTTTAAATGAAAATATTTTCTTTTATTATTTTTATATTTTTAAATATTTTTTAAAAAATTTTTAAGATAAATATTTTTAAAATGTGATAGTCTATATAATAAAAAATTGTAATAATAATAAAATTTTAAACATTTATTAAATAATATATGAATATTTATTAGACAAAGTTAATTAAGATTTTTTATTTTAAAAAAAAATTAATATTTTAATTTAAATTTTTTTAAATTTTCTTAAAAAATAAACATTTAAATTGAATGTACATAAAATTTTAAATTTTAAATTTTTGCACTCTTTACATACTAAATTATGTTTATTTTATAAATTTACAATTAAAATCTTTGTCGGTCAAATTATAAAAGTACGAAAAATTCCCAATAATAATAATAATAATAATAGTTCTCAAATGTCACTCGTAAAAATTAAACCACAATTTGAATATTTATAAACTTCACGTCTATATTATATAACTAGTAGTAACCGTCAAACAATGCGCCACTTACCAAAAAAATAAATAAATAAATAAAAATTCGTGGTTGTAATTTAGAATAGATGCAATGTAACACGGCAAACAAATTTGGAGAGAATATACATACATATATATATATATATATTGGTGATTATGTCCGTACGAATTTTTCTATATTATATAATTTTGAAATATAAAATAAAATAAAATATGTTTAAATTGAAAAAATGACAATATATTAAAGAAAAAAAAAAAAAAAAACTTAGTATTACAATAGATCGTTATACTTGTATTTCTAGAAATTTAGTATCATATTTAAATAAGAATTTTTATTTTTCAAAACACATATAAACGGCATAAAATACGCAAAATCAATTCTTTAAAAGAATAATCTATAAAATTTAAATTTTAACAACAATAAAAAAATAAAACTTAAAAAAATTATATTAAAAATCACATTAAATAAAAATTATGAGAAAATCATACCTTGTATATCCAAATCAACAAATTGAAAAAAAAAAAAAAAAAAAAATTTAAAGAAGATGCTTTTATTGAAAC
>JAVXUM010000023.1:7128637-7139259 GCA_035590655.1 Pouteria glomerata
TGTCTTCTACTAATATATAAAAACTATTGGTTAACTGTTAGAATTGCTTAGGGGCACTAGATGGGACCTATATTAAGATTCATGTAGGAGTTACAGATCAGCCTAGGTATAGGACATGAAAAGGAGATATAGCAACCAACGTGCTTGGGGTCTGTTCTCCGGATATGTAGTTTATATACGTCCTACCAGGATGGGAAGGGTCTGCTGCTGATTCTAGAGTGCTAAGAGATACTGTCACTAGAGCTAATAATGGACTTAGAGTGCCCATTGGTATGCATATATATATATATATTTAATTTAGTTTACTAAAAATTATTGAAACACAATTGGGTAAAGCAGTAGGCATCAACTTATCAGGTCATTACTACTTAGTTGATGCTGGATATACTAATGGTCAAGGATTCTTAGCACCGTATCAAGGCCAGCGTTATCATTTGTCCTTATGGCGAGAAGGTGGTGCCCCGACAAGTCCCCAGGAATTTTCTAACATGAAGCATTCTGCGGCTTGCAATGTGATTGAACGATATTTTGGGTTGCTTAAATTGAGGTGGGCGATTCTTAGTAGCTCTTCTTTTTTTCCCATTCACACTCAAGGCCAGATCATTACTGCATGTTGTCTACTCTGTAATCTTATTAGACAATCTATGACCATTGACCCTATAGAAACTGAATTTGATGCAACACTGGCTCGAACAGATTTAGGAGATGAATACATTACCACAGTTGAGGCATCCGATTAATAGACTGACTGGCGAGACACTCTAGCTGCACAAATGTTCCATAAGTGGTTAGCTAATAGAAGGCAAAGCTAAGCATCCTAAGGAAG
Source organism: Pouteria glomerata (assembly GCA_035590655.1). Lineage (NCBI taxonomy): Eukaryota > Viridiplantae > Streptophyta > Magnoliopsida > Ericales > Sapotaceae > Pouteria > Pouteria glomerata. The sequence goes on from JAVXUM010000023.1 coordinate 7,129,464, forward strand.
ATTTTGTCAATGCAATTAATATGTATTATGAACTAACTGGGACCGTTCCTTTTGTATTATGAACTAAGTTGTTTTATACACGTGTAATTTATACAAATCTATGTACGTTTAGGAGCAGTTTATGGTATTAATATGTTACACGTCTCCTACTGTTGGTATTATTGCATTTTAATCTATCTAAATCGATTATATAATAAATAAGTATGGCTAGTATTGGAAGCTCGAAGGGAAATAGCAAGGTTGACACTTCAAAGTCAAGGAGAGTCTGGTTGAAAAGAGAAGAGGAATACCTGATTGGGGTGATGAAAGAACTCTTTACTCTCCAATGGCGCCAAGGTAATGGACAGTTCAGGCATGGGTTTCTGGCAGAGTTAGAAAAGCGCATTGTGTAGGCCTTTCCAAGGATAGACTTGCGTGCTTCTCCCCACATCGAATTGAAATTAAAACTATGGAAGAAACAATATAATACCCTTGTTACGATGCTGAGGACAAGTGGATTTGGATGGAACGACATTGAAAAAATGATTGAGGTGGATAGCGATGAAGTATGGGATAACTATGTTAAGGTGCGTATTCCCGTTTCTAACTATTTCTATTTAAATTAATAGCTTACACATATTAATTGTTGTTTACTCTGGTATTGTAGAGAGACCTTGATGCGAAGCAGATGCGCAATAAACCTTTCTCATACTATGAAGATTGGTGTACACTTTTTAGACGAGATAGAGCCACAGGAGACCTAGCGGAAGGGCCTGCTGATGCGGTTGCAGCGATCGCATTGGAAGGATATGAAGGAAATTATGAGACCGAATGACCCATTAGAGGGTGATCTATTACCAACCCCAATGGATGCTTCCCAGTCTGCAACTGGAAACTCTTCAAATGGGAGAGGGGGCCAATCAAGTTCCGGGCGTAAGCGATGTAGGAGTGATCCAATCTCTTAGGGATTAGCAGACATGGCTGAGACTTTTGAAAAATTCTTCACAGACACCAATGCTACTATGTCGAACATTACCCAGCGCATCGGGTATCTTCAAGACATGAGTTACATTTGTTTCATGTCAACAGTATCAAATATTGGTCTCAAAGGGTTAGCTCCGTGGAATAAAAAGTGAGTACAAAGTTTGGGAGAACTCCTCAGGTCGTGGGTTTGATTCTCACCTAGGCGCCCCTCATACATTGGATTGTGTCTAGAGGGGCAAGTGCCCCATCCCGGAGTTTTAAGCCTCAGTTGGCTAGACCTGAAACTGGAGCTAACGCTGGAGCCCAGTTGGGTGACCGGTGAACAGCAAATGACGACCGGCTATCGGAAGGATTTCTTTGTACCAAAAAAAAAAATATTATATACCGACATTATGCTATACTGCAAAACTTATATGAGCGAAAGCTTGCAAAGCGTAGTGGAATGTTATGATTTTATGAGCATATGTAGTATGGACTAGACTTATTCCACACCAGTAGTATAGGATAGTGTGATGCTTATACATTATAGACTGCCTCTACTTAACAATTAATTTTTAGGAGTGAGTTCTCATAAAATATATACCAATATTCTATATATTTAGAATTATTTTATACAGAATATAATATATATATATATTTTTTTTTCTTTAATAATCACTTTGAAAACAGTCTTAATCTTATGTTTTTTAATTGCTGTCACTCTCGCTGAATTTTTTGATTATGTGACTAAATGATAATCATAGTGAATTGGGTTAGCTATTTTGTTATTAGTGTTAAGATCATCTATACTTGTGCTAGTGTATTTTTTCTAAAAATATTACATTCATAGCAACTAAGGATATCAATGGGACGGGTATATAAGAATACTCGATCCGACTAAACTCGATAAAAATTCATTAGAAAATACCCTAATGAGATTGGAATAGGTTTAAGATTAAAATTTAATACCCAGTGCAGGTTTGGGATGGATTTGAGATTTATCTATAGGGTACCTAATACCTGTTTATACTTATCGGATACCGAATACCCGTAGGACTTATTTAATAAAATAAAATATATATTTATATATTTACAATTTTATCCCTAAAATAATTTTTTTTTGAAATTCTTAAGCCAAGGTCAATTGCTATCTTGCTTGAACTGATAGTTTAGATTTTTGATACTTTGTTAACAGTTGCTCTTAGTTTTGTTGGGATAGTTCTTTTGAACTTATTTAATTTGTGATTTGTTGTGTGTTATTTTCACATGTCATGAATTGTTTCATATTAGATTTAAAAGTCTTTTACAAACTGCAATTCCTATTATAATGCTTCAGGGTATGCCTTATATATTTTGTGTATTTATTTTTATTATATATAGTATATTTCTTTTACCTTTCAAAAAAAAAAATAATTAGAGGTCCTTTGACCAATAAATTTGTTTAATTTAATAAATTTAACATTTTTGTCACTTATTAATTTTTTTATTTTTTAATCTCAAATCAAGTATTTAATGAGTACTTTATCGGTAATTTGATCAATTGAATATAAATGGATTTTGAGAGTTTGTGACGAATTTTGCAGGTTTGGGATGGGATAAATTTGAGATTTTAATTAAAAAAATAGATAGATTTAAAATGATAATGATAAAAAAAAAAAAACAAATTTGATAATAAAATTGGTTAATTAAGCAAGGAACGGATCCTTAGAGAGAGAACTGCACTCCAAATCCCAATAAGGACAGCATTATTTCCAGGGGCGCTAATGTCTTTTCAGAATTTCCCTTGGTAAGGAGCGCGAGCTACGCTGCCAAACCTTCGAAAGGGTCCATTTTTGGGCCCCTACCCCAACCCATTGGAAGCCCACCAAATTGATGATTAAGGATGATGATGCCCGACCCTTTTGGTGACAAAATTAAAGACAGACGAAGAATTTCAGTCCGTAAAGGCAATTAAAGTTTTTTTCATTTTTTTGGATAACAATTAAAGTTTTTTTTTTTTTCTTTAAGCAGGCAATTAAAGTGAATTCACTTTTAGGAAAGCAAAAAATGCTTTTACAAAATGGATATTCAAAATTTAGGTAGTAAATGAATGACCTAGACTTGGGTCCATTAATTTTTTGAGTTAAATTCAAGCGATCCTTGAGTCAAATTGAATAGTTTGATATTTTATATTATGTTTATTAAGTCATACTTTAATTGAATTCAATAATATATCAAGTTTAAAATTACAATTTAATTTTAAAACTCTCATATTTTTATTTAATTTAAAGTGAACAAATGGTTAGTGTCGGATATAAAAAAAAAAAAAAAAAAAAAGTAGTGCATGGAGATAAGACTGTTGATAAATGATACGAAAAAAAATCTATTTAAAAGATGACAAGATTATCAACAAAATTAAAGTTGAACAAATGATAAATGATAAAAAAAATGAAGTTGGATAAAATAATAATAATAATAAAAATCCTATCAAGGTCTATCCAAACAAAAAGATGTGAAGGGTTTGTTTGTCATCATAAATTTTACTGAAAATATCTGAAAATCTTTGAAAACTTCTAAAACTTATTCATTTTTTATCTGTACGAAATACGAACTCACAATTTATATTATTTTATCTCATTTTATTTCATTTTTTGTCACTCCAAATACACCCAAAGTTGGATAATGATAAATGATAAAAAAAAAAAAAAAATTCATTTAACAAAAAAATAAAAGAGCTAAATTAAGAGTTTTCAAAATTTTAATAATAAATATCAATGTTGAAATCATGAAGGCAAGAAAAAATTAGATACAAGTGAGGTAAATAAGGATAAAGTAAGATAGTGAGATCAAAATATATATAATTAATTTTTTTTAAACAAGTGGAGACAATTACTCTTAGTTATAGTCATCTCCGCCCCTGCATATGATCAAATTGAACTTGAGTTAGATTCGAATAAATTGATTATTTTTTTTTAGCCTTATTTGAATTGGCCGCATTCTCTATTTTGTCTTTAGCTTAACTAGCAAACCCATGGTTCAAGCATTGACTAGACAAAAATTAATTAACGTCGCTTAATTTTGTCAAATAACATCAAAACTACTTGCACAATTTGATCCGTCAAATGTCATGACGCATACATACTCTTAAATGTGTATATATATATAGTTATAATACGTGCTCAATATAATGCATATATAGATAACATTTCATAGAAGGAACATTGCAATATGAGCATAAAGAGATTTATTTATTTATTTATTTGAATATTAATGCAAAAATTAATCTATTCATTGAAAAATATTATAAATAACGTAGGTGGTATTTGATTTGTATTTATATTTTTTATTTATATTTTATATTTTAAAAATCTCAAAATAAAAAAATAGAAAACAGATTTGATTTGACATTTACTATTTTTTGTATTTTGAGATTTTTTTTTTTTATTTTGGGTTAAAAACGCTCAAAATAATTTTTTTTTATTTTACATTTCATATGTAAACTTATTTTTTATTTTCTAAAATAAATTTCAAAAATATAAATGACTAAATGTATTTTGAGTTATTTTTTTATTTTAAAAAACACAAAACAAAAAATGAAATCAAAACATCTATATTAAATGATACCTTATAATTTTTATCGATTATTTTAACAAGTACTTGTAGATCATATTCTTCCAAAAATAAAATATACATATAAATAAAATAAAGATTGCTTGCGTCGGATGATCCGGAATCATATGATTAACCATCACTGCCATTTATTTTATAAAATTTGCATTGCAACCTACTAATCAATGATCGATCACACGGTTAACCATTCAAAATATTTGGATAAGGGACCATGAATGAGACTTTTAAGTACCATGTGATAATATAATATATATAATTATATATATATATATATGTATATGTATATGCGTGGTTCCGTGGATCAAGTGTTCTTTCCCTGAGTTTATGGCAATTAAAGTTGACTTTTAAGTCTTTAATGTTGGAGTTGATTGCAAATGAAATTCAGAAAGAGAGAGAGAGAGAGAGAGAGAGAAGAGTTGGAGCTAGCATTCGAGTTGGCATTAAGAATAACCAATGTATAAATATCTCACGGAAGCAACGTAATATATAAATTTCCCTTGTTCCTAAGTCCCAAAAACCGTCCCATATAACATCAGCAAGTGATGGGACCTGCTCTAAAATCCAGCAACCAAGAAAAGCTACACAAATTAGGTCTTCGTAAGTTCTGGCTTGTTTGGTTGTTGATCAAGAATTCAAATTGAGAAGTGTTATTGTCCAATCTTTCGGCCATCCATGCATTTGACATTCGTTGCGTGACCCATATGCATGGATAATCGAGATGAACAGTCGCAGTTGCCGTAACATTTTTCATTTAAATTAAGATAATTCATTAACTAATAAAACTCTTTACTTAAAATCTTGTTACGTGAAACTCATTGAGCATAGATAGTTGCATCTTATAGTATTTTTCATTCAAATTAGATAATCAATCAATCGAAAACACTCGCAACTTTAATTTTAATAACGTGAGATTTACACACATAAATAATTGAGAATAATTAAGAATGAACAGTTGTGTTTCATGGCATCAAATTAGATAATCTATCAATTGACAAAATTCATCACCTAACTAATATAACACGCGACACCCATATATTTGAACAATCGTATGTAACATTTTTTATTTAAATTAGATAATCCATTAATTCACATAACTTCATGTCCTAAATTTTTATCCAAGGCGGACCCACATATCAACTTTCTCGGACTATAATCCAAGGTAGTTTGGTTTAAAAAAAAAATTTAGTTCAAAAAATATTTTTTTTTTTAAATTTAACCCACTCTAAATTTTTATAATACAGTCTATTTTATTTTTAAATTCTTTGTTTATTTTAAATTTTTATAACTTAACTCATTTTATTTTAAACTCTTTGTTCAGTGCAAGTTAATTCTAAATTTTAAATCCGCCTTTGCTGTCACCGTGTGTGATGCTACGGTCAATCACAACCATTAGTACGTGTGAATTCCACAAATTAACATTCAAGATGTACAGAAGCGACTGACAGCAGGGATCACTTCTTGTCATCCCAGGAAAGGAGGAGCAAGTTAAGGACAAGTAGGCAAATGAAAATGCAGTACTTCAAACCGAAGGAGTCGATGAACATTGAAAGCAAACAAATTCCTAACTTCAGAATAAACAAGTCCATCAGATTACTATAGAAGTACAAACTTCAAGCAAGCATCTTTGGGTTAGTACAAAACTATGGATTAAACGGTTGGTGCCGAGTAAATTATTGCCTAATCTAAGGAGAGAGAGAGAGAGAGAGAGAGAGAGAGAGAGAGAGAGAGAGACTTATCATTAGAGACAACGACATTTAAGGTGGGTTCGGCTTTGTCGTAAAATTTGGTAGTTTAGAATTATAAGGTGGTTAGAATTATAACCGAATTTCTTATTTGGTCTAGTTGGGTGGTTGGGAAAAAATGATTAAGAGTGGGGGAAGAAATAGTGTAGTCATATAACTTGCAACCACTTTCTAGGCAACCAAACAGACAGAAGAAGGTTTTTTTATTATTAAACGCATCTTGGTTCTGCATTTCATGTTGTGCAATGTTTCACTTCGAAAAATGATTTTAATAGAAATAGGAACACAGCTCCCAAACGTCTCATAAAAAACACTAATCCTTTTAGGTTTTTTTGTAGCAGAGTCTCTCTTCTCTCCAATATATATATATATAATTGGGGCAGTTTGGAGCCCTCTAAATTCTTATAAGATGAGGAAGGAGCTAAGATTTTATGTATGAATAAGTACTAATTATAAGAAATATAAATGATTAGTGAATTTTTTATAAGAAGAATAAAGAAAAGGCTTGTTTGACGTTGGAAAGAGGAGAGAAGGATTAAAGCGAGGTTAGATATTTTTTAATTGTATTTGATAGACGAAGTAAATTATATTGATGTATATTGGGTTAAAATTTATTTCATTTATTGAGTTGGCACAATTAGTATTAGGTTTTTTTTTTTTTTTTTCTTTTTCTAGATGGATACAATTGGTGTTGGGTTAAAATTTTTATCTTTTTTTGGATGGACACAGTTGAATATAGAAGATAATACTGATAAGAAAACAAAAATAATAGTATAATTTTTTTCATTTGAGGGTGGGCATATGCGCTCAGGTAAAGGTAGTTCTGTCATTGCGACAAATCTTTATAAATCTATGTAAAATTCAAATTTTATATTCAACACAAATTATGAGATTACAATTTTTACAAATTTAGAGCTCATTTGGAGCACCAAAAAATTTTGAAAAATTCTATAATTCTTTATAAAAATTTTCTTATACCTCAAACTATGTGAATCTCTATAAATATATATATTTATAAATCTCAACAAATTTTTATAAATTTCAATAAAATTTTTACAAATTTTAATAATATTTCTATGAATCTCAATAATATTTCTACAAATTTCAAAAAGTTCTAACAGAAATGTCAAAAATTTTCTGTCCAAATCCGTTTGAAAATAATTATTAATATCTATTTTTTGTAATTTGTAATTTACATTCTAAACATTCAAAAATAACTTAAATCACATTTTATTTTAATTTTTATAACTTTAAATGACACCTTATACTAATTTATACAACTCCAAAACAAACCCTTTGTATGCATGCATGCTTGCAGGAGATTCCATTTGGATGGGAATCACTCCTGGATGAGGATTTACTTCTTCCATGGCAAAAATTGCAACAAAACATTGTATGTAAAGGATGCTAATCACCCTTCTATACGATTCATTTAACTATTTGTGTTGGACAATAATTTTAGATTGCAAAGAGTTCTTTCCTTTCCTACTCTCCAAATCACTAACAAAACCAAACAGACAATAATAGACACATGCCTACAGCTGAAGTTTTCTCTGCAGCCAAACCGATCACAAATGGAAATGTGCTTTCAGAGTCTGGTATAATGCGACGAGTAGGCCTCAGATAAATTGAATTTATCCATAGTTTTGGCCTTCTTCAGCCCACCACCCTGTTGAGTTACAAAGAAGTTAGACTGAGTCGAGTATTAAGTTATTTAAATTTAATTTGAAAATCTTACCGAACTTGAAAATGTATTCAAATTTATTGTGTTAAAATTTCAAATCAAGCCGAACTCGCGTAACTTAACTATTTTACACATATTTACACTTAGTTTGGAAATATTCTCTATAGGAATTGATTTATTTTAAAATAAAGAATTAATTTGATAAATGAAATTTTGTGTTTGAAGCTCATATTTAAATTTAAGAACTGAATTGAATAGATTTAAGAAAATTTTCAAATTTGACCATGTTAATAGAAAATAGAAAAAATAGTAAATATTGTATATAAGAACAAATTTGTTCATTTATTTAGTTAGAAGTTAGATGGCAAAAGAAAAAAGAATAAATTTTTATCCAATTTTATTTTATTTTTTTGTTAGTTTTTAAACGATATAGAAATTTTAAAATTTAAATTATGAAATAAAATCAAATCCAACTCATGAAATTTTATTATAATTCTAAATATAAGAGTTATTGAGAATTTTTCTCAAATAAAATTAAAAATCCTATCAAATCCACCATTTCAAACATAATGTTAAGCCTAGAAAATCAAACCCAAACTACAAACTAGATTCAAGCTTAACTTAATTTCATAATTGAACCGATCTCGAATGAACTTTTAAAAAATTGAAAACAAACCAAGCTCAAATTGTTTGATTCGCTTCACAACTCTACCACCATATGGGCTTTCAATCGTATTGTTGGGTCCAGCCCACAAATCTCCACAGAATGTTTCTAGGCCAGCGTGAATGTCCTCCTTCAATTCCCAAAATATACTCTCAGAGTCCAGAATAGTAGGTAAGATCCATCAACGACAACCTTATAATTCTAGGTAGACTAGCTTGTAAGCTAAACTCCAAAACATTATGAAGTTTGCCCTTGTTCCACAATCTATGTTTCAAGTGGTTTGAGTTTTCTCAAGCTCAGCAATGGGGAAAAAATATCATGAAGTTTGCTCTTGTTCCAAATATCCTCTCCACACTTCCAATATCAAATTCTATACATCGAACATTTCCAAACTCCAAGTGATATTAGATTATAAACCATAAAACTAAGTGGAGCCAGCTACAACCAAAAGTGAAGTTAAAGTAGAGTGGCAAAATTAACCTGTACCCATCAATCCGTTCAATTAAACTTATAATAAATAGGTTTTAATCCTACTATTTTATTAATTGGGTTATTAATGGGTACTTTTTAAAACATTCATTTATAAATGGGTTTAATTAAGTAGTTAACTGAAACTGGTTAGGTGTTTTAGAAATAGAGAAAAAAAATTCTAAACTTTGTGTCAAATAGGCTAAGAAAATTCTAAAATTGTCAGCGAGGGGTTATTTCCTACGGAATCATAACTTTTTCGGTGTATGTATAGAAAGAGATTGATTCCAAATATTTTTTTACGTTTAAGTTCATATATATATATATATACACACACATACATACACACATATATATACGTTTATTGTGGTTCTTATTCTGATTGTCACACTTATTGTCCTTAAAATAATTTCAGTTGTTTAATAAATTAATACTTTTAGGCAAAAACACAGTTTTAATTTAAAAATGTATTAATTAAATAAATTTTAATTTTAAAAAAATAAATTAGATCATAAATAAATGAGTTAAATATGGATTTATGGATTGTACTAACTCATATCTAATCCATTCATATCAACCTGCCTTTTAAATGGATGGGTTTGAGTTACATCCAAACCCATCATTAACCCGCCCAACCCACTTATTTTGCCACCCCTAAGTTAAAGTAACATTTGTGAAAATAGTATA
>JAVXUM010000023.1:7163718-7174118 GCA_035590655.1 Pouteria glomerata
ACCCACCCCCTGATTATTCATCCGGCCAAAACTCCAGATTAACCCAAAAAGCTGTGGGTCCCACGGAAATTTTATCCTCAGCTGAAACCGAACAAAACAAACACCTCTTTGGGGTGAGTCCTACCGGAAAGCCGGTCCAATCCCGGTGATTCATCCGGTGAACAAACAGCACCTTATTGCACAATGAAAATAGTATCAATTAATCACTAGTTTGTCGTCCCTCCGAAGCTTCAAACTTGAAAGCAATTAGATTGAATCATGTTCGAGGCCCAACTAGACATGGGCTTAGCCCACTTTATGGGCCGAGATGCTATTCTTTGGTCTTCCCGACATTATTTTATTATTGGTCTGCCATCCAAATGAAATAATCAGATCGCCATTGGAGCGGCGAGAGGCCAATGCAGAAGCGGGAGCAGAGCAAGCTGGGCGGAGCTTCGGGTGGCTCGGCCACTCCGGCGGCCAAGAGAGGACGCCCCTTCGGTAGCGGAAGCAGCAACGCTGCTGCTGCCGCTTCAGCTGCAGCCGACGCGGCGGCGCCTTTAACCCTACTTGGCCCCTCTCTTCAAGTTCACTCCAACTTCGCTGGTCAGTCCATCAAAACCCTAGATTCTGTAGTCTCCTCGGTTTCCTAATGTCACTGGAAATAAGTGAATTCGTATATGCCTTGAGAACTCCTTTTAATGTATGTATGTCTGCTATATATGCTAGTATAGAGAATTTTTGAACTCGATGACCAGTATATGTCTTTTGTTTGCCAAGCATGTGCATTGCATCGAAAATTATGGAATTTATCGGGAGAAAACCACAGAACAAAGATATGGTTCCTGAAATTCTATAGAATATACCCCGCAAAAAATTGAAAGTAAATAGCACTCATCAGCTTAGTAATAGTGCAGACTGTTGTCTTGTCCTTGAAATTGTGTACCAAGGTTTGATTTAAGTTCTTTATTCTCTAACTTATTTAGTTATATGTTTTTTGGATTTGAGAGTTTGTGTTTCTTATTATGGAGTGCTTGCAAGAGAAAATTTTAGCATTCTAAACGTGAAATGGCTGCCTGGCTAGGCATAATTTCTGTTAGGAGTAAATATTGTTAGATTTGGAATTGTAGCTATTTAGAAATCACAATTATTCTATTATCCTTTGTAGCATTTCCTACTATGTACAATTCTCACAGTATATATATATATATATGTAACCCTTATTGTAGGTGTCCGGCATTCCCATATTCTTTGCATTCTAAAATGGTGTTGGTGCAGGGGTCGTAATTCCCTTTTCCTTCTTCTCAAGTTAGGGTTATTGTGTTTGTATTAAGAAACCGGATTGTTTTGGCTATTGTGTCTCTATCAAACCCTAAGCCACAGCTGTTCTTGTGTCTCTATTAGGAACACACTGTTCCAGAGGGTTCTCTAGCCGCGATCAGTCTCTTCCTTTCAGTGAAGGACTTCTGACATCATTAAAATTGTTGCTCAAGCCTTTAGATGTCACTGTCGTCAATCAGGGCCAACAACAACATTGTCGCGATTAACCAGAACCAACAATGACTTGTTCAGTGTTAGACACTACTGCTGGCCTTCGAAATCGACAATCAATCACTCAAGAAGCACCACTAGGCATCAATGATCGCCGCCACCACCACTACCAAAGTCTCCATCCCATGCGCCACAAAACAATGGGTGTGTGAGATCTACTCTCAGAGCCTTTGATTAACATGTGTGAACACATGACAACTTTGATTGCCTCTTAGGACCACTCTGGCCCTTAGTCAAGTGAACTCCACAAACTACATATCGGCAACATTTGACTCTCTAGTGACATTCCGGTTGCTAGGACACTCTAGAGACTAAGGGTGTGCAAAACCAAACCAGAACAGAAAACTGAATTGAAAATTTCGATTATTCAGTTTTTGGTCGATTTCGGTTATTTTTTTTAGACCCAAACTAAAAATCAATTTGGTTCCGGTTCTTGTATATGAAGAGCCGAAATAACTGAAAACCAAATGAGAAATAATAATTTTGGGAAGCATCATTGCGTTTCTTTTGCTCGCGGAGTCAATAAACGAGAATTAGATCCTTTTCATTTAGTACAATTGAAGAAGTAATTAGCATTGAAGGTCAAGAATTACTTACCAGTTGACAATTTTGATATTTAGGGTCTATTATTCAAGCGGAGGAAAAGATTGGTGGGGATGTTGTGATAGAATTTAGGTGAGTTGGAAAACATTTAGCCTTTTATGTAATCGACGTATATCTTTTAAGTTTCAAAGGAAAGTTTTATAAGATAGCGGTTAAATTTGCTATATTATGGTTGAGTATGGGAAGAAAAAAAGATAGCTTTTTTGTAGCTGGCTACTGATTAGTTTCTAAAAAGTCAGTTTTTTTTGGTTTTTGGGAAGGGAAAAAAATTAACTTTTTAGTAGTTAGCTTTTTAGCTTTTTATTAATTTGACATTTTTGCCCTTCAAGATTTAAAAGAAGTTTAAAATATAATAGAGTAAAGTTGGTCATTTTAAAAAAGCCAAAAAGTTAGCTGGTAGCTTAATGGTTGCCAAATGCAACCTCTATGTGGACAATTAACAAAAAAACAAGTTAATAAAATGAATTGACGAGATGAAAATGCGAAGGTGAGCATGTGGTAAAACAGGAAAAGATAGTATTAGGAATGGCCAAATTCATGAGATAATAAAGGTAGCACCAGTTGAAGATAATTTGAGGGAAATTGGTTAAGATGGTTTGGTTACATACAACGAAAGTCTTTTCTTCTTCGGCGTTTTTCTTTTCGGAGCCTTGTTCTGCAATAATACCACCACAATAATCGCAAAGACTTTTTTCTTCCACAGTCTGAATTGGTTCTTAGGGTTGTATTGACCGTTCTTTTTTTTATTCTGACATTCGTTTCTTCATATTTTGCCGTCTTTAGTACATTTTTTTTTTTTTAAATTTAGGATGGCATCTCAACATTATATCTTCATTCTATTCACAGTACTGTTCTTGATGACACCTATTATAATATACTGACAAATGTCCGTCTTTCTTATTAGTTGTAAACTCTGGAGAGTAATGTGCTTCAATTGTTTCTCCATCTTCACCGACCATATATTTTGTTTGATTATTTTTTTTTATCTCCAATTCTAAAAATAATCATATCAGTGGTAGTGTAATTTATTCAGGAACTCATTGTCAAAACTTTGTCGCTGCCAGCAATTACACAACTCCGGATTCTACATTCATGGCTTGTTTTTTTATATGGTTTAGTTGTTTTTAGAATGCTTTTATTCATTCCAAACTTAATTTGGTTTACCACGTTAAATTTGGGGGAGGGTATTAGAATATTCTATATTAGGTTATTATATATTATTTATATATCTTACTATGTTAGAATATTTTATGTTTTGGTATTTAGTAAGTAGTTAGCTTTATTTTGGTATGTAGATCATTATTATACATAACCCTTCATTTACGCTTATTTAAAGGTATCTTCTTTACTTTTATGATATATATGGCAAGATGTAGACATTATATTTTCTCTCTTCAATTCTATTTCTTGTATTTTATTTTTATTTTAACAGCTCTTAATAGTAAATTGGAGAAAAATGATCCTTGTACCCGACTCCATTTAGTGGAGAAAAGGCTTAGTTGAGTCGTTGCTTGGCAACTAGTGCATGCTTCTGCCTAAAGCTGGTGATGGGTAATGCTGTTTGTCAAGGTGATGCCTGCATGACGTTTTGACGACAGGAAGGCATTATTTATGCTGGTTATTATATTGTTAAAGGCAATGTTTTATTCCCTTATTGTTGTTCGTGTTTCTATTATCCAGATCAAAATAACAAAAGGATAGTTTTGGCTTTGCAAAGTGGATTAAAGAGTGAGCTGACATGGGCATTGAATACGCTAACATTGCTGTCATTCAAAGAAAAGGATGAAGTGCGCAAGGATGCAACTCCTCTTACAAAAATACCTGGGTTGCTGGATGCTCTTCTCCAAGTTGTATGTGTCATTTTTCTATGCAGTTTTGAAGCCTATTTTAGAGTTTTTTTGGGTTCCTCACAGATTCACAGTCAAATATTAATACAATATTGTTTACAACTGAAACAGATAGATGATTGGCGTGATATAGCTCTACCGAGGGAGCTTGTAAGGACACCACGGGTTAGATTGTTAGGAGCAAACTCTGTCATGACAGGGTTTGGTAATGAATATGAGGCTATAAAGTTAAACGATGCTGTTCCTAATCCTAGGTATCGTCAGCAGGATTAATGGTTCCTTTTAACTAAATTTAGGAGTTTTGCATGCACAAATTTTGCAATATGCAGTTGAAATCTGAATTTGAGTTGGCCTTCTGATGCAGTGTGGGATCTGGTTCTGTTACAGAGGCATCCATCCAGAAGGGTACAGCCAAAAATCGTTCCTCAGAATGGTGGTTAGATGAAGATGGCCTGTTTAATCTGGATGATGAAGGACGCATGGAGAAGCAACAATGTGCTGTTGCTGCTTCAAATATTATTCGCAACTTCTCTTTCATGCCAGAAAACGAAGTCATTATGGCCCAGCATCGCCATTGCTTGGAAACGGTCTTTCAGTGCATTGAAGACTACATTACAGGTGACGAGCTCAATACTCACAATTTATTTATTTTTCCTTAATAGGTCTTTATAACATGACATTTAATTCCTAGTAGAACAAACTTGACTGGTTGGTAGGGTCATGGAAATACTTTTCTTTTCCATATTTTGGACCTTAGCTCCATGGAACAATATCTCCCCAAGTAAAAGCAATGTCTATATTTTTTTGTGTATCTGATACTGATGTGGTTGATGTAATGGAATATTTAATCAGATTCAGTAAACTGCGTAATTTCTGAAATAGACCTCTCCTGCTACACACTACGGATTGCTTGATCAAAATTTGCTGAATTTGTCAGTGCTTAAGGGTGTTATTTTTGGGATTATGTTTAGGGAAACATTAGAGATAATTAGCTGGATTCAACTGGCACTCCTTTGGTAAATTGCTAAATTTGTGGAACAGGGTACGAGCTAAATTATCAGATAATTTTTATTACAGGCTCTTAATTTTACCATTACAAACGGACAGTGAGCTAGGTAATTGATAATAGGAGGGAAAACTAAAGGAGGAGTGGCCAAGAAGGTGAAGGGAAAAATAGCTGAGGTTACGTGCACAAAATTATGAGATTGAAGACCAAGAAGACTTCATTGGTGAGTAGTTAGACCCGTCGCTTCTTGTTTGCTGGATCAAATCTGGGAGATTTTTGAGGCTATAGATATAAATGATTGGTCCAATTTTTAGAAAAGAAAATTTGAAATAATTACCGAGTTATAAATGTTTAGAAGGAAAAGGAAATTCAAAATTTGAAACATCATGTGGGTTGTTGAGCATCTTTTGTACACTTCAAACTTTTATATGAGAATTTGATGGAAATTTTCCTTTAGAATCCCTCTTTTCCTCAATCATGGTCCAAGGCTACTATTATTTTAGTTTGTCATTGAAATTCAAGAACTTCATGAAACTTTATGGTGTTGGCTAGTTGGTGGCATATAATTGCAGAACAATCATGTCATGCTCTTAAATGCAGAACTATAAGTTTCTCTAGTTTAAATTAATGCATTTATTTATTTTTTGATAAATATTATTAATTAGGGGAAGGGAGTTGGGATGACCAGAACACATGATCTTTATGTGGGTGGGGTTGCCTTTTCCACTTCAACTGGCCCCTTTCGTCTATCATGTATTTATTGGCAACAATGAAACCTCGCTTTTTTAAATCTTTGTTACCCATTGACTTTGTTTTGGGGCATTTTCATTTTCCATGTTGGAGATATTCTCATTTATCTTTTCAATTTATCTTTATTTTTTGATAAATTCATTTTTGGAGATTGTTACGAGAAGTATCTTAATATTCCTTTATTTTGAAGGCCAAATGGGAAACTTTTGATGTCCATTGGAGAAAGTATACAATCTCTCTACTTATTCTTCTTTCTGTTTGGAAGCAGCTATCGCTGAAGTAGAAATGGCTTTGGCCAAAGCAACAACTGTTTTAGTGAGTTGTCCGGTTAAAGCAATTGCTGCTATATCCAAAGCCATTTCAGGTTTTGCAATAGCATTGAGCTTAGTATTATTATTTTTTTAATTCTATATCCATGAGAAGTGGGTAAGATAATATCAGCATTACCAGTGGACCATGTTTTTGGTACACATGTTCTGAAATGTGGTACTACGTTATAATACACTAAATTTGACAATCCAAACAAATTATACCTCTATTATATTTTCATTAGAAAATTCCTCTGAAGGTAGTGAATTGATAACAAATTAATATAACAAAAATTAATAGGTTTGAACTTCTACAAAAATATAATAAGTAAGGATTCATATAAACAAAAAGTGTTCTTATTTTTATGAATATCTAAACTACCTTATTTTCTTGGTTATCTTTTTTTTTTTTTTTTTTCTGAAAATATGTCACTTTTATATATCAAAACATTTTAATAATATGATGACTTTATGAAAAGCCTATCCTCCGTCTTATCGTAATTTTGGAGTACAAGTGTACTGCGTTTCTGTTTTCGTTTTCTTCTACGTACCTCAACAATCCACATTCCAGGTAATATTGATCTAAACTACCAGCAGGGGAATAATTCCTTACAACTTTATAAAGTGTTTTGGTAATCTATCATATGTTCCAAGTTGCTGTTCAAATACTTTTCTCATTTGCCACAATTGTTAAATGGCAAGCATGATAAATGCATGCATGCCCATGAAACACATGCCTAGTTCTTGTGGTACCAATAAATCTGTATGATATCAATTAGAGGGCATCCTGAAGTAGAGAGTTTCTGTTTGCGTTTGTGCCAATGCTGTTTGTTTGAGTTCCGTGGTCTGGATAATTTACTTCACTGTAGGAGGCAAGTGACCCGTGCTGACCATCCTTCACATAGGCATTCAAAGATTAGAATTCTCTTTCTACAACTTAAGAGGACCTGATCCAAGTGGTTGAATGAGAACCAGCTATTATTAACTTGTTAGCCTCAGCAGAGAAGCTTGAAGTTGATTTCATTTTATGTAATTTGGGAATATTGGAGGGAATAAATCAGTGGCATGGCGTTTATAAGCGATTTACTGAAGCAACTTTACCCGGGATTTAAATCTTTTAGGTAAGTACATGGTTGATTTTGTAAACTGGTTTGGTCCGTTTGAACTAACTGCAGCCATTTTTTGCAAATAATGCCAAAGGTTAGGTGTAGTGTTACCCTTCTCTGCACTCTTGGTTAATGGCAGCAATCCTTTATGCTGTCCTTGGTAGTTTGACATGACCTAGAATGAAATGAAAGCTAATATATTTTCCTAAAATGTGATTGTGTTAATGCCCTAGTATGAAGTGTGTCTAAAATTCTCAGTATTTGCAGAGGACGAGGAGCTTGTCACAAATGCTCTGGAGACAGTTGTAAATTTGGCTCCACTCTTGGATCTCCGAATCTTTAGTTCTTCAAAGCCTTCATTCATCAAAATAACGTAAGACTTTCATTTCCTATGTGCTTGTGGATTTTGTCTTCCTAGAATAATTTCCGTACTTCTGAAACTGATTATCCTAGAAAACAAAAAGGAAAATAGAAAGCACCTGAATTCAATGCCTCTTTGGCCTTTAACCAAATCAGGGAGAAGCGTGCAGTCCAAGCCATCATGGGAATGCTGGGATCTTTCGTCAGGTCCTGGCATTGTGCAGCTGCGGAGTTACTTGGGCGTTTGATAATAAACCCAGATAACGAGCCTTTCATTCTTCCTTTCAGCCCACAGGTTCAATATTATTTCCCCGTATAATCCTTTACTAAACAACACAACTCTATTTTTATACAATGCGTGTGCACTGATGCCCCAAGGCATTGATGGACCCTTGCAGATTTATAAGCGTTTAGTTGACCTTTTGAGCTTTCCAGCTGTGGACGCACAAGCTGCTGCCGTTGGTGCACTCTATAACCTTGCAGAAGTTAACATGGACTGCCGTCTGAAGCTTGCTGGCGAGCGATGGTGAGATTATTAATTCTTTCAACATTTTTAGCCTACAAATGAACACGGAATAAATCTATTTGAGTAAATATTCTGTATAGCTCAAACAGTCAACACTGCTAAATTTCAGGGCAGTTGATCGACTGCTGAAAGTGGTGAAGACACCACATCCTGTGCCAGAAATCTGCAGGAAAGCGGCAAGTATATTGGAGAACCTTGTCTCGGAACCGCAGAACAAGGGCCTGCTTCTAGCTTACGAGAACGCCTTTGCGGAGATTCTTTTCTCGGAAGGAAGACACTCTGACACGTTTGCCAGGATATTGTATGAACTGACCTCTCGACCAAGCAACAAAGTAGCGGCAGCTCGCGGCGTGTGGGGAATGTAACTGAAAACACAGTATGGTTCTCATTATTGTTATTATAGTTGTTTTGTGGGTTGGTTTGGTTCTTGCTAGCACAAATTCAGTTGACTGTGTTGTGTAAATATTAGGTAGCATGTGTTGGTCTCACCACTAGCGAAGGGGAGTCAATGACTCAATATCGACAAAATGTATGATTTTTCTTTCCTTGGTTACATTCGGGATTCGGAATTTCTTACTTTCCTGGAATTTCAATATGGGTTTTCAAAAATATGCAGTGCATGGTGGGAATCAAGGCGATGGCTGCAAATGCATCGAGATAATTAACGTATTCGTTCATTTTGTAGATGGCTCCAGTTTAAAAAATTATATATATATGTATGTGTATGTAGATGATTGTTTGCGAGCTTGGACATAATAACTAGTTTTGCATGTGCTGACACAATGTCATCGACAAATTTGGGGTTTTTTTTTTTTTTTTGATCTATATTTCAGGAGGTATTTAAGATTTTTTTAAAATATTATATGATTAAAATAATAAGATTGTTATTGGGAAAACAAGCGTGAATTTGTTTGACGGTTGAAAAATGATGCCATATTTGGTGGGATCTCGTTCAGCGCGATAAAAATAGGCCGTTCTTGAAATCATGAAAACATATGTTTTAGAAATCTAAGTGGATATTTTTAATCGAATATTATAAACTCAGTATATAATAATAAATTGTTACTAATATAATTTTCATTACAATGTCCTTTTCGCTTATTGACCCAATGTTATTGGAAAATTTTTAAAAGTTATCAGAATTTCTCGCCACAGTTAATTCTACCCTGAAAAAGTTGGTGGTGACATTCCCCTCGTGTGAATGCATGGATTTTGAGAGAAACGCACGCCCATTTTGTTTTTGGCTGGGTGGTTGAAAGAATGAGCATGTAGCTTCAACTCGATGAAGTCGGCTTCTTTGGCGCCCAGAAGAATTGATGACAACACCGTTAAATTAAGACATTCCTCTCTATGGATTGTCTACGTAGCTCCTGGATTTCCCTAGATTGGTCTTTTTAAGTGTAGTTTGTCTGTTGGTGTAACCAAACTACGAAGACCTGACGAGATCATGCACGAGACTATGAATATGAAAATGAATTGAACAGTTGTGTGCTGGTTTTCCTCCCCACTTCTTCTCTGATGCCTATCTTCTTTCCTCATTGGCTTCTCTTGCTTCTTTATTTGGCTTCTCTCTGCTCCCTCTAACCTTTCGCTCTCCAGCTTCTCTTTTCTTTGCTTCCAGCTCCTTGTACCGCATCAATATCCTCTCTCTCTCTCTCTCTCTCTCTCTCTCTCTCTCTATTTATTTAAACTTTTATCAGCATAAAAACTAACTAGTTTAATTAATTTTTTATTATTTACTATTTTTTAGTCAAACAAGAATAAATGTCAAAAACCATTAACTAAATACCTGATAAGAAAAAAAAAATTGAATTTCAGTTGAAAATTTTGGAAGAACTACGGAAAAAAGGGTTACAAATAAGTTAGCTTATAAAGGATACTATTGAGTAACAATAAACGTGTTAAGGAATATTACGGCTAGCATATCTTTTGTATAGTTTTCATATATTACTTAGGAAATATTTATTAAGAAATATTACAGCCTATCTTTTATATATATATATATATATATTTTTTGTGGTAAGTTATCTTTCATATGGTTTCTATATCAGTTAAGGATTTGCCATTGCTTTTGCAGAGTAATTGAGTGTACTTCCCCATGAACTAAGAAGTCTAGCTGTGAACCAGAGCTCATTTAGCTTAAAAGAGGATCTTCCACGGTAATAAAAATGAGATATGAAGAAAGCATACACCGAGGCAACCAATTCTACTCTAAGCAATGTGGCATACCCTACCAACGGCGGGCCAACTCTTAGGTTGCCATGGCTATAATACGGGTAGCCTGGCCCTTTTTTTTTTTTTTTTAAGTTTATTTATTTATTTTTTTTTTAAATTTAACCCACCGTAAACTTTTATAACATAACA
>JAVXUM010000023.1:7223898-7237686 GCA_035590655.1 Pouteria glomerata
TCATGTATTTTTTCGAGATCTATGCGACAAAACAAAAAAAAAAAAAAAAACCAAAAAAAAGGGGAGGTTTTAAAAGTTGAAGACAAAGACATGTCAAATTCCAATCCCACTCAATTCTTTAAGGGAAAAAGAAAGCATAAACACATCAAATTCCTTACCCCTGAATTCTTTACGGTAAATATGGAAAAACATAAGACACAAAATAATGAGAATGGATGAAGGAGAAGCTTCTGCACACTTATCCTGGTAACTTCATGTGATTGTTGGGACATGCCTTTGTAGGGGCCCCTAGCTATTAATTTTTGTGCATAATTGAATTCTACTCTATCTGCTTTTTTAAAAGCACCAACTTTAAAACAGAAAAGTGAACTAGTATAATAAAAGCATACCTTCCCCAAGTGTGAAATAGGGGATT
Organism: Pouteria glomerata; assembly: GCA_035590655.1. Taxonomy (NCBI): domain Eukaryota; kingdom Viridiplantae; phylum Streptophyta; class Magnoliopsida; order Ericales; family Sapotaceae; genus Pouteria; species Pouteria glomerata. Next base: position 7,224,314 of record JAVXUM010000023.1, read on the forward strand.
TGCTATGCAAAAGAGCTAGGTGTTCAGCTGAAGGTGCTTCTGTAAAGATAGATTTCCCCTCACTTCCAAAGGCCTCCACATAGCACCAATCAGGAATATCACTTGTACCAACCATCAGAGCAAGGTTACAAACAGGATTTCTGACAGCCGCTGCAGCGAACGTATCTGGCGCCTACAGAATTTATGAGACAAAGAACAATAATTTCAAAATCAAGTTGTTGATAGTCTCATAAACTTACAACTGCACATGCAGCACAAACTAACCTCCCTGGGCCTTGGTCATCGGATGGCCAGGTGACAATCCACAAGGTTAAAGATTGATTGATTAATAGAAAGGGGAAGGAGAAATGCATTTACAATAACTGGACTCAACAAAGCATTGTCAAGGTCAGCCACATGAAACCTATTTTTTGCAGTATTACCCTACCAAGTGCCATACTTTCAATTAATCCACATGCTATCATGGCTGCCTATCTCAATGCATGTCAATTCTGACCTTCATCTTTCCCTGTCACTACCCCCGATGTGAACCTATATTAAAATTTTAAAGCACCCATATAGGATATGTGTCCAACATGTCTAATAGGACATATGAGTATGGCTGAGCAGCCCGGATTGTAAGATAACTATGCACAAGACTTCAATATTATGCATAAAATATTTTATATTAATAAAAAACTTAAAAGAAATTTAAGATCTGGCCGTCTAGAAGTATCCATGCACACGAGAATTGAATGAATTTGACCCCTACCCATGCCCTATCCGTGTAACACATCGTTCTTACATCCTGATGCATTTATTGTTCTTTGTGGAGTATGATTAATCTATCTCAGTCAACTTTCGATTGTTTATCACCAATGCATTTGCATTGAACTATGAACGATTGAATGCATCAACAAACACCAAACATGATAAGTTTTTGTCAAAATACCATACCTGACCAATCAAGTGGGTTGTCAAAAAGCCACCATGAGAACCACCAAGCACAGCTATCCTAGAAGGGTCTGCAAGCCCCACGTCAACAACATGATCTATGGCAGTAAGTACATCATTCACATCCTGCATGCATAAAGCAGAAACGCTCAGTGCTAAGGGGGCTGTGCAAAGCACAATATAGCCATGGCGACTAAAATAAACCCCAGATAGCAAGCACCTGAGACCCAACTTTCCCGGGGAGAGATTGTAATGCTTCCTCACCAAATCCTGGTGAACCTCTGAGAAAATTGACGTATTTGATCATGGTCAAATAAGAACAAAATCATCACTTAATTGATGTAAAGGACGGTATCAAAATGATAGTAATACTATCCACACAGAGCAAGGGGGAGGGGTGATGAATAACTATAACTTTGTCCAGAATTTCATGCAAGATGCGAGAAATGGTATCACACATCACTATGTACTCACTGTAAAATGAAGAAAGGGTTTGACAAGCTAAGGTCATCAACTTACTGGGCAAAGCGACAAAACAGAGAGAGGTGAAAGACAAAAGAACTACATCTAAAGGATAAAAGAAACCCTAGACTGCCAAGAAAGATTGAAGAGCCTAGATTGCCTTTCTTTAAACTCGGCCCTACCAGTGAAACTCGTATTGACATCTTGATGAGGAATAAAATCAAGCTATTGAAAGGAATATTTTATTTTAGGATTTATTTTTTGGTATTTATTATTGGTGCAATTTTTAGAGATTTTATTGAAATTATTAGGCATTTATTGAGGTTTTATTTTCATTTAGGATTGGATTTTATTTTGTTACTCCTTTTGGGTTCATTTTATATAAAGGCTGAGGTTGAATTGGATTATTTAGACTTGATGCTTCATTCTCCCGCATCAACTTTGGTTTCAAGCTGAATCCCTAAGAAACCAGTGGCCAAAACCTTACCTACCTCTCTCATCACCATTCCAATGTCAAAACCCCAACCAACACTTATCAGAGCCTCAAGAAGTCCCATTTGAATGTCTTATGAAGTGTATGTAGTAGTTTAATCTTTGGTACACAAGAAGTGCCAGCCTCATTTCTAAAGGTGAGGCTTGAGGAAAGGCCGTTAGCATAGTAACAATTGTTTTAAAGTTGATATCCAAGACATTCAATATGGGTGACCACAAACTAAATATTTCACGAGCTGCTCGATCTCAGCTTGTTAAGATTTGGCTTGAGTTCTATATGTGGCCTCAACCGAGCTGAATTCAAGCATTTTCTTATGGCTCATTTAAAATTCAAGCCAAGCTCAAGCCACTAAATCACGAGTCAGCTCGAAAAATAAAATATATTTTGATAATATTTTAGACCAAAACAAAGTTGTTTTGGTTGAATAAAATGATGTCGTTTTCATTTAGTCGAGCTATTATTTTAAGTTATAATATTTTAGACTAGAATAATATTGTTTCGTTTCAAACTATTCGCGAGATGAACTCAAGCCCAAATTGTTCTTTATTAAACCGAGCTCAAACCCATGCAAAAACTCGAACTCAAGCCCTATGCTATTTGTTCAACCCGAGCTTGAGTAAGTTAAAGCTCAGTTTCGCTTGGCTCGGTCCACCCCTAACCCTCAGTTCTCAAAGTCTCAAGCACAAATGAGGGAAAACCTCATAATACCTTGACACTGAAAGTCACATAGGAAATTCAAATATGCACAGGTTTTGGGTTAGTCAATTAGGCATCTTTTAAACAAAAAGATATTGCATAATTACGCTCTTCTTTAACTTTCAATCCAGATCGAAAGAAATTAATGGCTTCCTATAATCCTTTTGAAGTTCAGGGTTGAGTCAAGTAATACAAAAGGATTCAAAATTACAAGTTGAAAAAGTGACGATATCCAATTAGCAATTCATGCATCTTCCTTTACTAAAATTTACGCAAAACCAATTTATATTCTGCCTTTTGAAATACATTTTCCTATATGAAAAACAGAGGCATAGGAAAGAAAACACAAGGCAAACCCTTGAATTACCTGTAATTCACAATAAGCAACATGTAACCAATTGAAGCAAGGAATGCCAAATTTTTTGAAAAGCTTGTCACCGAGACTGAGTGAGGCCCACCATGAAGGATTGCTATTGTTGGATCGCACGCATCATTCTTTTTGATCTTGGAGGACACAAATATAGCTTCGAAAGGTTTGCTGGCTCCTAAATGAAATAAGACGTGTAAGCCATCAGCAACAATAACGAGGAAGAGCTCATGGAGTGAACTATTATTGCATTGTCTCCCTCACATTCATTGACTCAAGATCTTCCTATCCCAATATGCCTAAATTATATCTGTGTTTACATCATTGGATGTCCTGAAATCTTGTTCATGTAACCAGACCCTGTCTTACTTAACAGCTTACAAATTGACCACAACAATGACAAAGTGACATATGGGCAAATGGAATTCTGACAAGACAAACAATAGAAAGAAAGGATTTAATGTGCACCGTCAGTGAGAAATAAATTGGGAAGCAAGGGAGTAATTGGTTGTGTATAAGTGAGGAAGCTAAGCTTTAGTGGTGTCCGTGCAAGATTGATTTCTGGCCAAATCTTCCAGCAATCCAGCCTAAGCTCCACATTTCATGCTCATCGGCTCGTTTAGTATTTAGATTATTTACAAGTAATTAGCCAACAATAAAATCATTTAGTTAACACTTGTTATCATATGGATATTACATATCATTTGGATATTATATAACAATTATTAAGTCTCAAACATAATGTGCACAAACAGACCTCATGCAACAAAACACAACAGATCAGTAGGCATGATGTGTTGAGATAACGATATTATAGTATCAACAAAAGAAATGTCCAGTGTACATATTCATGCACACAATCAATGGAAGTTGGTAGATTTGTATTTCCAGAAGACCTTGAGGGGGACTAGGAATGAGATAAAGATAAGCTGGCCAATTATAAGTAGGCATGATGTATTGAGTGTAGATGCTGTTGTAAACTCAAAGGATTGAAGGTTCTTGGCACACCCAAAATGGGTTGTCACTAATTGTATTTATACACTAACTATATAGATACAATAAATTCAAATCAAAGAACCTAACCTAGTTACATTGTCCTAGATACATGAATACACATACTCCTAAGTACATGAATATACATTGATTACTCCTAAGTACATGGATATACATTTATTAACACTCCCCCTTAAACTAGAGCATATATATCACATGTTTCAACCTTGTTACAAATAAACTTTACTCCAGGTTCCCCAAGAGCTTTGGTAAACAAATCTACAAGTTAGTTTTCAGACTTGACATGGTTAATTTTAATCATATTTTGTAGAATCTTTTCTCTGACAAAATGACAATCAACCTCAATATGTTTAGTCCTTTCATGGAATACTAGATTAGAAGTACTATGAATTGCAGCCTGATTATCACATAGTAATTCCATGTGCTGTGAATGATAAACTCTCAATTCCTTTAACATGTGTTGTATCCACATCAACTCACAAGATACGTGCACCATTACTCTATATTCTGACTCAGCACTTGATCGTGCTACCACTTTCTGCTTTTTACTCTTTTAGGATACCAAATTACCTCCAACAAAGACACAATACCCAGTAGTAGACCATCTACCTGATGGTAACCCAGCCCAGTCTATATCAGTATACCCTTGAACTAAAATGTGTCTATTATCCTTGTATAATAAACCTTTACCAAATGCACTTTTTAGATGTCTCAGAACCTGGACAACAGTATCACAATGACTACTATGAGGTGATCACACTTGTAACAAAAAATATATCGATTTGGTGACTGTCAAATAGTTTAGCTTCCAAACTAACCTTTGATACTGGCTAGGATCATGCACCAACTCTCTCTGATCAACAACCAACTTGGTATTTGGATCCATGAGAATGTCTATAAGTTTGAAACTTAACATTCCTGTCTCTGTCAACAAATCAAGAACATACTTTCTTTGAGAGAGAAATGCCCATACGAGATCGAGCAACCTCAATTCCCAAGAAGTATTTCAATAGTCCCAAATCTTTGGTGCTAAACTTACTTTGACTGAACAGCTCCAGATCAACAATACCCTGTGAATCATCTCCTGTGATAATGATGTCATTCACATATATAAGGAACCAAATCTTCCCTTTAGAAGTATGATGATAAAATACTGAATGATTAACTCCACAACGAACTAGGCCAATTTCAGTGACAACAGTACTAAATCGGCCAAACCATGCCCGAGGAGACTATTTTAGGCCATATAATGATTTCTTCAGTTTGCATACCAACCCAAACTCCCCCTGAGCAACAAAACCAGGAGGTTGCTCCGTATACATTTTCTCAGCAAGATCATCATGTAAAAATGTATTTTTCGCATCCAGTTGGTGTAAGGACCAATGGTAAACTACAGTCAAAGAGATAAGAAGATGAACAGAAGTAATCCTTGCAACAGGAGAAAAAAAATCTCAAAGAAGTCCAAACTATGGACTTGTGTATACTCTTTTGCAACCAGATGCGCCTTTGACCTGTTCACATTACCGTCAAGATGAACCTTGATAGTATATATCCAGCGACAACCGACCACAGACTTACTAGGGGGAAGAATAATAAGATCACCGAAGGAGTCTTAGGTGTCCTTCGCTCGCCGACTGTACTTTGCCCGCCTAATAACTATTCTTCTTTCTACTGTTCTTCACAGAAAACACTCTGATACCATGTTGTAAACTCAAAGGGTCAAAGGTTCTCGACACACTTAAAATGGATTGTCACTGGTTGTATTTATATACTAACTATACAAATACAATAAATTCAAATCAAAGAACCTAACCTAGTTACATTGTCCTAGATACATGAATACACACACTCCCAAGTACATGAATATACATTTATTAACAGATGCAATATATGAAATCGAAGGAAGGATACAGAACTTGAGGATATAGAAGATGCCCATAGAATACCTTTGGGAAGGTTCTGGGAAACACCCTTGACTGGAATCTTCATCACGTCAAACTGAAGAGATGAAAGCAACATCCTAACCTGTATAAAATTGGAGCAAGAAACATGGTTTACAATTTATGTGTCTCATAAATAATGGAAACATGTAAAGTAGCCTACACTGGTAACAAAAAGGCAAAAAAGACCGTCTCAGAGCATCTTGATATCGGGCTTGAAATATCTTCCCAACTCCATGCTGGAACTGTAGATGAATCATCAACAAGCGAGCCATACTTGATTTGAGGAACATCGATCGGACTGCTACATACTTTTTGGAAAAAACAAAAAACAGAAATATTAAAGTTGATCTTACGCTTCCAACACAAGGAACAAGCTTGAAACATCAGTATTCACCATTACCGGCAATAATATTGTCCCCATCAAGTGCAAGAACATTCCATGAAAAACTCGAGTTGCTAGGGCTGATTCGTACTAGATTCCCACTGTAGAAGGATGGAAATAAGATGAGTCAATTATACAACTGAAATAATAAAGGAGATGATGTTCAGCTGGATATTAAAGAAAATGAACTCGTATATTTTCCTCAACACATTGACAGAAAGAATTGCTTCAGTGCTACCCCAGACGGAAGATAAAATCATTGTATGCCCATCAGAAAGCCATGGTTTACTAAGGAAATTTATATGATACAATCCAGGGAAGCAACCATCCTCGGCACACATCACAACAGGAACCTACAAAAAGTTGGTAAGGATCAGATATTTGACAATTGCAGTTGATGAGAGGTAAGATCCTTCATAATCTATGTTCACTAGTCTCTGCACAAAACAAAAACATCAAGAATATTGAATATCAAAAGATATTAATCAGTTTATACGATTCATGAGGACGACATTGCCTATGGAGTTTTCCAAGTTATCATGCATACAACTCACAGTGACCCTAACATACATTTCTGAAAAAGTTGCATTGCATTTTTTATGATATGCAGGCTTTAGAAATGGAAATTAGAAAAGCCAGAAAAGGATATGATTTTTTTTTTTTCCGGAGTCAAAGCAGAAAGCCAATAGAGAACAAGACAGTGTGCAAGAAAGGGGCACAGCACATTCTTGCCCAACATAATGAAGAAAGGAGATTTTATGAGCACTGCTAGTAACCATGTTTTTCAATAAAAAAAAAAAATATCCTTTTCAATCAAAGAATAAACCTCAATACAAGCAGATACACGTCTGCATATCAGGAAAGCAATCAAGTATAGAAGGATAAATATACATAGCTTACTTATGCATGCAAAAAATATTAATTTGAACTACCACACTCCTTGGCAAACCTCAACCCCCATATCACTCTGACCCCGTTCAATACAGTATATAATGTTCCCAAAAACCTTCAAATAGAAATTTTCTGAGATAATTTTATAACGAACACTTAGGCTCTGTTTGTTTTGATGTAAATCATTTTACATTGATAAATATTTTACGAAGTAAAAAGTTTTTCTATAAAATTTATTGCATTTGCTTTTTTTTTTTTTTATGGTTGTACGGCAGAAGATTGAAAATTTGTGATTTAACCAGGTTCCATTGCAGTGTTAAATTATTATCAGCACAAACCTCAACTATTAGATCACTTCTTCCTTGGGATTTGTATTTCTTTTATGAGACTTCTTTCATTATTTCTTTTTGACCACCGCCGCGCTCACTCTCTTTCATTCTCCTGATAGCTATATATGTTCATATGATTTGTAAAGTTTGCATACTTCATTTTTGTGGTTAGGTAATTTGAGTGAAGCTCTGTTATATGTATATATTACAGAGTGAAATGGAGTCTATTTCTACTGTGCTGTTAAATCTCTCCACTGCAGTAAGAAATGACTTTCCGATTTTGCTAATGAAAATCAATTTTCAGAATTAATGGAAAAAGTTTTACAGAAAAAATATTTTACCTAATATTTATCTCACAAAACAACAAAAATTGGGGAAAATGTATTTGAAAAAAGTATTTTACATTGAAGCAAACAGAGCCTTATAGACAAAAAATAAAAATGAGAAGTATCAAGTCAAAACTTTCAAGGAGGACAATTCCGGAAATGCCAAACATAAAAGTTTGAACCTTATCATTATATGAGCATTCATTTGTGTTTACAATAGAATTACCTATAAATCATTTATTATGGATGTAATCATGACTTGTACACAACGATTATTTGCATATTCATTCACAGAAGTTAGTATTCAAATTTGACAGAGCAAGAGAGGAGCTCACCACATCAACAATTTTTGCTGATGGATCCAGCTTTCCATCGGTCGGCCAATCAATTCTATGAAGTGAATCTGTCGCCCAATGTGCCCCAGAATTTACAGCACTTTTTGCAGATAAAAACACAAGGGACTTCCCATCTGGGCTGAAAAGCAATCATCATAACAATCAGGCTAATGAGCCGTTTGAAGACTACTAGTCAAATACTTTGTAGTATAGTTTTAGAGAGGATAAAGAATAAAAAAAATAAACTACCGTTGCTTTTACATTACATTATATAGCAGAATAGTTACATAATAGTCATGCAACAAAGTGACTTTTAAGTGATCCAGAGGAACTGCCTCCACCATTACCAGCAGTGGATGCATTTTTAAAGGAGTAAATCCCATTGCCCTAAAAACATTGCATTATCACAATTCACAAGCAACAATAAACACCCACCACAACAGCTCAAGCAAATTTAAGGCCTAAAGCAAGAATATTTAATGAAGCGTTTGAACATTTTTCAATAATACTGTAATAAAATTAATTCAAAATTTATTTTTCTTGCCTTTTGAGATGCAAGATTATTAATTAAATGTGGTCAATAATAAAAATACAATAGAATTTTGAAATTTAAAAAAAAATATAGAACAATAGAACATGATGCATCGCCATCCCTATTATGAGTATTTGAATTGAATACAATTTCTTCAATATCCAAAAAAAAAAAGGTTTAGAATTAGTCAGATAATTAATAAAATAGTAAAATAAGATGAATAAAAAAAAATTATCTCAACGATAATATTGATTTGCCTTTCTCACAATTTGTGCTTGCAAGAGAGAGAGAGAGATGTGTTAAATTTAAAAACTCGTATTTGTGTCCAATAGAAGGAGAGATTCAAATAGAAACAGTTACAATATATTTGGACAAAAAGATAAAGAGAGAAGAGTTGCAGAATTGCAGTATATACAGATGAAAATATGAAGTTAAAAAGGTTGTGTAGTTAATATTTTAAAATTTCGAGGCTTGTCATTTTGGGGCCTTTAAAATTCGAACTTTTTAAAGACTTCAAAATTTGGGGGCCTGAAACAATGGCTTTATTCGCCTAAGGATTAAGCCAACCCTCCGAGTCCCCTGACACCTGCATATACACATAAACAAAGAATACCATCCCACTGATAACTCTGAGATATCAACAAACAACTAGACACACACAAGGGTCCAAGATCATGCACACAGTAATAGATACCATAAGACTACTACTTAATACTTACTGCCTTATCTCTCATACAGAAATTACGTGAGAGAGAGAGAGAGAGAGAGAGAGAGAGAGAGAAACCTGAAATGTGGAAAGAAAGCACTACTTATGCTTTGCGTAAGATTAACTGCGCACAAACTTTCACTTGCTTTACCTCTGGACATAGTAAGAAATTTAGATTAAAAAAAAAAAAAGGAATATTGACTTGTTTAGATTAAATATGAAACAACATGTCCAGATGATTGTAAGGGTTAATTTTACTCAAAGCAAGAAACCTACTTGGGATGAAGTTCACTGGCTTCTGATTCATGAAATGGAGCCCTGACTGCATATAAAGCACAAGGCCTATTGCAGCAGTACTTAATGCCAAGCTTTCTTCCATCTGATGACCACCCAACAAAAACCAAATATTGATCCAAGCCTTTCATTGACGAAGCCCAGACAACTTGTCCAACACTCAACGACTTCCCAATGCCCTCAACAGCAAGTACCTCTCCACTGCAAAATTTCACATTAAGCACATCCTATCCAAGGAATTCACCTATCACAGCCTAGTTGAAAGTAAAAATTACTTAGAAGGAACCTGTTAATATTGATGACAAAGAGTGCAGGCCTTCTTTTCCCAGCATAGGCTTCCCCCCAGTCCTCCTCCCAATCATCTTGACCTTTCCAGCTACCACAGTCCTTATCCATAGAACCTCCTTTCTTGCATCCAAAACTGCTAAATGTTGGCTTGGAAGGAGCTGGCTCCTCAGCAACATAAGCAATGAGACTTTCATCAGAATTCCAAGAAATTCCTTCAAACCTGTACAACGAGGAAGACTTCTAATTTACAAGACTAACCATTTATGAAACGACTAATAATACTATTATATGTCAACTCCAAGTCTAGAACAAAGATAAAAATGATCAGTGTACAACATCCTAAAGTATGAAGCTATTGTAATAAGAGGTATTTGATTGATATGATAAGTTACCATCCATCTGAGTATACAGAGCCATGAATTGATTGAGGAATATGGAACTCTTTTTCAACTTGAGATGCACCCCAAATTTCAAATTGAGTGGCAGATTCATTTTCAGAATTCCGAACTACAAAAAGCTTTGAGCCTGATGGTGATGGAACCAACATGGACACACCTGTCATTTCAATAGGATATGGAGCCCACTGAAATCTTGCAGAGCCATCACTTTCTTTCATAATATGACTGGATAAAATGTATTTCCTCTTCCTATTGGCCAAAAGATTTGGTTGGGTGATTGAAAACATAGCTTGAGATCCTTTTCCTGCAGAAAATTTTAAGCACAAAGATAGTCATGGGAAAGATGTCAGCTTTTGAAGAATTAGAAGAAAAAGAAGACGATGGAGATGGGGGATTGGACTACATATATCAAAAAACATTAGCTCCATTCCCTGCAAAACTTATTTTTTCCTTTTCAGGATGCTCCATTTCCTGTAGAACGTGAAAAATATATATACAACTACAAACGAGAACCCATACCATTGTCAGATTTAAAAGTCCATGCCATATCAACGGCGGGGATATTTGTAAATTCATGAAGCAGTTTCGACTGAGAAGCATATTCTTCTTCAGTAGCATCATCTAAACCCACTGGCATTTCCTTTCGAGGGCTGGCTCCAGAACCATCCATTGCTAAGCAGAATGAATTTCAGTTGCCAAAATTCGAGCAGGAGCATAATTAATGAGCAAACATGAAGAATAGTAATTATGTAAGAAACTAAATGTGACGAGTGAAAACTTTGAAAAATAATAATAAAATGAACAAAATGATAGTAAATGATCATAGCCGCATAGCACTATTAGTATTCAGTGAGGTGAGTATATTATTTATGTGTATACAATTACAATTAGTGAATTTTAAGTATCCTGTGGAATTCCAGGACTCTAACACCAGGTACAGCAGTATAATTGACATCAGTGTATTGTGATCTTAAATTTACTGAAAAACAAGTACACAAAAATCATACCAGGTGATATTCACATGAAAATCTAACAAAAAAAATGGTATTTTGAAACAACAAAAGAAAATAGGGTTCACATAACTGATGGACACAAATTTTCAATCTACATATAACAATAAAAAGGAAAATGGGCAAGTTTAAAATCCTCCACTACTACCAAGCAGCATAAATAAATAAAATAAAAAACACAAAACAGTTGCCTGCTTATGTGCAATCTTATTCAACTTGCAACCCTCCCATTCTCATGGAACAAAGTTCTTTTTTTCACAACTCAGATCAAGTGCACTTTCAAATTGGCTGCTTTTGCTTTCCCTGTCAATCTTCTATCTTGTTCCACAAAAGCTTGAGTTATTAGGAAAATTAACTTCTGATTATACAACCAATGGCATATATTCCAGCTCAAGCAAAGCTTCTACCATGTCTTAAGAACTCCTAAATTATGCACTCAGATATAGTGAGAGGTTGCTAAATTGCTAGCAGAATCCTGGGTTGATTCAATATTTACATTTTACCCTCCTCAGCCAGCCCATTTTACCCTTCTCCCACGCGAGACATGTCCTAATATAATAGTTGAAACTCATCATTCAGAAAAATAGTGTCATAATCATTCACGCAAGCTTGTATTAATAGATACCCCAAGCCTTTGAGGGAGAGGATGATAGAGGATAAATAATATCTTGAGATAATATATAAGAATAGATATAACATGGATTAATTTTTTTTATGTAAGATTATTTTTTGGTATTTAATTGGTGGAATATAGAGTAGGATATGGGATATAATTTGAAAGGACACATAGTGGGATAATAGATGTAATTTAAAAGGAGATTTGACGGGAGATAATTTCAGACCTTTTGATCTCGATGAAAAGTTATTAAACCTTATCATCCAATCCCCCAAATCAAACATAGCCTTTGGGGATAAATAGTCCACTCTGGGCATGAACTTCATCTCGATGGAAAGTTAATGTGGACATTGGGAAGGGAAATACAATACCAATCCCTTTTGGGGATAAAACAGTCCACTCCGGGCATGAAATTCATCACCGGAGTACTTCTACTTAATCAAACAACACCGGGCAAGTTAGACCCACGGAGAACTAATCCAATCCCCCTCCATAATCCCCCAATCAAACACAGCACAAGTTCCATCAAACCCAGTAACTTCTTATACCCAGATGCTAATAATTACCTTTTGATACTCACACTCATATCCTTCCAGATATCACATACCCACATAAACCACGTAAGAATTACTCACACAACGCGGAAACACCCACAGAGACATACAAAATGCGTACATTGCAGCACTTGAATTAGCATAGTACTCAAAAATTCAAACAGCCAAAACCCAACTCGATCTAAAGAATATAGCAGATACGAAACTGAGTAAGCATTGATCAACAAAGTCATGTTAAACATTAGTCAATACAATTCAGTGAGAAAGCTTACTGGGCCTGACAATCAACGAGCAGCGATTGAAAGGATGATCGCGAGGACAAGAAGCATATATATATATATGCACGGAAAGAACCAATCGAAATTCGAAACCAAGAATCTTTATATTATTCTACGCGAGACGGTAGGGCAGCCCTTAGGAATGCGCATCACGTGGGCGCACACCAAATCCAATTACATGACAAAGGAATCCTTCAGTTGGGTGGGATCAAAGTTAGTTTTTTATTTTTTATTTTTTAGTTTTTTTTTGTTTTATATAATTTTTTATCAAAATTTATCTTTTTTAAAAAAAATTATTTTTAAATATGTTAATTGTATTCATAAAAAAATAAAAAAATTTATGTCCATTTAAGTAAAAATTATTTGTTTAAGTAAAAAATTAACAAAAATTTTAATTTTTAATTTTTTCAACTTTTATTTGAACAGGCATAAATTTTTTTGATTTTTATTTTTTGCGAATGGAATTGACACGTCTAATCTTATAGTTTCTTAAAAAGTTTGAATTTTAAATAAAAAATTATATAAA
>JAVXUM010000023.1:7283088-7294398 GCA_035590655.1 Pouteria glomerata
TAAATAACATAATTAAAATAATATAAATTAAATTAATAATTAAATTTAATTAAATTTATTAATATGAGATATATTCTATTAAATTAAATTAGTTTTTTTAAAAAATTAATAATTCAATTAATTTTATAAAAAATTAATAAAATTAAATATTTTATTGAAATAAAAATTAATTATTGTAAACAAAATTATATTTCCAAAAACAGTTTTAGTTTTCATTTCAAGGAAAAAATGATAGCGGAAAACAAAAAATAGAAAATATAAATAGTTAAATATAAACAAAAAAGGGCCCTACATATATTTGGTTAATCTCTATTTTTTTTAGGATCAAGTATGAGTGAAGTGTCCCTTAGGATGTGGTCTATGAATAACATGAAGGATTTTACTCAACTTCATTGTCACATGATTAAATGACATATTGTTGACAAGTATTGTTGTATTTTGATCTTGGACAAATGTCCTTTTAAAATTTTAAGTATATTTGTGTATTTTGAACTTGGAAGAAATGTTGTTTTAAGCTTTTAGAGTACTTGTTTGTTTGCTTGTTTGCTTGCTTGTTTATTTTTGTTTGTGAGCTCATGAACTTGCTTGATAAAAGCTTGCGAGCATGCTTGACAATGGCTTGTGAGCAAGTTCGACAAAAATTCGTGAGCAGGCTTGTTTGTTGTATGCAAGTCAAGCTCAAGCTTGCATTTGGTCTAACGAGTTGACTCAAACACAAGATTTCAAGCTCGACAAAAGCTTGAGCTCGAGCTAGACAAAAGTCTTGACAAACAAGCTTGAACACTCCAAAGGTCTACTCATTTGTAGCCCTAATCCCATTCCGTCCTAGGCAACCTCCCAAACCAAACCTTGGTTTTTTGTTCCATTGGTTAGTACCCAACTAATGTTGCAGGGTTTTTGGTTTGAGATTTGTGTGTTTGGAGGAGCTCGGCTTGAATCACTTTCTCTTTCACTTGGTATCAGGTGGCTACCATTCATATACATGCATACTATCTATCTGCCGCAGCCTATCTCTATATTGACCTTCTTCAATTGAACTTTTCTAGTTTTTATTTTTAGTGTTGATTTTTGGCTTTCAATTGATTAATTGATAGAACTTTTGCTTTATGTGTGCTGAAGTTCTTGCATTGCAACCTGCAGATTCATTCATGGGTATACTTGATTTCCATAGTATCTCATCTTCATCATCATCATCTCTTTGGGCAGTCAAATCCTCAGAATTTGGTCGTTGCAAAGCTGTTGCACCTTTTTATAGGCCCCACTGCTGCTCATTTGCAGGAAATCAGTGGACCTGTATGGCCTCCTCTCTACCTGTTCAAGAGAAAGGCCTACACCGGTTGACCGGAGATTATTTTATTCGGCCTCATCTCCTCAAGTTGGCTCCCTATCAACCCATTTTGCCTTTTGAGGTAATTTCTTCTGACCCACATAACCATTTTGATTATTCCAATCCGTTTTTGTAATTGATATGATGATGACGTAATTGAAAAGTATATTGCTGTTTGTCATATTTTGGATGGATAAATGATGCTAATTGTTTATTAATTCAAAACTCTTTTTTCCCCTTTTTTTGTTTTTTCTTTTTGCAGTTCAGAGTATATTTATATTCATTTTTTATTGTTATATTTATGTTCATTACGCATCAATTTTAATCCGAATTAAAAAATACTTAATGGTATGTGTTTTCAAGTTCCTTCTTGGCATGCTCTATGATTGGAATGGGTTGAATACAACTTTTGTTATTTAAGGATTCGTTGTCCTATTGATTATTTATAGTTTTGGTTGAATTGGCTAAGGTGTACGTAGTAATTGTAACCTCCATCACTAGATCATTTTAATGGACCCGAGGGGCATGTAGTGCATTTGCACTTTAGGACCTACAGTGCTTATGGGAGCCATTATATTGGGACCCACACCTGATCCAATGGGTCAAACGAGCACTACAGGGTTTGTAGTGCAACGAAAATGCCCCCCCACCCCCCCCAAAAAATAAAAAAAGCAACCACCACCACCACCACAATTCATCCTCAATGGTTAACCATGTGACTAATGGTTTTACATGCTACGGTGTTCAAAGCGTATTGTTGGCCCATTTATTCATACTTTATTGGTTCTGTTGGCATAAGATGGTATATGAGAAACTAAGATTTGTTCTAAAAATTTTTGGAATTTAATTTTTAAAATTTTGAATTTTTTAGAATTGAGTTTTTTTTTTTAGCTAAAATTTTTCAAAATTTAGTGGTAAATTAGGTCTCTCCAACTCAAAATTCCAACTTTTTAAATGAGTTTTAGTTTCAAGTTGTAGTTGCTCATATGCTATATTGTATGAACTCTTTTAAATGTATGATGTACTTGTGTTAGATAGTTGGGCATCCATACAAACACATCTAGTCATTTAACTACGGGTTATAATTATGTTTAAAACTTATATTTTATCCATGAAAAACATAAATGGCGCCTTTTAAATATCATAGTATCCATTAAAATAAAATAATTATATTAAATAACGACTATTTTTTTGTGCTACATATCCTTGAATAAAGGAATTGGATAGATCTGATTCTTAGAGACATTCTTGTACCCGACACTAGGGCTGACTCAATGTTTCTAGGGGCCCAAAGCAAGGCTACTTGTGGTTTTTTTTTTTGAATAAATAATGTAAAAATATTGAATAAATAAAAATTATTTAAATTTTCATGTGAAAACATCAAACATTTTGAGACCAAAAATTACTTATCAAAGCTTTTGTATTTAAGAGTCACTTTAAAACTTATCCTGATATTTTGTTCTTGGTCTAGTGTTTGTTTATTGTCATTGGTGACAATAAATGTATGAAGATTTACTTTTTGAGATTTACTATGTTTTTCTACTTTTTTTTAGTTTTTCATTTTTTAAACTAAGGTTCATATTTTTTTAGTAGATAATTTAATTTACAATAATTTTATCAAACAAACGATTAACACAATCAGTGCCATAGATTTATGTGGATGGTTTTTGTGTAGAATTTTTTTCTCTTTTTCTTTCTTTCTCTATTTTTTTTTTTTTTGTTTTTTAGGGAAGAATGTGGTGGATGAAATTTTTATTGTAATATGTAATTACACTTTTAGAAGGTTTTCATAGTGATGTCGACATTAGACATTTTCCGATCATTAATAAAGCTTTTCTTGGAAAATGGCTTTGGAGCTTTAGCAGAGAAAACTTCTACATTTGGAGATGAGTGGTGGTAGCCAAATATGAGTTAGCAAGATGGAAGTCGACATCCAAAGAGGTAGAAGGGGCACATGGCATGAGCTTATGGAAGGGGATCCATAACAACTGGCTTGAGTTTGGCAACTTCATTATCTTTGAAGTGGGGAGAGGTGACCAAGTTGATTTTTGGAATGATTAGTGGATCGGGGACAGGTGTCTACGGGCAATGTACCTCGAAATGTACAGAATGGCCTCATGCAAGTGGTATGTTTGTGCAGTTCATGGAAGTTAATAATGGAACAAACATGTGGATTATACAACTGAGAAGAAACGTGCAAAATTGGGAGGTGGGGTATTCAAACTTCTTGAAAAGCCCATGTGCAGCAAAAGAAGGGGAAGTAGAATAAAGGATGTGTTGGAATTGTACCCGTTCGGGATGCTTTGAAGTTAGATCCTATGACACAATTTTGGTAGGAGTTGAAGAGGGAAGCTTAGAATGGAAGAATATTTGGAGACTTAGGGCTCCTCCAAATGTGGCATTTTTATGTGGTGTACTGGTCACAGGAAAATTCTATACCTTGATAACTTTATCAGAAGAAGAATGATTATGGTGAACTGGTGCTGCTTAAGCAAAAAGGGAGGGAAATCCGTCAATCATCTTTTTGTAAATTGCCATTAGGCCAGAGAAATGTAGAACTTAGCTTTAACTTGCTTCGGGAGTCGGTGGGTTTTCCTTTGAGGCGTAGAACAAACTTTCCAGGCATGACGGGGTGCTAGGATTCAGAAGAGCTGAAGGAAAGCCTTCTCTTGGTTAATTTGTGGGGAGAGGAATAGAAGATGCTTTAGCAATGTGGAAGCTACTTTGCATTTGTTGAAGAATACCTTTTTGGGGATACTGGATGGTTGGCTAGTGAGTGGTAAAGAACCATAGACAAAGTCTTTTTGGCATTTTATTGAGGATATGCATGTTGCTTGATTTGGAGATTTTTAGTGTTCTGCTCCACTACTTTTTTTGTACTACAGTGGCATCCCCCTTTCAATAAATTTCTTTTTATTTATCAAAAAAAAAAAATGTACTTGCACTTTAGAATTAGAGAATAGGGAGCAAATTTACTTTGTAAGCTATTCATATTGAGAAGCTTTTCTTTTAACTTTTTTGTCACAATATTATCCATTGGTTTTTCTTTTTCTTTTTCTTTCTTTTTTTTTTTTTTAATTCAAAATCTTGGATTGGATAGGAGTTATTATTTTTCTTTAGCGCAATTAGCTTTTTTAAAATTAGTGAAGAGGAATTATTTTTGCTAGCAAAAATTCTATAGATATTACGTAAGATTCTCAGTCATTATTCTTTTGGGACTAGATAAACTTTAGAAATAGTTTAAATTTTAAGTTCTTCAAACATAGAACAATGAAAATAACAAGATAAGATTAAGTAAAATTAAATCACAATAAGTACTAAAAATTCTAAAAAAAAAAAAATAAAATTCCTTGGGCAAGGCATTAAGACAACTTTTGGATTGGGGATAGGTTTTAATTTTTTATTTTTCCATGGACTTTTATAATCCAAGAGAGAAAGTTATGAGAAGAGAAAGATTTTTGTTACCAAAGATTATGGAGTTATTATAGGAGATTTTTTTATCATCATTATCTTTTGCGACTAGGTAATCTAAACTTCATAATAATCTATCATTATTATAATTATTATCTTTTGGGTTCTTTTTTTTTTTTATTATTACAAAGCTTTAGGCGATTGCCTAAGTGGCCTGGGCATTGAGCCATTCCTGAACATAGCTTATGTTTTATCAATTGCATTTGATACAACATCCATTCAAAATATTCAAACCTAAGCACTTGAAGGGGTTATCAAGAAACCCTTTAGTTAGATATTTGGTTCTTCGTATTTGTTTGTGATGATGGTTGAGTTTCCTATGAATTATTCAAATTTAGGCTGAGTGAAGTATGGGCCACTTTAAAGTTAAACATGATACACAGATGACTGTCAATTACTTTCCACTTGAATACATTAGAATATCAGTTGGTGTCTTGTTTATCATTTGAATGATGATATAATTTACTATTTACTACTACAAATTTCATCAAATTTCTCTAAACCAGTTCTAATTAATTTAAGAATCTCTGCTTCTGCTGTTAATGTTTTGATTCATTCTTATGATAATGTTTTTAGTTTCTTATATACTGTTAATGTTTTATTTGATTGAGTAGTTGGTCATAGCTAGCCACTTGAATGAATAAGCGTATATTTTGTTCACTTCAATGCAAGAGTTATGGATTTTGATACAGGTTTTGTCAACTCGTCTAGGTAGAAAGCCTGAGGACATTATCAAATTGGATGCAAATGAAAATCCATACGGTCCACCTCCAGAGGCACGCCTTATACTTCATACTTTTTTCTTTGTATAATCATTTTGTGCATCAAAGACTTGATTTGAATTTTAACTTTAATGTCGATTCCTTTCAATTGCAGGACATTTTAATTATTAACCGTTTGTTTATTTCCTGGGTACAAATATACAATTTTTTGTAGGTTTTTGAGGCTTTGGGGTCATTGAAATTTCCATATATTTATCCTGATCCTGAAAGCCGCAGATTACGTGCTGCTCTTGCCAAGGATTCAGGTCTTGAATCTGAATATATTCTTGCAGGGTGTGGTGCAGATGAGCTCATTGATTTGATTATGCGGTCAGTGACATGATATTGTGATTAGTGTATTTGTCAAATTTTCTGCTTTAATATGATAATCTGGATAATGGGCCAACAATTTTTTTTTTTAAATTTTTTCTCCCCTTGTGTGATATTTATTTTTGTTTTTCTTGTACCTCAGTTGTGTTCTGGATCCCGGTGACAAAATTGTGGACTGCCCTCCGACGTTTACAATGTATGAATTTGATGCAGCTGTTAATGGAGCACTTGTTATCAAAGGTACACAGTAAATATGAGCTCTTTGTTTCCATTCTTTCATCCGTATTCTCATATGCTTTCTTAATGTTCATAGTTTTGCTTCATTCCATTTATATGCTTTGTGTGCTACATTTCATCATTTTTGTACCTTGTCAAGTGTGCACAAGTTGATTTGGTGTCATCCAACTAAGCAGTACCACGCAAGTTGGACTTTAGCTTGGATGTAGAACTGATTGCAGAAGTCGTTGAGCAAGAGAAACCCAAGTGCATATTTCTTACTTCACCCAACAATCCAGATGGAAGGTAACCTTTCGTTGCATCCATTAGCATGGATTGACTTACTTTGAATATTGCGTCTGGGACCCTAAGTTATATGTTTGATCGCACTATATTCTCTAGACTTGGTCCCATAATAACTGGTTTTTGAATTGCACTTTATTGATCACCTCTGGAGTCTTGAATGGCATAGACGTTGGGATTTGTAGTTGTTTGACTTTGATCTCTAATCATGTTGCTTTAAACCGTTCTATGTTTTAAGCTTTCAACAATGTTCATATAGACAACCAAAATTTGTCCACAATTTTTAAGCTGCTTGAAAGTGTATGACAATATAAGCTACATGCCTAATCTAGAGGCTGTAACATTTATCAAAATATTTGTCTGTGAAATGTTTCTGTGGTTCGTGTGTGCGCGAACGTGTGGATGAAGTAGTTCATGTTGTTCTTTGCTCTTAATGATTTAGGATTAAAAAAGTGAAGTTTCCAATCGTTGTAATAATTGTGGGACCTGGTGATCTAAAATGAGAAGGACCTGGGCATCAACAGTTTTTATTTTCTAAAGTGGTTTGTGCTAAATGACCTTATGTGAACCAAGAAAAATGACACATAATTGTATCAACTTATTTGTTTGTAAATGCAACTTGGTGATGTTTTTGGGTTTTTGAACTGCTAGTAAATTATGATGTCGTGCTTTACTGAGAATGCATACTATTACTTTGCAATATAAATTTAGACGCATATTTTGTTTTCCTGAGGGCTTGATTGCTGGGTCTAATATGATTTATACCATTTTATTGTTTGACAGTATGATCAGTAATGAAATTCTATTGAAGATCCTTGATCTGCCTATATTGGTTGTGCTGGATGAAGCATACATTGAATTTTCAGGAGTTGAATCTAGGATGCAATGGGTGAAGAATCATGAAAATCTAATTGTTCTCCGTACATTTAGTAAAAGAGCTGGTACATTTTTGGTACTATCAAGTAGCTATTTTGATTCGTTATGGAATTGCTACTTTTGATCTTCTATTTGAACTGATTTTATGTTTTAAGTTGTTATGTAGTCTTTAAAGAAGGAAGAGTCGGCTAATGAAAGAGGAACTGATTTTATAAGATAAAGGGATTTAAAGGAAGATCAACAAAAAGAAATTGGAGTAGGGAAAAACAAGAGAAGTAAACTGGTCAATAAATTCTCGCTATTTATTAAAACTTGATTTATGCATGTGCCATCGTGTGCTGATTTCAGTAGAAAGTTGTGAAAAAACTGAAAGATGTTTGGTAATAGGTGTAAATTTATTTTGATTAAAAGAGGCTGTTGAAAAAGTTGTTTCTTTAAACAGTAGTTTGCAAGAAACTTTATTGATAATATACTGATAAAGCATATGGATAAAAAAAGAATAGTATATTAATCTTATAATTTGATATAATACATCCTAGCGAATACCTTGACACCCTGAACCTTTTTTGTGTTAAATTTGTTTTTGGTTGCCGTATGACTAAAAACTGTCACATCCTGGATTAGGTCCATGTGAAAAAAGGTTAACAACCATAAGCAAGTATAAGCCCCGTTATCAGACCAATAAAACTCTTAGACTAGCGGCCAAGGTGATGTGTCTCTAAAATAAATTCCTCGGGATGGCAATGGGTGTGGTTATTGGCTTGGGCCCTTATTCTCTTTGCTCCAGTTATTACAGTATTCACCCAACTGCCGCCCTCTAAGGACCTTCATCAACTCTTCCATCCTCTTATCCCACTATTTATATGTGTGCATGTCTTTTTCATCAGCCATCCCTTTGAATTGGAAAATAATGAATAATAATTATGAAGATGCATAGGAAATGAGAAGAGTTCTGTTTGTAAGATTTCAAAATATAGAAAATGGCTGCCTAGCCAGAGACAAAAAGAGAGCAGATAACCTGATTCATTCTCTCCTCTTTTTAATAGGATTATCAAAGTTAAATGGCATTTAGTTTTTCATTATATGAAATGCTGGGCCATAGATTCAAAAAAACCCAGATGATAATGCCACACTCTCTCATGCTTTTGTCATGGGAGTAAGTGAAGGCCAACGAAATGCAAGTCATAGTCATTGCAAAATTGCCTCCATTTCCCTCGGTGCTCCCATCAGGGGCTTACTCAACTTGCGGTTAGCTCCACCAAACAATGACCCCCTTCTTTTGAGCCATGTTGCATGTGGGATGGTTTTGATATTGTAAATTAAAAGCTAGGGTCCTCTTCTAGAAGGGCTATTGTATTATATAAATTGGTGTTTTTGTGCTCACGTATATGCCAAGCTCATCTATGATCACATGCCTTCAATATGGGATTCAACTCTAACCAATGTAGGTAGAGGTTGTTGCATATTCAGCAGCTTCAACTTTGATATAGGCCTTTGTATGAATGAGGAAAAAGAGGGGGGAAGAATTGAAGTGACCATCAAAATTAGGGGGTTCCGGTTGACTATTCTTAGAGGTTCGCTCTTTGAGATGACTAGGGAACTCAATTTCAGGAAAGTTGTGTCTTTGCTCCCTATCAGGACTTCGATGCCTGTAGTCACCCCTATACTACATTCTTCTATCAGTCACTATGATAGCCCCAGCTATAGGAATTGAATGAGGCCATTGGGCTAATTCATTAAGAAAAGTGTCTTGAAGGAGTTCTAGGAGTGTCTGGAGTGTCCTAGAATGTTTGAAAGTGCCCTACAATTTTTTGGAGTGCCCTGTAAGTGTTTGGAGTCCTCTGCAAGTTTCTGGAGTCCCATAAGTGTTTAAAGTGTCCAGGAATTTTCTGGAGCGTGCTGAAATTTTCTGGAGTAGCAGAAGAGTTGCAATGGATTGAGATTTTAGGCTCTGATACCTTTTGATATAAAAGAAAGTGAAATTAAGTAAAGGTGAAGAAGCGAGATAGAGAAATAGCCAGCAGAAGATAAGAAGCCAAATAGGGAGGAAATCAACTCGTAGGCTATTCATTCATTATTCATTCATTCATAATCTCATCCATCATATTCTTTACCAACACATCACCTCTTTAAATAGAAAGACCTAAAAGATAATCAAAATTCATACCCTATGGAAGACCGTCATTTGGGAGACCAATAGACTTTATTCAAGGAGAATATTTTTGTCCATCTAGGGGAGACTAATAGTTTTTATTCGGGGGGAATGTTTTTATTTAATTACCCAGGGAGATGTATATAGTTGATGTCTAATCAAAAGGTCTAAGTAAAAATATTATGACTTGAGAACTTTGGGGGCGCCTAGGTAAGCAATCTCGGCATATGATCATCGAGGAGACCCCCCAGCTCTTGCTCTGGCACAGAGTGCCTTGGAAAGCACAATTGTATATTATTTGAGTCTATCCTTCTGTGATGGCAGTGGAACTTAGTACTAGATATTGGGAGAAAGAAAACTTGATATTTGATGCTGAGTGGTCCTGGTGGCAACGTGAAGCTCAAGTGGAATTTGCTGAGCCATGTATGGGGAGAGAGATAACTCCAACAAAAGAAATGCTTTTGGTGAGAATTTGAGGCTTGAGTGGATAATGGAATTAAAATAAGAAGGTATGAACTAAATCTGTCATGTGCGCATAATATAGATATCATATATTTGTAATTTCTGTTTAACGCACACACATCTGGGCTTTAGGGAAGGTGAATACAAGTGTAAGCCAGACTCAGCCCAACGCCACTAGGCCCTTAGGTGAGTTTTGCTCCCGTATCCCTAATCGGTTCTTGTGTTAATTATGCCTTCTGAACCCGTCCCAATGGTGCTGGGTTTTTTTTATAGAAGCCAAACATTTTTGCACTATGGATTGTGGATTTCTTTTAAGCTGTTCATTTGTATGGGTATTTATCCGAGTTTTCTTTTAAGATCTTTGATATGTGATTAACTCATTTCTTATATTGACATAAACTTTTAAGATCTTTGATATGTGATTAACTCGTTTCTTATATTGACATAAACCATATTTAGAGCTTTTTTTGTCATAAATATTGTACAGGTTTAGCTGGACTCCGTGTTGGATATGGAGCCTTTCCTTTGGGCATTATCAAGTATCTTTGGAGAGCAAAACAACCATATAATGTGTCTGTTGCTGCAGAAGTTTCTGCGTGTGCAGCACTGAAGAATCCTGCTTATCTGGAAGTACTTTATGATTTACTTATTTAGTCCTTTCTTTGTGATTATATTCCATGTTAAGTGGCAAGTATTATTCTTTGTGCTGGAAAACCATGTCTAATACCAGTCATTAATGTCTCTCAGGAGGTTAAGGTGGCCTTGGTGCAAGAACGTGAGAGACTCTTTAAACTTCTAAAAGAAGTTCCCTTTCTCAATCCATACCCGAGCTATTCTAATTTCATCCTTTGTGAAGTTACATCTGGAATGGATCCTAAGAAACTCAAGGTAATTTTTCCCCTGGTTGCCAGATTTTTTAGGAATTGTGCATTAAAAAAAATTTACGTTTCATCCATGATTTTTTTTTTCTTCTTTTAGTGAAGTGATGATTTGCTCAATTATCTGGTGGTTGCAATAATTGTTAGTTTTAGATGTGAGTGTGTTATAATTTATTCTGAAGTTTTCTATGAGCTAAACCTGTCAAAGGCTCAAGAGATTTTAAGGGCTGTGATGAGTGTTTTTTTTGGGCTGCTGAAGAGGTTACACTTGTGAAGAGAACAGTATTGAATGAATGGCTTGACACACTTTGGTAGTCACCGTGTATATTTATACTTCCCACTGTTTATACTTGTAGAATGTACAAACTAGGAAAGCATATAAAGAATCAAATACTATACTAGCAAGGAAAGAATCAATGACCGCTTCTAGTATGTGCGTTTGAAATTAACTTTCAAGTGCAAAGGTGCACGGTGTAATTTTACTTAGTGAGCCTAGGCTCGAATTCACAGGGAACTTAAAGTTTTAGTTTTAAG
>JAVXUM010000023.1:7324692-7338913 GCA_035590655.1 Pouteria glomerata
ATCATTAATTTATTTAAATAATGCAATAATATATTTAAATTAGAGAATTTGTAATTACACTTTTCAAGTGTAATCAAATTGCTCTGTCACTAAAATGTATGAGCAACCGCTTATAAATTTTTTTTATTACTTAGCGGTCACTAAAATTGGTAAAGCGGCCGCAAATAATCCCTCACCTTTTTTTATCCTAACCCGTCAAATGGCAGGAAGTTATTAGCAACTCTCTCTGGGATATTAGCCACTTCATTATTTATTAATATTTAATTATTTTTAAAATTCATTATTTATTTACTTGTAATTGACTTCTAATTGTAATTATAATTACTTTTTTTATTAATATTTAATTACATTTTTTTAATATTTTTATATTTTTTTATTATTTATATTATATTTAAAATATTAATATTAATATTAATATTAATTTTTTTGATATGTTTTAAATTACACAAATAATAAAAATATGAAATATGAGAAATGAAATGAAATTCTTCATTTATATTTACATAAAATGTACAAAATATATATAGAACTATACAAAAATAGAAAGGAAGACAAAACAATTAAATGAAAAGTACAAAACGTCGTAATCAGATCAAATCACCCAAGTCCACTCTAGGAAGACCAGTCGCCATCATCTGGATCCTAAAATAAAACAATAAACAAATCAGAAACAAATAAATAAATTTATTAAATTTTAATTGATTATAAATAAATATAAAATATAAATTTGTAATCTACGGAGGAGGAGGATGGTTCTAACTCTGAGATAAACGCATCTCCATCTCGACCATCATCTGAGCCCGAAATAACACCTCCCGCTCATCCATCTCAGCGTGAACTGTCTGGAGGAGATCCTGATCGCGCCATCTGGCATGGGAAGAAGCCTCCGCTTGTGCAATAGATCGGCGTGGAATGCTAGCACCTCGTGTAAGTGTATATCTATGGCAATCATGATCGACGATGGAGAAAAATATCTCATCTCTCCTCTCCTCAGACTCCCTCTCATCTAGCGGCAGCTCATCCAGACGGGCGTTAAACTGAACTTAAGGTAAATTAAGAAAGAAGATCGGTGAGAAATATAAATTCATTTATGTTAAAAAAAAAAAATTAGCCTAATTAGCGAGCCGCACTTAATTAGCGACCGTATATTTGCGATCGTCAGAAATAGTCGCTAATAATCCTTTAGCGACCGCTAGAAGCGGCCATCCGTATTTTGTCCATCGCCAAAACTCAATCCTCTAGTAATGTTAACAGATTCATACTCAGTTTGAATCTGACAAATTCGGTTCAAACCCGAACTGGCCTAGCATATAAGTATTCAAAATGATTGGCAATTTGGAAAATCACTATAGCTAAACTTCCCCCTTTTGTTTGGTGTATAAAAGAGATGACATTTTTGTATAACTCAACGAGCACTAATGCTATTCACATTGCCATACTTTCCTTAATGTATCACGTATAATAATATGAGAAATTCTATCTTAACATAAGCACAGTACAAGTCCCCTCTCTCGAACCACAGTAAAAAGAATCGAGGACAGAGCAAAATATATATGATCGACGAAAAATTATTGTGGAGAAAACTCTGACTAGCAAGTCAGTCGCAAAATAATATGAACAATAGATAAAAGAAATTTTCTAAATTGTGCGGAGCGTAACTTTAACAATTCCTTTCTGCCCCTAATTTTTTTTTTTTTTTTTGGTAGTTTTCCTTTCCTTTCTTCCCCTTATATAGCTATCCACCGTAATTGTAATTATTTGTGCAACTATGTGAACAGGAGAAATATTGATGGGCGTACGTAGACCACATGTCATCAACCTAATGGTGACTAACACTCAATTATCTTATACCAAAGAGTATACTATATCATTAATAATGCAATTAAGGTAGCGTTTGGAGTGGTAAAAAAAATAATAATAAAAAAAATATGATTTGCGTTGATTTTAAGTATTGGATATTTAGTGTTTTAAATATAATTTTTTGAAGAAAAATAGTAATACTTTTAAACTTTTGTAGTAAAAAGTAAGAGAGAGAAACCGTAGAAATGATTTTTTTGGTTTGTTCCCATGGATTTCTATCAGAAATTTTTTACTTTTGCACATTTATGTCAAAACCATTAGAACGGTTTTCCAAATCTGTCTAACGGATTCAAAAAAATTAATATAAAATAGAGACAATGGTACTCGTTTAAAAGTTTACTCGAAAAATATGATTGTCAAAAAAATTAACGCACTCGGTTAACTTTTTTTTAGATTTTTTATTTTTTTAGTGAAATATTAAAATTTTTTGAATATAATAAAAGTAGAAATGTGTAATAAAGAGTTTTAATGATTTATAAATATTGTTGAAGATTTATTTTATTTTTTGTAGTTCGTAGGTACTCCAAACAGACCCTAAACTAACTTTTGACAGAATTTTTTAATTTTAAATTTAAATAAATACATTAATAATTTAAAGTTTAAAATTTAAAATAATATAATTGGATATTACTTATCACATAAACTGATAACGTGATGAGCATCCTCTAATCATATTGTGCTAATTTTTATATTAATCTTTAGTTGTGCAAATTGGAATTTTATAAAATTTTGGTATTCTTATTTACTATCGTTGTAATTATTATTTCTATTATTTGAGTTTTCCACTAAGGTCTACTGCAAATGCACCATGGACTGGGCCTAAATGGCTGTGGATGTATGTAAAATGAGAAGGCCAGTGGTGGCTGAGTTTATTCAGCCACATGATGGGATTAACTCCTCTCCTCCTTCTCATTATTTTTCTTTCTTTTCTTTTCTTTTTTCTCCTTTTGCTCTCTTCTTTTAGACTTAGAAAATAAACGAAATGAGCCGACATCTATTCTGTGAATATCAGATCGAGTGAAAAATGTTGGTGGTGTGGATTTTCAGAGTTTTGATATGGTAGAAACAATTAGCATACCTGAAGGACATTGACACCAAGTGTGGCAAACAATACTAAAAAAAAAATGAAAAAGAAGGAGAATTAGGAAAGCAAAAAAAAAAAAAAAAATGACTTATCAAAAAA
Organism: Pouteria glomerata; assembly: GCA_035590655.1. Lineage (NCBI taxonomy): Eukaryota > Viridiplantae > Streptophyta > Magnoliopsida > Ericales > Sapotaceae > Pouteria > Pouteria glomerata. Next base: position 7,327,736 of record JAVXUM010000023.1, read on the forward strand.
TTCCCTTTAATTGGTACCACATGCATCGACTCCTCAACACAAGATACTGTAAGCACTGGAGGAGGTAGATATAGTATATATAGGCTGTGGTGGTTTATAGTCTAGAAAAATTTTGACCTAAAATTTTTTAGTAATAATAATATTAAACATTCAAACTCAACTGTTTATAACTTAATTATAATGCAATTTAATTTTTAACTCATAATCCAGTATAAAAAAAATTATTATTCTAAGTTAATATTTAGGTCGTAATTTAAGAAAAATTTCTCGTTCTGCCCTTGATAGCAAGAGTGTGTTTGAATTGATTAAAAAATAAAATAAATTATGAGTTCGTAATTTGAATAATGAAATAAAAAATAAATAATTTTAGATACTGTTAAAAATTTAAAATTTTTTTTTTTTCATCTCTCAGTATTCCAAACATGGTCTAAGTCGTGTATTTGCAGAATCACAAAAGTTCAAACCAACAACAAATGAGATTTTAGGATTTAACAGGTCAGAAATATCTGCCTTCAACTTTACTGTACTTTGCGTCTGAGAACTTCTAACCGCCGACCTCCCGAGGAGAGCCAGAGAGGTGCTGGCCAGCTGGTTAGTTTGACAAACAATATTGGGATGAAATCAACCACAAATGAATTAATTTTCCAGCGAAGAATGAATTAATGTCATCAACGACCGAGTGCATGGAACCAGTACTGCTACCTAGCTAGCTATCAGCAATTAATTCTTGAGCTAGCAATGAGGTCCAAAATGTGACAGGAGAAGGAATGTCTTCGCCATATTTATTTATTATTTATTATTTATTTTTTTTCGCCTTGATTTATTACAATTATTCAAAGTCCTAACTACAAGTTAATATTAATTCTGGCATGGGTAGGCTAAAACCTTTAAGACACTGAAAACAACAGCGACGTCACCAAGCACCGCCAAAAAGAAATCATTTCGGCGACCAGAATCTATATATATATAGTGTGATATAAACATCGAATTTAATTAATTTGTATGAAAATCCTGTTGAAAGTCCATACCTCCGTGAGCTAGTGTGTCCGAATCTGTGTGTGTGTCTCTCTCTATACTATGTATTAGGATAAATTACATTTAACACTTATATTTTATTCACTTTGATGCTTATTTTTTAATCACTATCACTATTCTAATTTATTGATGAAAGCATTGAAATGAACATATAAATTTAAAAGTATTAAGAACAAATCGAGCAATTTGAAATGTTAGTATCGAAGTGAGATAGATAATATGGGGGTATTAATTATGACGAATCCTATATTTTAACTATGTCATTAATGTTTGTTTCATTTTTGGCACTTAATTTTAAGAAGTATGAAAATTTGTTCGTTTGTTTATTTATTTATTTATTTTGAAATGAAAAAAAGGTGATACTTTCCAAATTTTTATTTATAATTTTTACTTGTAACGAAGAAATAGCATGATTACATAATCTTTAATTCCTATACAACCCCTAACAAACTAGAAGTTGACTTGAAAAAATTGAGTTTTCACGCTACTACGTGTTACTTAGGACACGCTATAACTACATTGTGGGAACTTCTGAATCTTTCACGGTTTAAATGCACTTTTTTTTTTTTGGCCAAATGTATAAAGTGGCCGTGGGCGTGCATTGTGGAGTAGAGGTCATTCTACTTCAGATATTACTGATTCAAGAGATATTATTGCGGTGATTGAAACCCTAGCATGCAAATATCGTTGTTGGGAAGTACTAAGGCATTGTTTGATTGGTTAACAAATAAAAAAAAATTTCTTAAAATCTCTAAAATCTATTTATTTTTATTTCATTACACAAATTATAAACTCATAATTTATCTCATTTTTTATCACTACAAACACACCCTATATTTATTATGAAAAAAAGACTTTACTAGCTATTTATCCTAAACTTTTTTTTCTTCATGTCAACATATAAATTCCAAAATAATTGATTTTTCAATGAGAATTAAATAAAAAATAATTGTTGGTCAGTGAGCCAATACATTTGCCAAAGTGTGCAAATTTATAATTGTGATAAACCGATATGAACCGCGGTAAAATCAGAAATCCTAGTATATTTTGAAGTGACCACGGGACAAAATGCCAACGAAGCATAAATAAATGAGTGGTTTACTACATATATACGCGTATGTATGTACACAAGCACGCACTTAAAAAAAAAAAAAAAAAAAAAAAAGATGGTTTTTCTTTATGATTCTTGCTATTTAGTTGGAAATACTCACACATGCATACCAGCCTGAAATAAACTTTCTCTATATTTGAAATAGTTGATCTAGTTGTCTCCCCAAATGACAACACTATATTTTGATCTTGTTTTTGAGTACCACCCACCTAGCCTAAGGTATTGTCCCTTGTTGGTTTTGATTTTATTGATTTCCGAATCTTTGTTTTCCTTTTTTATTTTTTATCAAGTTTTTTCTCATTCTTTATCTACTTCAATTCTCAAGCCAATTGCGCTCCTAATCTTGGGGTTAAGCGCAAACCAAATAATTTGATAGTTGGTCAAGCTTGAATCGGTTGATCATCTGCTTATTGACGATTTGTGGCCGCAATAAGCCGAGTTCAAGTATTTTTTTTATATCTGGTTTAAAATTCAAGTCAGGTTTGAGCATCTTGATACATGATTGGCTCAAAAGTTCATGGGTAATTTTCAAACAATAATATATATTTATTTATTTATAATAACTTAGAACAAAATGATATCATTTTAATTCATTCGTGTTATTTATTTTGATTTATAATATTTTATACCAAAATGACAATATTTTAATTAGTCAAACTATTTGTAAGTTTAACTCAACTAGTTCAAACAAAAACCCGAAACTTAAGCTAGTTCAAAAGAAAACTCGAAACTTGAGCTCTAAGTCCTATGATATTTGTTCAAGACAGATTCGAATAAATTAAAAAGTCAGCACGATGTAACTCAATTTAACAATTACATAAGACATTTAGGAAAATGCTTCTTATCTAAAATCAAATGAGTCTGAAAAAAATTTATTACATCCGACACAAGTGACACTTGTGTTGATGGCATCTTATGTAGACACGATGCTTCATTCTAAAATGAAGAGTTCGAGTAACATAAATCTCTACAGGGCACTCAAAATGAGTTGGAAGATAGTTACTTAGAAAAAATAAAAATAAAAATAAAAAGAGAAGTAGAAAAGTTTTTCTTTCACAAAAAACCCAAAATTAGATATTTGTGTGTAACTTAGGTTTTGGTTTAACATATCCTGTAGATAATATGTGACTCTAAACACTTTTTATCTTTCTTTATATAAAATGATAAAAATATCAAATTAATTTTTATAATTTATTTCATGAATGAATTTTTATTTTTAAGTTCGTTTTATTTTTCAGTTATTATCATTTATTTATGATATGATGTTGTTATAGCACTTAAAAAAATATATCTATTTTCTCTTTATTTGTATATAAATTATACTCAGACATATAATATTATTTTTTATGTTATATATATCTCTATATCTGTATTTAAATTTGAATACTTTTAATTAAGTTTCCTTACCTTAAAATACAGTCAATGAGAAAATATGATATTTAGATACGTGTCCAAATCTGCCACTTACTCTTGAGTCCAAGCAACAGAGCAAAAGATAATCTGTTCAAATGCATTATATCTGCAACTGCAATTTAAACTATGAAAATCAAATTTGAGATATTACTGATTCTATATACGATAGTTTGCATCAACCAGCTCACTAATATATATATATATTCATGGATCAAGTGTTTAATTATTTGTCCTTGGTTCGGTCATCAGTTTTAGGAAGATTGAATCAGAGAACTGAATCAACTGATTCACCCCTATCTCTTTTTAAATACTAATGGTGATCTCTTTTGTGATCCATCAACCGAGTTTGATCAGTCGCATGAACTAATGTTTATATATATACTTTTATATACACTACAAGAAAATAGGCTACAGTGACAAATTATATTGTCATAATATATGTTATCTAATGACAAAATTTTTTTGTTGTCACCAAAAATACATTTTAGGATTTTTCTGTGACAAGTAACGTAAATTGTTACTGAAATATTAATATTTAGTGAGAAAGATCTTTCTATTGTTGCTAAATCTCGTCATTAAAAGTTAGGAGAGAAATTTGCGATAAAAATTTAATGTTTTGGCGAGATTAAATTTTTTTATCGTAACAAATTTTATTTTCTATCACTAAAACATATACAGTGACAAGGTTTATTGTTACTAAAATAAAACCTTACAAATAATTATTAAAAAAATTAATTAATCTTATGAATCAAATTTTCAAAACATAAATTAAACCTAACATTCCACCAATCCCTACACTTTCTTTTTACTTACTTTATCTATGCCTTCTTTCCAAACTCCCAAATTCAAAACATAATGCTACCATCAAACTTTAGCACATATAATTTGTCAAACACATATACATATATATTTTATATATAGCATTTTCTCTCTTTGCGTTCTCGATAATATTGAGGGTTTTGGTTTCGCAAACACACACACATATATAAATATCTATTTTTTGTATTTTTTGTCTCTTCATTCTCATTAATATTTAGGGTTTTGATTTCGGTGGTTTGCAGATTCAAGTGTTCATAGGTAACAGGATCTTCTTTGTTCTTTCTTGACTCCATGGAAAGGTTTTTAATCTTAGAAACTACATTTGAAAGTCAAAGTGTTTGGTTTCTGATAGATATTATTATCTCTATGATTTCGCATTTTGAACTTAAAAGCAGTTATGCTATTTTTGATTTTTGCATTGATTTGTAAGCAATGGTATTAAAATTAATGTTAAAAAATTTGAATTCTTCTCTGGTTTTGGGTTTGATTGTATTTCAATGATTTTTTGTTTGTTCATCTATTTGATTGTATTTTATTTGCAGTTTGAAATTTTTGGTTTAATGCAAATTCGTGATTAAAATTGAAATCTTCGGGGAAATTGATTAGAGTATAAATTGATTAAAAATGATTGAAGTTTTTAGGGAAATTGATTGAAATCTGGTAGTTTTTAAGGAAATTCAGGATTAGAATATTAAGTATTTGGAGAAATTTCATATATCTCTCTTGTCTCTCAACAAATAACTTACCACAAATGAAATTTTTGGTTTAATGCAAATTCGTGATTAAAATTGAAATCTTTGGGAAAATTGATTGGAGTATAAAATTGATTAAAATGATTGAAGTTTCAAGGGAAATTGATTGAAATATGATAGTTCTAAGGAAATTCATTATTAAAATATTAAGTATTTGGTAAAATTTTATATATCTCTCGTCTCTAAACAAACAACCCATCGTGAATGCGATATTCTTGAGAGGAAAGTAATTAACTTGCAGTACATTGTTTTTTTGTATTCAAAACAATATTAGATCTTTCTTTTGTTAATTAATTCCTTTTTTAAAATAGAAATTAAGTATATTTTTTGACACTAGAGAGCACAATAATTAAACAACATCTATATATATATCTAACAAATAACTTGTCTTGGATGAAATATTCTCGATAGGAAATTAATCAACCTATAGTAGTCGTTTCTTTGTATCCAAAAAAAATATTAAATCTTTCCTTCATTAGATAATTTATTTTTGGGAATAGAAATTAAGCATATTTTTAAGCAATAAGGAGCACTATAATTAAACTATCTCTATATATATCTAATAAATAAATTAACTTGAACGAGATATTCTCAATAAAAAATTAATCAACGTACAGCACATGTTTCCTTGAATAAAAAAAATATTAGATTTTTCTAACCCAAAAACTATTAATTCAAATCATTTAATTCAATAAATATAAAATACGTTAAATTATAATTAAATTATATTATTTATTAAAAAATTGAATAAAATATATTTCATAATAGTTTAAATAATTTAATTATGATATTTATTAAAAATAATTCAATAAAATATATTTCATATTAATTATATTAATTATATTAAATTAATTATTAAATTAAAATAATTTAATTCTTTATTGAAAGTAATTTAATAAAATGTATTACATATTATTAAATTAATTAAATCATTATACTCTTTATTAAAAATAAATTAACAAAATGTATTACATATTAACTTAGATTTAATATAATTTCTCTTATATCGATATTAAGCACGCTTAAAATAAAATACTCTAGATACTTATTTTATTTTTTGTCTGTTCATTTTTTGGCAGGACACTTGATAATATTGACAGTTGGAGTTGCTTTTCACAACTTTAGAATACGTAGTTACAAATATTTTCTATTAGGTTTTAACCACCAATTGTAAAACATTAGATATATATATCATTAGAGTACTGTAAAACTTTCCATTGGTTATTACTATGAGAAATTTATATATTAGAGATTTTTAAATCTTTATTTAAGTTTTGTATTTTATTTACTTAAATTTCTTTATTGAAAGTTATTTGCTAGCTAACAATACCTTAAACAAGATATTCTAGAGAATTTTCAATTATGAAATTTAGAATGTAAAATTACAAATTATGTATGTTCATAAAAAGAATTATCACAAAAATAAATAAATAAAGTGATGACAAAAGAGTAGTCATAGCATCTCACTTTTTTACAATTATTCAAAATTATGTCATTATCAAGCATATTATCTGTAACGGAAGAGATTGTCACTAGGCATAGTTGTTGTAACAATGAAAGCATTCATCACTATTATGTAATTCTAGCGAAAAGAGACAAGATTGTCACTAGCCCTTGTTTTCATGACAACAAAATCGCTTATCACTATTATGCACTTTTAGACACAAGATATATCGCCACTGTAACGATATAGTTTTCAATTTTAAAAAATAAAAAAATTCTATAGTGACAACTTTGTAAGATTCTGTAATAATATTTTGTGTTACTAAATATCTCAATTTGTGATGGATTTAGTCATCACAAAAAGTAATCTTTTTTTGACAACATGTGCTTATTATTGAAAGCTAGTTTTAGTGACAACAATTTGTCGTCACATTAAGTTTTAGCAGCATGACTATAAGCGATGACATTCAATCGTCATTGACCATCTCACTAAAAATTTTTTTGTAACAAAAGTCATACTTTTGGCGACGACTTTTATTGTCATTAAAAGTACATTTTCTTGTAGTGATAATTATATAACTAGCGGTGACCCGTACAATACTTGGGCGACACAAACTTTTTTCAAATTATTAATATTAGAAAAAATAAAAATATCTTCAAAATAATGAAAATAGTCATTATGTTAGGCAATATTAATAGTCAAAAATTCACATGTCAAAATAAATAGAAACAAATTAAATATGACATAAGAATTTAATTGAACAAATAGTTTTAAATTTCTCTTAATTTTATTAGATAAAATCATACTTTAATTGTTAGATTAAGGTGTGAAAAATCTAATAATAAAGCAAATTTGAAATTAATTTTCGTATAGGTTAAGGAAGTACAGTTGAGAGATTTTTGAAAAATTGTGTAGGTTAAGAAATTTTATTCTATTTTATATTTTTGAAAATGAAGAATTTGATATTTTAGCATTGGTTGAATCAATTATACACTAAGAGGGTGTTTGATATGATGAAAAGTGAAATAAAATGAGATAAATTGTGGGTTCGTAATGCGTGCAGTGAGATAAATTTTAGAGATTTTCAGAGTTTTTCAGAATTTGGGTTCAACCCAAACACCTTCTAATATACATGAAGTAATTTATATACAATAACATACTTATTAATTTTTTGATATCTGAAGTTTTTTCAAGTAAATTTCAAATTTGAAAATTAAAATGACTATTAGATTTTATTTTTTGATTTTTGATTTTTTTGACCCTTTTTTAATGGAACTTTCTATTATTATTCATTACTGGTGATCGATAGGAGTAATGCGTAGAGAAAGGGGAGAGATTTAGTAACTTTACTAAGTGGGGAGTTCAAAAGTTTTTTCAAATGATTATGGAGTGTATGTAGCGAGAGAAATTTAGAAAAGAAAATGACTATTGAATTTCATTTTTTGACTTTTAATTTTTATGACCCTTTTTTAATAAAACCTTTTATTATTATTCATTCCAAGTGATGGTGGAGTAATGCGTAGAGAGATGGGGGAGAGATTTAATGAAACTTTTATTATTATTTATGAACAGATTAGAGATTTAATGAAACTTTTGTTATTATTATTATTTATTTATTATGTAGAGAGAGAATGAAAATTCTCCGAATCACCCAAATTAATCAACCAATCCACAGAATAAAAATAAAGTATGAAGGCACCAAGGATTAATGAGGAAAACCCTATCCAGGGAAAAATCTCAAAATAGTTTTCACTATACAATCAGGTTACAAGTACCTACTCAAAATCTCTACGACTCCTCGCACGACTTCTTTCAAGTACTTGCTCAAATCCACGATACACCTAGACCAAGCGGAAACCCACTTTCTAAATCCTTAGAAAGTAAACAGACTCAACCAGGAATAAAGAAAACAAGAGAAAGATCTATATGCTCACAAGGAAAAATCCTCTCTCACAAGACTTTATAATATGCCCTCCCAAGTCTCTCTTATTCATTAATGCTAGGTACAGATATATAGAGTTACAAAGGTTGCCCTAATTTGACAAAATAGGAAACTAAATTTATTCAAAAGATATAGAGGTCGAACCCTCGCGCTCCCATCCTACTCCCTGCGGACCTTACTGGAATTCATATTTAAGTGTATATCCAAGGCGGCGCATCCAGTGTGCTCCCAGCGCCTATGTGGCGCAGCCGCGTGCTTCCCGCGCCCTGCCTGCGTGGTACACTGGAATTTGTCCACGTGAACTGTTTTGTGTCCCACTTTGATTAGAATTATTTCTTGACTTGAATTTGGAAACTTACTGATCTCTTTTGACTGATTCTCAAAATTATCTTTTCACATCCATCTTAGCATTATCTGATTTGGGAGATTTACTGGATTGAGAATTCTTTAGCAATTGAAATCTTGATCAATTAGAAAACTCTTTCTTCAAATCCAGAAATATTTGAATTGTCATATTTAATTTAAGATTTTGTATGAAGTTATCAAAAAAAACCTTACAAATTTAAAAAAAAAAATCAAATTACCATTTTAATACATATAATAGAATATCAGTTTCCTATTACAAAAAGAAACCTTTCAATTGGAAATCCAACACCTCTAAAAATTTCTAAAACATTTTAATTTTCATGTTCGTTGAACAGATCATCAGAGAAGGAGACCCAGTTCAGAGAATGGTATTCATCGTCCATGGCCGCGTGAAAAGCAGCCAAAAGCTGAGCAAAGGAATGGTCGCCACAAGCATGCTCGAGCCCGGGGGGTTTCTGGGTGACGAGCTACTCTCGTGGTGCCTCCGCCGCCCATTCATAGACCGGCTTCCGGCCTCCTCTGCAACATTCACTTGCGTTAAGGAGACCGAAGCATTTGGTCTCGACGCCAACAATCTCCGGTACATCACCGATCACTTCCGATACAAATTCGCTAACGAGAGGCTGAAGCGAACTGCGAGATACTATTCGTCGAATTGGAGGACCTGGGCGGCCGTTAATATACAGCTGGCGTGGCGGCGTTACATGGTGAGGACCAGAGGTCCGGTGAGCCGTGTGGCGGAGAGTGGTGGCAGCGAGCGGCGACTCCGGCAATATGCTGCGATTTTCATGTCGCTCCGGCCTCATGACCACCTTGAATAAAGACGAGCACGTTGTGATTCTTTGATTTTTCTCTCGTAAATGTAAAACAATGGTCTTGATGCTCATTTGATTGAGTTGTGACGAATGGTTGATCGGGTCTGATTTGTTTCTGTATTTTTTCCTTTATTTTTATTTTTTCATTTTCTTTCTTTTATTTAATTTATAGAGACTCGTAACATTTACAGTGCCATCTAATTCAGAGGGTTAAAAATATGAGAATTCGTAACGACTTGAGAATTCAATTTCTTTTATCATTATTCTAAAGGTAAAACGGTAAGGTTATATTTGAATTAAGAATTTATTAACAAAATAAAAAATAAAAATTTATTTTTTATTGAAATCGTGATTGAATAAAAAAAATTATGAAATTAATTCACTAATTAATGATTTTTATTTTATTATATATTTTTTAATTTAATTAAATAAGAATATATATTAATTTTTTTTTTCTTATCAATTTTAAAAAATTGGTCGTGCGCACAAGTAGTAAATTTTGGACTAGTCGTTCGATTTGGAGAAGATGTGAAAATAGGAAAGAAGAGAGCGATCCTCCCAAAATACAGACTCCAATCCAAACTCTTTATATAAGCAGCCAATCCAATCCCTCTCCCAAAATTCCGGCTCTTTTCCCTCCGATCTGGGGCTATGGCTTCGACTCGAGCTCCCTCCAAATTTGGCAGAGGATATTCTCTCTCGCTCTCTCTATCCGCCTCTCTATCTCTCTGTTCCTCCCCAAATGGGGCATGGACACCTCTCCCTGGCCCCCTTGAGCACAATTTTATCAACTCCATCCCTGGCATTGCAAGAAATCTCAGCGCTCGTTCGTTTTCTAGGCATTCAATTCAATTCCCTAGAATCCGCTTCCATTTTGTAGAACGAGACAAAGAAAGTGATTTTAGCGTTTTATGCTTCTTATTATTTGCAAAAACAAAAAACAGGAACAAAGCAAGTGATTCTGGAGCTCTGTGTTCAGCTCAATTGGTATTAACTCTTTCCTTATATAACATGCATATTTTGTAGACTTAATTGTGACTGAAATGTCGTAGAGTTGGATTCTCTTAAAAAAAAGAAAAAAGAGAGAAAGAGAAAGAGAGAGAGAGAATTATGGTTGATGTTTACCGTTGCAATGTCAAATTGATTTTTAGGCCGTTCTCATTTTTTTCTTCTCGTTGTTCTTTGAGCATTGCCATATTATTGAGCTATTAAAAACCCGTACGTGTTTAGGGAACGGTGTTATTTTATTCGCCACTCCTAATTATACCGCAGAAGAAGGAAGCTTTCGTATTTTCTTCGTTTATTTACTTTTTTCAAGTGTCTGGAAGGACATTAGTTGGTTGGGTACCATGAAGCACACTTCAAAATGAACCGGTGCTGGATCCTTATTCAACGTGTATACTCTTCAAACACTCTAGGAAATGTGTATTTATAATTTTTTCAAACACGGCTAAGACAAACCTAAATTTCGGCATCCAAAA
>JAVXUM010000023.1:7417354-7429615 GCA_035590655.1 Pouteria glomerata
GGTGCTCGAAAATTTTAAAAAATAATTAATCTTGATCAGAAAAACACCATCATAACTAGTACGTGTAAGTGTTTGGATTAAAAAAATTTAGGTTATGGATCATCTTCTTTAAAATTTAATTATTTTTTAATTGTTATATATAAAATAATTTTAGAGTGCAAAAAATTCTTAAAAAATCTTTAATTTTCGTTAACTTTTATCAAATATTTTCATGCCTTTTTAACTGTTTCTTTAATTGTCTCTAATTTTTATTAATCTTTTTTTCATTTTTACCAAAAATCTCCAAATTTTACTAAAAATTTTCAATGTTTATCAATTTTCACTTATTTTCTCCAACTTCTCACATTTTTGAGAATTATACAAATACCCAACAATTCAAAATTTACTTATTTTTTATTTTTTTGTCAAACTTTAGTAATTCAAATACTGTAATAATCTAAAATTTAAAAGTCTATATATATATTAATTTATTTTTTATTTACTAAATATAATTTATAATATTAATTACACTTTTTTCTTAGCCTAAATTCAACTTAAGAAAAAAAATTGGCCCCTCTTAATCAAATGTTCTAACTTCATCCCTATATGTATGTATATATATATATATATATGCTGCATAATAATTAATAAATAAATAAATATGTGAACGAGTATGGATTGGAGGCAATCTACGTCCCTGTATTATTTGAAAATTACTTAAAATCTTTACAATAAGGCGCTGATCAAAGCTTGGTTGAGCCGGGCTGTAGCCCGAGTACGTATTTTGGCAAACAAAAATTGTTCCAGTTCGGGTTTTTTTTTTTTAAATTTAATTTACTCAAAAATTTTTATAATACAATCAACTCATTGACTTAAATTTTTATAATTCAATTCACTTTATTTTTAAATACTTTATCCGGTTCAAAGGAACTCAAACACTGAGTCTTGCTCTTTTCTTATTTAATGTGTTTGGCGCGATGATATTTGTTAAAAAATTATAAAAATTTGTAAAAATTTATTTTACTACACATATTACGAATCCATAATTTATCTCACTTTTTATCACATCAAACACCTCCTTATTTTCCTCTCCATAATTTAATCTCCACAATTTACCCACAATTTGCCATTTAAAGGAGGCTTAATTAGCGTGAGTAGTTGCAAATCTTACCTTTAAACTTTAGTCGTTATTATAAAATTGCAAGTGCATCCCATAAAGCCCAGGCAATAAAAGCAACGATATCAGTACAATTTTCATATATCGTCGCCCACGTCATCTGAGTGCGATCTTCACTAAACCGCGCCAGAGGCGTAGGGAAAATACCGCTTGGGCTCAGCCTCCCAGTGTGCGCCGCAAACTCCTGATAGCAAGCACGGCACTTGTGTCAACAAGTGTGTAGGATAACAACCGACGCACCGTCGGATTGTTTTAGACTTCAGCCTTGAAAGCCTATATTTACTCGAACTCGCCCGTTGCACAGTTCATGGAGAGAGAGAGAGAGAGAGAGACCTCGAACAGATCATCACTGTCCTCGTCACCCGTAAGCGTCCGTTTTCCAAATCCAACAAAACAAGCGTTGCTTTTTATTCCAATAATCCAACCTCTTCGTCGACTCGCACCAGAAAAACCCGCGTTCTCGCTCTGGATCGATGCGTGTATAGAGAGAGAGAAGAGATGTCTGTAGGGTGAAAGAGGGGGAGGGGTTTTGAGGTTGTTTTTCTTTCTCTTTTTCGTTTCTGGGGCATCTGGGCGGAGGGTTTTCTTAGTGATTTTCTTGGATTTTTCGCTCGGAATGACGGAAAATTCATGATTTTATAGGGTGTGTAATTGGGTGGCATGCAATCTCGTATCGGCACGTCCATAAATAAAAATCTGTCACCGTCAGTCTTTGCAAGAGAGAGATCGATAGAGAGAGAATCAGTGTGTGTGTTTGAGAAAGACAGAGAGAGAGAGAGAGAGAGAGAGAGAGAGAGAGAGAGAGAGAGAGGTGTTTGATGATGACGAGCAATAGACAAGTGGTCGCAGTTCGGAGCCAGAGTATCACACCATGCATGAGCTGTCCCATCTGCGATAAGCTCCTTAAAGATGCCACAACAATCACCGAATGCCTTCACACATGTGAGTCCCCCCACCTCTCTCTATATAGATATGTATATATCTGCCTCGATTGTTTTCTCGCACCTTTTCTGCTGATTTCTTTCTCAGTTCTTTTTTTGACTGGGTTCCTCCCAGTTTACGTAATTACCACAAACTTTTCGGGTTTGAAGTTCTAGCTTTTCTGTGACATGGGTATTGTTGAATTTGTTCTTTTGTGATACGGATTATTTTATCTACTTTGCACTTTTATGATCTAGGCATGCTTTGGTTTGCATTAATTTTATCGGAGTCTTGGTCACACAACTGATTGGCTGTATTAATGCTAGCTCACTGTTCTCTCTTGTTATTTTGGTCCTCTCATTTGTAAGCGGCGACAGAGTTGAAGTTGCGAGATAAAAACTATAGAGACTGCAATAATTAAGAGAGAGAATTTTGATAATTTTGATTGGTGATCTTGTCAAATCAATACATTCTAGAAAGATATAATAATATGCAAATTTTTTTTTTTTTTTTGCATGTTTGTGCTCTTAACTTTTAGTTCATTATAGTGTTCTATATATAGAAGTCTTGAGGTGTTAAACTGTTATTAACTCTACTTGACTGCACAAAAAGAACCCAGTGAGAATGCGTATACAATATTGTGACAACTCAAGTGGAACCCTTTTGGGTTTTCTAGAAGCAACTCCATGGTTGCATTGCATGCTATGCCTGTTATTGAAGAGCTTGGGTTTTACATTTTTCACTTTGCACAATGCACGGCATGTAAGTACTTGCTGAATTCCCAATCTTATTTTCCAAAGTTTCTAAGGTTGTTCCAAGTCTATTTTTTTTTTTTTTTTTTTTTTTTTTTTTTCTTTTATTTATTTATTTATATTTTCCAAACTTTGTGGATAGTGCAAGTTTGAGTAAGCTGGGTAACAAGTCTATGAATACATATGGCTTCTATGGCAATGAAGCAAGCAATATCTGATACCCTCTCATTTGATTTTGAGAACAGTTTGCAGGAACTGCATCTATGACAAGATAACAAAAGAAGAGTTGGATAACTGTCCAGTATGCAATGTCTATCTAGGTTGTGCCCCACTGGATAAACTCAGGTATCTGATGTTCTTGTCCTACTCTTGTTTAGAACTTGATCCATTCAATGCCAGCTTATGCATGTTCTCATCTTCTTGATCTATCTATCCATATATAATTCTCTTAGTGTGTCATGGTTCCAAAGGATAAAATAGTATGATGCAGATACATATTGGATAACTGTTATCAAGGAACTGTACCTCATGTTTACATTTACAAGAGCAAATGGCAATTAAGATGGATTTGAGAAGTATGTGCAGAATGTAACTGATGAATTGTCTAATAGACTTTTGTGCAGAGCAAAATAATTAAAATGTCGTATGCAACAAGGGTTGCAACTTGACATGGTTATGAACCTGGATGCATTTTTTTAATGTGCAAGGATAGTGCTATTTTCATGTCCAACTCTTTGTTTGACAATGTTGTGGTGGTTTGGATAGCCAGGTTAGCAAATACAATTTTCTTTTGATGTACTGTAGCATGGTTTGGCAAAATGTTTGTGTTAAAAAATACTGAACATTGTAATTTTGCAGTTGTGTCTTTATCCAATATCATGCATATACACGCTATACTTGAATTTGAAACGTATTGTTCTTGACAAAAGGCCAAAAATTGTACTTTTGAGATAGTTTATTTATTAGAGTTGACTTCATAGAAAACTGGAAGATAACCACTTTTTGACATGGGCAGGCAATTGCCACTCCTTTTTTTTTTTTTTGTGCTGGGGCCTGGCATGGGGGAGGGGTATTGGAGTTTTTTTTTTTTGGTTTTATTATGTTCAAAATGTAAGGGGCATTTAGCTTCTTGTACTAGCTACTCCTATTGGCATTTATGACCTAATAATTAGTTATCTGCTTATATACAATTTCTTTTTTAATGATTATGGGCCTTTTCTGTGTTACGCCTATCTGAGAATTAGATCCACTTGATCATTTTGAGATTTTCATATAAAGTTGTAGAAATTACAGACAGAATAAAGACATGATCAAAATAATTAAATCTATAAAACTTCCTTCCTGAATTTTCTTTTTTGTGTGCCTATGCCTCCACATAAGATGTTGTGAAGGAGCTGAAAAACATTATTGAGCTAGTTGCTTAGGCGCATATATAAATATGTTGCACTGCGAATTTCAGTTCTACTTCACATTAGTGAGTCGTGACTCTAAACGAAAATCAGGAAATAAAAGTGACTTTATGCATTTGGTTGGAACAGAGGTCCATGTTAATCAAAATTTGCTCTGCTTTTCACTAACCTGCAGGGCAGACCACAGTATGCAGGACATCAGGGCAAAAATATTTGGTTACCTACGAAGAAAAGAGTCTAAGGAACCAGAAGCTGCGTCCTCTAATCCATTGCCTGCTGCAATAGACTCTGAAGAACCTGAATTTGTGCCATCTGTTCCATTGCCTACCAGAAGAAAGGAAAGGTCTCTCTCTTCCTTGGTTAGCTCACCTGAAGTATCAGATCAAACTGTTATTACCAGGGGAAAGAAACCCGCTGCACAAAAGATCCCTGCTTCACGAGGATCCAATATGTCTATCAAGGAGCCAACTAAAAACGTGGAGGACAGTGCAGAGAGCCCAAGCCCTCCTGCAACTCTAACCAAGATTATGCAAAATAAAAAACAAGTAAGAAAGTTTATGGAACACGAGCTTGCACTTATTATTTTTCATTCCACCTGTTGAACTTTGAGAATAGTTATGCTTCTAGTTTAGCTAAGTCTTAACAATCAGCGCTTGTCATTGTACTGCTTCAGAATTTCTCTGCTGGTGAGTCCTCTAAGCAACACATTCCTAGTAAAGATGCAGAGGACCCTGTTGAGTCATTGGAAGGTATGACTGATCTGTGGAAACCCTTAAATTGCCTTGTAGAAGCTGTAGGGATAACAAAGTCTAGCAAGTCTGCAATGCAAGGATCTGTGGCCAAATCAGAACCACCCAGCATCCATGAAGAGGAGGGGGCACCTGTGAACAAGATCAAATCTAAGGAACGAGCTAACAAGTCAAAAGTCCAGAATGGTGAGGGCAGATCAAATCCTGTGCCAGCAGGTTCAGTGAAACCTAAAAAAGTCCATGTGGGAAGGCCAAAAAAAGCAACAGCCTCTGAAGTCCCAAATATTGCACCGCCAGCGGTGGTTAATGCCGCAAGCACTACATGTCATAGAAGAGTCAGTCCCATTTGGTTGTCTTTAATTGCTTCTGATACCCAGTAAGTTTCTACTACTTTATCTGCATTTATAATTGTAAGCATATAGCCAAAGTTAACTACTACTTTATATTATTACTTAACTGTATATTTGATGACCAATGATCTTAGGAAGGGAACTGCACCCTTGCCACAGATACCATCCTGCTACTTGATGATAAAGTAAGTCCCTTCAGCACCACTACCTGCTATTTATTTCCATTACTCTGTTCCTTATCCAAGTCAACATTTTTTAGGTGAAGAAAATCTGATCCTCTTAGCATGAACTTCTGCACTATGGTATTAATTTTTTTAGTGGGAATTTCAGGCACTATTCTTTCAATTTTTTTAGTGAGAACTTTGCTCCAAAATTTTACGTCTAACACATGTAGAATTATTATATGTTTTGCTTGACATGCTTCAGTTGGGGTCATAGAGTTGATGCTTCTATAGGTAAATTTTGTAGATTTACTACACCACTATGTAGTTTAAAAAATTGCAAAAGACGTTTTGTATGACTAGTATTATATCTCAAGCAATCAGATGTATAACTTGTTTTTTGTTTTTTAAATTTTCTTTTCACATTTGTTTTGAGTAATGTAAAACTGTCACAAGCAGTTAACATGCTTACGCTGATATATAAAGTAACGTTAATAGAGCTCTTGATTAAGAAAAATAAATAGCCTTCGGCCATTATCTATTACACGAATTCCTTCAATGTAAGATACAAAGTGTAATAGTAGTTAGTAGACAAAATTGCATTGTGCTAACATTCAGGGGTGGATCTGGGATTTGTAATTACTGAGCGCAGAAGTACAATCTTCAGGTGAATAGAAATAAAAGGTGAAAAAACAATAAGACAAAATCACAATTTCTTGGTAAACAAGGGCAAAAACAATGGGAGTTAAGAGTAATTTTTCAAGTGAGTGGGGGCATGGACCTCACTTCGGTCTATCTTTGCTAACAATGGAAAGAAACATGCATCCTGTATCGCCTCCTGTTGTAGCAATGGGACGAGGAATCTATTCTATCAGGCCCCATTAAGGCGGTATAATTTTGACTGTTTAGGCTTTTGTACTAGAAAACAATAAGGGATAAAAATTAAAGAGAAAAAAAAAAAAAAAAAAAAAAGAAATAGAAGCAATAGGATTCTAGGATTGCCGTCTTGGGAGATGGAAATTAGTTATTAATTTATCAGCCCCTCTTTATTTTAGTTTGCCGAGGGAGGTTTACTAGATGAGCCGATAAGAATAGGTAATTCCATTACCATAAGCTATTAAAAGTAGACAACAAATATAGATATTGGTAGTTTAAAATAAAATAAAAACTGTCTTTTTTATCGTTGTATCTATATATAAGAAACAACCACAGTTTTACTCCATGATACAAGATTGATTTTGTCCAAATCTTACTAGTAATGCGTGATTTTCACTAGCTATTGCTTTGGCACTCTTGGTATACAGTGTGCTGGTGGGGTCTTATTATTTCATGAAGTACAAATGGTGTATAAAACACATGAAATGTTCAGGTAAAATTGAAGTAGGCAATTTAATGGTGTTCATGTAGCCATTTGAAAGAATTTCTTGTAGATTGTATTCAAGGAAACCTATGCATCCTAGGTTTTGAATGGATCTACAATTTCAAGAAAGAAATAATTGATATTATTATCATTATCAGTATTGCCAATGAATTTAATATTTTCCATGACCATTGATTTTTCTTCGTGCTATTTATATTGTTGTGGGTGAACTTTTTTATCCCTTCAAATAGTATTGAAAATAAAAAAATACTTTGTGATATAGGCAATTAAAATGTCTTTAGAGTGTACTGTCGATTTTAATAAAAACACTAGTTCTATTTGAAGAACATGTATTTTTTTTTTTTTTTTTTGGTAATAATTAAAGATGGATTTAGAGTAGTGGTAAAATTATTCCATTGCGAGGCCTCAGGGTCCAAGATTCGAACTTGGAATTGGCTTCTTTATTTAGAGAGGGAAGGCTACCTATATCTTATATTTCCTAGACACCCTGCCTTTTTTTTAAAACAAAAAAACAATAATTAGCATAACATAGTATAGGTGATTAGAGACTAGGCAAGTAAGACTGTAACTTTTTTAAGTTAATATTTTTTTTCCCTAATGTATTCCACTAATGGTGTGTTTGGCGCTCTATAATTATCTAAAAATATCTGAAAATATTTAAAAATTAATTATTTTTTATCTCACTACATGAATTACGAATTCATAACTTTTATCAAATTATCTCACTTTTTGTCACTATAAAAGCCCTCTAAATGAAGTTTTTGATTGAGCTTTCATTATCTGGCTGGATTATTCCTTGGTCTATATTTCGACCATGCAATCCTGTCCTTTTTGTCATCTAATTGTCACACAAAAGGCTTTTGAAAGTAGAATTCCCCTACATAGAATTATCAAAGAAATTGAAGAATATTTTTATAGTTACAAATGAAAAAAAATAAAATAAAATAAAGTTACTTGTTAGCTTATGAACTTCATATGCTTCAGGTGGGTCCATAAAATTATGCTTCTGAATGTGGTTGAAAAAATTTGGAAGTTGTGTTGCTTCCATGGATTGTCTGAAGTTTAGATATAATATAATAAAATTAAATTAAATGAATTTATTTAATATAATGAACAATTTTCATAAAATTTTCATCATCAATTACAATCGGTTCTGAGTTATTTGGTAATTTGGTTTACATACTCGTCTTTCAAAACTTCCATTGGGCTTTTCCTTCTACTTTGAATGATATTTTTCTTTGTCACATAATGAAATGTTGAGGAACTTGTTCATTATCACATCTTGACAACTGTTGCAGAAGTGACAGTTCCGCATGAATTATGTTTAATAGAGGGTGAAGATGATCTTTACGGAAGGATTAATGGAAATTCTATGTTCTTAATGACACGTTTTCCGTTTTTTTTTTCCCTGTCAGAAATTCAAATCTACCAGTGTCATTCATCCAAAAGTATATTGTGCAAAAGCTGGATCTTGACAATGAAGCTGAGGTACATTACATTTTTCCTAGCCACCGCCTATGAAAATAATTTTGTATATAAAGATTTCTGACTTGAGTTCCTTCTACATACTCTTTTTTTTTGGATAAATTTCCTCTACAAAATCTTTACCGGTCTATATTTGATTCCCTAATTGCTATTATTTGCCAGAGTACGAATTTCATTTTTCACTATTAACTCTGGTTTAATGTCAAAGTGCACTATTAGTACTGTACAAAGAGTAGTCTTTGTACTAAAATTCTTAGGTAGGGTTGCAACCTTTCACTGAAATGAACTGTGGAATAGATTTTTATTGATGATTCCAAAATCTTAGTGTTTTCACATCTTGACTGGACTGACATAAGAAAATAGACACGGGATATAGTCATAAGTCTTTGATACAATCTTTTTTTTTTTTTTTTTTATTGAACATGATAAATATTAGTGAAGCTAATTAAGATAAAAAATAAGTATGAACCATTAACAGAATATCAACAAATCAAGAGCGTGTATCTCTAAAAAATGAGCGCAATCTAGTGCTCAAATCTTTTGTCTTGCGGTGTTAGAGGAGGATTAGAGGTAGGCAATTTTCTTTTTATAATTAGAGAAGTTGATTTCAGAATTCGAATCTTTTACCCTCTGATCGCAATAGAACAACTTTATCTCTAAAATAGATAAATTACATTAAGCATCCCCATATTTTACCTCCAATATCACTTTGTCCCATTTACTTAAAAAATCAGTACGCTTTGCTCCTTGCAGTTTAATTCAGTTTCATTTTATCCTTCAGTAAAATTTTTATGTGTATTGGATACATGGCTTTTTCTATCACTCTATTTATTTATTAGTTATTATTTATTTTTTTAACTATAACTAATGAAGGGAGCAAAGTGGAACTAAATTAAAAGTACAAGTAATAAAACGCTACAAATTGAAGTGCGTGAAACAAAATTAAATTTGAGAGTAAAATATAGAGTTTCTAAGTTTATTTACCCTTTCAAAAAGTACAAAACAATATTAGTTTATAATACAACATTTATTGGGCATTTCTAGCCAAAAAGAAAAAAAGCTTTTAGCATAGCATATGGCACATGCCACACATCTGATCAATTACATTTAACCATGTCCAATGAGTGTGTGTACATTACACATCAAAACACAAACGATTATCACTCATTTTGGAGAATCCGAGCTTCCGAGGTTTAAGCAGAGACCAAAAATGATTATAGTTGATCAACAATAGATTTCTTCGTAACTATTGCTGTTAATTATTAATAGTACAGCTGATACTAACATTTACTTTCTTGACGTATTATTTATGGGAAATAAGATTTGGTGATGGCTATGGATTTGATTGCAGGTGGAGATCACTTTGCAGGGTTACCCTCTGCTTCCCACCCTGAGATTGCATCACTTGATAGACTTGTGGTTGCAAGTAGCACCAAAATCATCAGAAACAGTAACTACAACCGTTGGTAGCTCTGCCAAGGATTATGTGATGGTTCTTTGTTATGGTAGAAGAGATCGGCACTCCTCGTAAACATTTTCATTTCTCTGCTTCTTTTAGAATCCCTCCATCCAAAACTTATTGTTCTACACACACACATAGAGACAGAGGGGGGGAGAGAGAGAGAGAGGGACAGTTTTAGTGTTTGAAACTAATTGCAGCACCATTTGTATGTTGCATCTGGTGCTTACCTGTACTTCTGTTTTTAGTAACTCTTTTTAATTATTGAACAATGCATGAGGTGGCCAGACATGCTTGTTTTACATTATAGATACAATTTTAATACAATATTAAAACATGTTTCAGTCATTTTGCTGAATTCTTTGGGGATTTCTGTCACATTCTTGTGATTTAAAAAAGAAAAAAAAAAACTCATAGCATGTTAAGTGAATGCATAAACATGCTCAGAAAAATATGGGTAAATTACACTCGTCATTTTGTCAACAATTTCACTTTAAGATCTATACTTTAAATTATTATTTTGTCTTCGACTTTCAAATTTGTTAATGAAAAATATTTCGCGTTTGTTGTTTGTCACAGTTTTTAAGTCTTTTAAGCGATAATTGATGAAATGTACGAAGTGCAACTAAATTCAATGTATAGAGTAAAGTGGGATGATCTAATGAACATGTGGCATCTTTCATCATATTTTTTAATAATAACTAGTGGAAGAAAAAAAGTGGAACAGAATTAAATATATAGAAGCCAAAATGGGATGATTTAAAATATAGTTGTTGAAGTGAGATTAGTGGTAAAATATAAGTGTTAAGTTTAATTTACCCATAAACAAGTCGAGTTGGTTTGAAATATATTTTTTATGGTAAAAGATATTCTTTCATATATTTTAATCATAAAGTACAATTAAAATGATTTAATAAAAGTATTTATGTGAATAGATATATGTAAAATATCTAGCAGTATAACATTTGCTCACTTTTTAAATAGCACCAAAGCACTGGAAAGTGATAAAGGAAAACAATTTTTGATATTTTACTGATGGAGCCAAAATTTGTAGAAGCAAATAAGAATTGATACTCATAGCCTAATAAGTAGCAAAATCCTTCTACAAGGTCCAAGAATCATGTTTCAATTCACTAATTGGCCAATTGAGATACAATTCTAATCAACTAGCTTCTTGATTCAAAAATTTAATTTTAATATTTTTTTATTAAGTCAAATGAACAAAATCAAATATATTTTTTCAATTCAATAAAGAAATAAGGAATAAGGTAAGCTCAAATAAAAGTTAGTTCGCGAATAAGCTCGTTTATTATTCGTAAACAAGCTCAATTATCATGCATGATCAAAATTATTTAAATGTTTGTAAATAAGTTCAATTATAAGTTAAAGAAAGTTTCATATAAATGTTAAATAAAAACGTTATTGGTTCTGAAATGGTCCTGTTTAAATATTGGTGAATAAAATGTCAAATATAATTTAATATTCATATAAAAATGTTAAAAAAAGTCAAAACTAAAAGTGACAATTTAAATTTTGTTAAGTTAGAAAAAATAACTTGCTCGTTTTGTTCGTTTGCTAATTAGCTCGTTCACTAAGAAGTATGCTAGTATACTTGTCAAAAGCTCTTGAATACGCTTAGCAAACAAAATTGCAAGAACGTATGATAAAAGCTCGCAAGCAAAATACTTGTGAGCAGGTTCATTTATTATAACCAAGTTCAAACAAACCTACGGATCAATGAGTCCAATTATAGTAACAAATTCGGCATTCGGGAATTATTTAGTAGGATGAAAAATTTATAATTCAAAAATTATTTGGAATAGTTCAAAAAAATATAAAAGATCTTAGCATAACACCCAAATTCGTTAAAAAAAATTAGAATGATTCAATAAGATATATATCATTAATTTTACTATGTTCATAATATTTTTTATGAAATAATAATTTTTCTTTTAATAGATTTTTTTAATAGTTTTAATAGTTTAATATTTTTTCTTCAATTAGTATTTTATATTTATATTATTAAGTTTTTAATGTTTGTGTTGAAGGCTTCAATCAAAACCCCTTACTTCCATGGCCATAGCCAACTTTTAGTAGTTTTCTAGCCTTTTTTCTTTTTTTTTTTTAGTTAGTTCATAAGTTGTAATACTATGAGGTTAAATGTTTTGTGACTGTGCATGCAATGCAAATTGTGCGACCGAGTCTGACTCGAGATTGGACATGAGTTTCACGAATTTTTTGTGAAAATCATAATTAACAAAATATTTACTTTTTATTATCTTACAATATAATTGGATTTATTTAGGTCTGTATAATAGATTCGATCCAGATCTAAAAGTAATCGTATCTAATTTACAAGATCTAATCCAGATTCATATACCCGCAAACCGACCCATTTTGAAAAATAATTTTTTCTAAAGTCATCATTTCATAGAAAT
>JAVXUM010000023.1:7629659-7646247 GCA_035590655.1 Pouteria glomerata
TGTTATTTTTTGATAGGAATGTTAATTGTACTCATTAGAATATAGCAAGTGTAGATGTGCATTTACCTTTGGCTATGTTTGGAATGTGCATTAAAAATCAAGCTACGTTTGGAGCAAGAATTTGCGGAGGATAAAAAAATGAAAGAAAATGAAATTATTAATTTTTGTATATTTAATCCAATAAAGGGTGCACTTGGAGCTATCTTTTTCCAAAACTTTTTTCAAATCTCTAATAAATTTTTTTCATCTCGAACTATATAAATTTTTATAACATCTCTACAAATTTTTATAAATTCCTATAAATATTTATTTTTTTTACAAATTCAAATAAATTTTTACAAATCTCAAAAAATTTTGACACAAAACATCAAAAAAAAGTCTGTCAAAATACATTCAAAGAAATTTCCATTGTTAATTTTTATTTTTTGTGGTTCATTACTTGCATTCCAAACGCCAAAAAGTAAGCTAAACCATATTTTATCTCAATTTTGAAACTCCGAGTAGGCTAAAAAATTATTTTTTTTCAAGAGTATTTATTTATTTTAATCTCATTTTTCTAACTCAATAAAAAAAAAAAAACAACTATTCTACTTCATTTTGCATTACTATAATTTTTTTTTTTATTTTTTTTTCCATTGACAAATTCATGTTAAACATCGCATTAATGGTCATTTTTTACCTCATTACAGTGTATCCTGGGGAAACTTTTCTGTCCCCTCCTTAGATCCTTGCAAAAAGAACAAACTATGAAACAGATTTTAGGGAAACGAAAAACAAAATAATAATAATAATAAATTAGAATATAGACATATACACAGTGTAGCGGAGACTAATGCCTGGGCAAAAATTAAAAAAAAATAAAAAAATAAATAAAAATGATTCCAAAAATTTCCTAATTCATTGCCACTTTATACAGAAGCATGCATTTACAGGAGATATCATGGAAAGTATTGTTCAAGACATTCTTTTAACTTTTGAAACGTAATAGGTTTCGATACAAATGAGTCCATACCATTTTCATAACACTCGTCTCCACTCTCAGCCAATGCATTTGCTGTCATCTGCATTTAATCCATCTAGTTTTGTCAATTAATATACAAAGCATTCTTGCTGACCATATACTACAAAGAAACACAATTCTAAACTATATAAATAATACGTACCTCAATACTTAAAATGCGTGTGTAGATATATATTAAACTTGTCTTCCAAAATTATGATGTTGGGTATCCCAAATTTACTAATCTTTTTTTCTTTTCTTTCACTTGCAATTGCCACCAACAATTCTCTAAGCTTATGCAAACACATGAAAGTTGTGTAATGCTCAGGATTCAAATTCATATATATATATATATGTATGTATGTATGTATGAACACATATATGTGCAAGATACTAGCTGGCTAGCCTGAGAAGATTAATGTAGTCAGTCTGAGAATATACAGCCCAATGAGATAAACTAAACCATGAAGCTCAAGTAGCAAGAAGTGAAATCACTGCTCAGTGTATGGGACAGTTGGGAAAATAAAAAAAAAAAAATTGAAAATTTTCCCGGCCAGCAGGATTGAGCATGAGGTTGGGGCCTGACCGAACTTCCATGAGGAGCAGGCTTTTTTTGGGATCTACGAATCTTTTATCAAAACTTTTCAAATTTACTGTTAAAATTGTAATATTTAAAAAAATACAGTGAATGAAAACACGTGATGGAGTTACAGATTTGAAATCACAAAACCAGTTTGTGGTTTAGAATCGGCAGCATGAAATTGCATTCATTTTGCATTTTTTGAAAATCTCGCATCATCACGCTGCGGTTTGTGATAACAGTCTAAAGCACAACTGCAATATGAAATTGCGGTTTCCCTTCAACTGCCCTTCAACTGCGAAATGGAATTGCGTTTGAAATCCCGCTTAATATGAAACCACTGTAGACACATAAAATTTTGGCTAATCAAACATTGCCAAGTGTCGGATAAAAGCTTAATTAAATTGACAAATTAAATCTTGCTACGTGTCGCATGGATGATTTCAACAAAATTGCACATGTGGACGAATCACAAGCCGCTACGTGTAAAAGTGATGCAACTTGGAGATGACAAGGCTTGACCAGTCAAATTAAACCACTTGTCAGTGGGACCCACTACTAAAGATAATCAATACATCTTAAATTATTTATCTCTTAAATAAATAATTAAATAAGGGATAATTATTTAAGAAATGTATTGCAATCTAAATTCCTTAATTTTTATCTCTTATTTAATAAATATAATAATGGGATAATTATTTAAGGAGTTAGAGGTCATCTTAACTCTTTAATATTATCTTTTATTCAATAAATTAAATAATGAGATAATTATCTTGGAATAGTTAGATTCAACTGTGACCCTCTTCCCCACGCCTATAAATAGGGGTCACTACCAAGTACAAAGGGAGATCATTCTACATACTAGGAGACTCTACTGGATTAAGCCGTCAAAGCCCCACAGACTCTCAAACACCAAGAACATTCAAGTGTTGGTTCGAGATCAAGCATTCAAGCCCTCGCATCAACATTCTTGAAGAGAAGAATCAGAGGATTTTTTCTTTGATAGAAAGTTCAGAGATTGTAACCTATATTTTCTACGTCATCAATAAAAAATTAATTTGTTCTTACGATTCCCTGTTTATTTTTAAACAAGAAATTTGTGTTTACATGTATATATGGGTGCAAAGGGCAAGCAACAAATTTCAAGAGCACACATTACAATCCTCCTCAAAGTGCTCGTTCATGAAGTAGTCAACCAGGCATACATTCCTCAAGCTCCAAGTCTCCAGCACGTTCGAACCGGACCAAACCAAACCCATCTTCGTGAGGGGAACGTGGTACGCTTCTTGCTTTGAGCTCGCCATAACCGACGGCCGCGATGCCTGGACTCTCACCGGTACAAAAATCCAGATCATCTTTTCTCCTCTGTCAAATTCATGGTCGATTTTGACCGAATTTCTATTTACTTTTATTGGGTTTTTTGACTTTGATCTTTTCGCAGCAACCGAGGACGAGGTTAGAGATAGAGCGTCTCAGTGGGACCTCCCCGTCTCCGAATACATCGATTTGGCCGAGCGTCACCTAGGGTTTCAACTGCCTGGCTCTGTTTACGGCTTCACAGATGCCGGAAATGGGCATAGAAGAGTCCGTTATCCATTTCGTTAACCCCTGTGATATCTTTGTTTTTGAATATGCATGCTCCTAAATCATGTATCTGTATATAGGTATTTGTGGATGAAATTTGTTAATTGAAGTTTTATTTTGCCATTTCACTGTATTGATTGAGTGTTATATATGATTGACGGTGTAAATGGCTAATTTTTGTTTATGAAATAGGATTGATATGTTCTCCTAGTATGAATTTCTAGTAGGATTGCTCGACTTCAGTGGTTTAAATGTGAAGATATGAAATAATAATTAGATTATGATTTGTTTTGCTAAACAAATGAATTACTTGTGCAGTCATTGATGGTACTTTTGGATGTGTTAATTTTGAAAATTTTCATCTTGGACTGTCAGAAGGTACCGTTGTGGGTGATATACATGTTTTGATCGAGAAACTGGTCGGAAATTAATTGAAGTTGTATTTTGTTGTTCACTGTATTAATCGAGTGTTATTAGACTCAAATGCTTGTGACTAAAGGTGAAAATGGCTAATTATTGTCTATGAAATTAGGGCTAATAGTATGTTCTTGGAATTCAAATTTCAAGTAGAATTTTAGACTTAGTGGAATAAATTTGTTTTGCTAAACAGAGGAACTACTTATGGTGCAAATTGGATGTGTTAATTCCTTAATTTTGAAAATTTTCAGCTTGGGTTGTGATGAGGTCCCTTTGTTGGTGATATCCGTATTTCCATCACAAAGCTTGGCAAGGTTGATCACTAGGGAAAATCTTGAAACTTTTCTTTTTTACTTTACCTTTTTCGTAGGTGATAAATGCTAATTGCCGATTTACTTATTTTGTGATGTGATGCAGTTGTCATGGACATTTGAGAAGGAACGGACTAAGCTAGAATGGCGATGGAAATGTAAGCCGTCATCTAACAGTAAAAAAACTACCGCAGAAATCTTAGACTTCCTTATGGATGCAAACATGCGACTTAGTGTAAGTTTAGGCATTTTTTTTCTTTGTTCACTTATTCAAGGCAATTTAGGTGCAACTCCTCCTAAGTTCTCATCATTGCATTTACGATATATGTTCATGTTTTCCCTTTTACTCTTTGTATTTTACATCCATCAAGTAGTTGTCATTGTGGCTTTAACGTCGATTAAGCTTTTTGTTCTTTCAACATTCTGATTATTGTGAGAAGAAGAGAACATTCTGATTATTGTGAGAAGAAGAGAACAGAATAATTGCCAATTCTAAGCTACAGTCAGAACCTGTGACACTAAGCAAATTAACACTCAACTTGTCTGCTAGCTATAATTTTTGGGATCCCACATCCTGGCTTCTCACTGATCTTATCACTTATGGTTATCAGACCTTGGTTCATTATCCAACATGAAAATCCGAAAGATTTGTTACTGGCATCATGTTGTCTCGGATACTTATGGCAACATGATATGAATAAAAGCTTGGTTACTTATCGGGCTTACTTGTCCCAAATCCATGAAATTTGGCTCCACTTAACCTTGAAGACCTTGGCACAGAGCCTAGCTCACACTTACACTGGCCAGGCTCGCTTGGGGCACGGTCTGCGTCCATAGGTGCTGATAGAGAAACTTGTCAGTACTCAGTAGGATTGTTTTGGTGACAGTTCAGTTCCATCCTACCAGATAAATGCATGTATATTGTGAATATTTTTTCTTCACTGGCCTATTGAATTGATTTGTGACAATTCAACCAAATAAATGCAGGGAAGAGACTGGACCCTACATCCCACATTAGTTGCAAGCACTTCCACATTCTGCAGTGAAAAATTTTTACTGATACCACCTTAAAGCAAAGTAATGCCAACCTCTCAATTCCCTTCATCAACAATCAAGAATATCAATGTTTCATGTGTGAAGATCGAACAGTCCATCTCTTTCAATTTTAAAGCCAATCAAGTAACCTCTTTCCACCATCCCAGCTATCATGTAATAAAGAGCAAAGGAGAAAGTGGATCTCTTTCCCTGAAAACTCTGGAGTTTTCAAAGAATTCGTTAGACATCCCATTCGCTATCATAGGAAATTTAGTTGTATACAAACTCAAATCCACATCTACCTTTTCCCAAAATTCATCATTTCCAACAAATAGAACAAAACTTCTGAGCATTGATGATCGTATGCTTTTTTGATGTCAAATTTACAAATCAGTCTCAGTTGTTGTCTCAAGTCGAGCATCCACAAGCTTCTTTGCTTTTATTGAAGCATATGTTGTTTGTCTTCCTTGAAACAAAGGCATTTTGCTCCTTTGACATCATATGCCCAATTACCTTTTTCAACATAATAGATATAGCACTTGTTGAAATAATTTTTAGTCACACTCAACTAAGCTAATTGGCCTAAAATCTTTAATCTCATCCTAGGAAGCATTTAGACACGCATATGGATGCGAATCGACATTGACACGCTAATATGTTAATTTTAAAAAGTTATTAGGACACGACATGTGGAGAGAGAAAAATATCATACACCTTCTATTGTGTAGATTCCCTCCCCTCATCTACTTCACGTAACCTGTAAGAAATATTGCCGAAGAAACGACATTGGAGGTCTGACTGGCAACGGCTGGCCGAGGGCTCTCCGACGCCCAAGGCAGTGACATTTTCATTTTATAAGAAGAATGGGTGAGCGAGTGAACCTGGAGGTTTAGAGCATACCTCTTTATATGGGATGTGACTTCTCATGTTCTTCATGTTAGAAAGTGTGCATAGTGGGAAAGTGGAGAGGTTTATTCCTTTCGAAGTTTAGTATACCAAGAGGTGAGAGGGTGCCACGTGTCATTATGGTCCCGAGCATATTTTTTGACCCTCCATCATGGCAACATTTGTTAGTAAATTGTAGGATATTTTCATATATATAAATGGAAAACAACTATTTATTCACTTTTATATTAAAAAACATATTTATCTTTTATTTAGATATATATTTTTAGGAAATTTCATTTACAAACAAATTAATAATTTTAGGCCTTAAACTTCTTAAAAATAGCTACCATAATTAATAAATACAAAATCATGTTGTTTATAACTTATTATCAAGTTTTTACTTAAAAAATACAAAGTGTTTCATGTGGACACGTGCGTGCTTGAAGTGCCTAAAGAGTGTAATTCGAATATATATATTGTTAGAATAGGAAATATTATTATTTCTATATTTTCTGTCAATTAGGATCTTTTATTATTAAAACATTATAAATATAAGGTCCAATTGTCCCAAAAGATTAAGATGTTAGGAAATGGGCTCAGCAATGTATATCAAGTTATTTCAACACTTCCCCTCTTCTGCATCCTCAATTTGCACATGGAGTAGAGACAATATTTAAAATCAAATAAGGTGCATCAATAGAAATAAATAAAGTGTACAACAATAAATGAGGAATAATAAGATTCAAACCCTAGATCTCTTGGAACAAGAGCTCTGATACCATATTTAGTCACCAATTGTCCCAAAAGCTTAAGCTATTAGGAAATGAACTCAATAATGTATATCAAGCTATTTCAACATATATAATTGGACATGTTTAGAGGAATGTCCAAGAGTGTCAGTATCAAACACGGGTCATGACATAGGTACGCCACTTAATGCATTTTTCTAGGATTGTTTGTGCTTCTTAGATATTCGTTGCCTCTGTCTTCTTTGGAATACAGGCTATAAAATAGGCATTCGGACTTATTTCAAATTCCCCTTCCATGTAAAAGCAATGCATTACATCCATGACATCTGGCCTGACCGCATCTTTTGAAAGATTGGCATTGTGAATCCATTTGGACTAGGGATTTTATCCCCATTTATGCCCGACTACCTTCTCTACCTCCTCCAAGAAAGGCTTTTCTAATCAACCTTTATCTTCAACCCCAAGAGATCTCAATTCTAACTCATCCATTACCGGTTTATTGCAGATTCAATGATGCTATGTTTCCTTATATAGCTTCTTGTAAAACTCCACAATCCCTTCTCCAACCCCTCCCAATCCAACAATCTTTTACCATTAACAAACTGTGGATATGATTTGCCCGCTTGTGGGGAATTTGCTATTCTAGGAAAATAAAAAATGTATCTTTATCTCCCTCTTTTAGCAATAGAGATCTTGACTTTCGCCTCCAGTACACC
Source organism: Pouteria glomerata (assembly GCA_035590655.1). Classification (NCBI taxonomy): domain Eukaryota; kingdom Viridiplantae; phylum Streptophyta; class Magnoliopsida; order Ericales; family Sapotaceae; genus Pouteria; species Pouteria glomerata. The sequence goes on from JAVXUM010000023.1 coordinate 7,636,940, forward strand.
TTTTCTGATACAAGCAGTTGCTGAACTTCCCCTTTTGGCTCATCCCTTGTAATTTTTTCTTCATCACTTAAACAAAATTTTTGCTCCTTTTCATCTAACACTTTAACCTCCTCCAATAATCTTGCAATACAATTCTCTATTCGCACTTATTCCATGTCTTTATATGTGATTTTATCTGTTGCAACTTATTTGCAAAGTAATAACTGGGAGCTCCCTTCACCTCAGAACTATCCGATAAACCTTGTATCATTTATTTGAAACCCTGATCTTGCAAACCCATATTTTCAAATCGAAAGGACACAGAACCCTTCTCAAACCACTATAATCTAGCATAATAGGAATGTAGTCTGATATTGGATGAGGCAGGCATACCTGGTGACATTTGGGAACTTCAATTCCCACTAAGTAGAGATTAGGAATCTATCAATTCTAGACATTGTAAATTGTCCCTTTTATTACTCCACACAAAACTGCCTCCTCCTAATGGTAAATCAATCAATTCCTTATTGCTTAAGGACTTAGAAAAGTCCTCCATGGCAGCATTAATAACTTCACAACCAGTCCTCGTTAGGGAATCTAATGACATTTAAATAACCTCACACACACCATGGCAATCCCCCTTTATTTCAACAGCAGATAATTCTGCCTGCAAAACACCTGTCTCTATCTTCATTAGGCCCGTGCACACCTGAAAAAGCCCAAAGAAACCATCAGCCACACTTTCCAATGAAACAGAAACCGAATATCTGCAAATAACATCTTGGTTAAGAGAATGTTGAGTTTTTTTATTTAGATTATGAGGAGGGAGTGGTTTGGTCTCCTAAAACTAATTGTGCTTATAGACCATAAACTGCAGTTAGCTTTAACTGATTATTACCAAGACTGTTTTAGGTGTCAATATTTCTCATTTTCTGAGGAATACGCGTTATTCACTTCATTACAAGTGGGACTCGCACACTAACAAAAGCATAGATTGATGACATGTTTGAAATTGTTTATGCAATCAAGAATCAACTTTAATAATCACGCATATAATTATATATCCAATAATTAGGCAATCTATTGATTATAAGTTTTAACTTGAACGCCCTTTACTTTCTGCAATCTGAATTATATTTTTACTTCATGCTGAAGCTTCTTCAGTGAAACTTCGATAGTAATTATTTGAATTTAAAACAGTTTTTGGGCTTTCTTGTGTTGATGTCTCTCTTTTTTGAGTTAGTATGGCGCTGAAGCATGTGCGAGCTGATTACTTTTCTGATATGAATAGGATGAAGTTGTCAGGAAAACCCAATCATGTGAGAGGCTAAGAGAAGAAGCTGAGAAGTGTCTAGCACAGAGTCGGAAATTCAGCAATGAGAAGGCGGAATTTGAAGCTGCAATCTATGCAAAGGTGTGTGGCATATACTAATCAGTTCGCTTTTTTATTCTTTCATTTGCTTTGTGAATGGAGTTTGGAGCATAAATTGCCATTCCCATTTTTTCTAGTTGAAGCTCCTTTTGCGAATACAACTGTTTGCATTCTATTTCTGCTATTGCCTTTACAAGTTGACTGGAAACTGTCTTGAGTTGTATTCTCATTCCTAACAAGTTTAGGGAATTCCAAGATCCAAGCAACTGTTTCAGCAACCTTTCAATTTATGTCGTTTATATCCTTGTTTATCATATTACTTGTAGCCCAAGTGACATATACTTGATATGTCTGTCTGACACCAATCACACCACCATGTTGGCACCCTGCATCTGGGGTGAAAATTGTCTAATAGCATACATTTTTACAGCTACGATATCAATATGAGCAGATTAATGCAAGGACGTGGAATCAAATTCCAAGTTCATTACATTAGTTTCCTTTTATCCCACCTCGTTTAGAGTGTTTCTTGTTCTGAGGATTCAATGAGTTCCTGCTTCATATTTTTTAATTGAAAAAGTTATCCACTAATTTCGTTGTGCAGTTCTTTGCAGTTGTTTGACCTGCATGGCCTATTCTATGATTCAGTTTCTAGGGGTTTTGAATTCAAAGAAAGCAAAGATTAGAGAGCTTCGAGACCGGCTGTCAGAACAGGACAAATCTAGGAAGTTGCCTCAGGAAGAGTCGACAGACAAAACTGAGAGTTTTGACGGTGGAAGTGATGATCAAGAGACTGAGGAAGAGTCTACACAAGATCTTACTGGCACTTCAAAGGATGTACCTGCAAGTAGACCTCGTGGCAGAAAGCGGAAATAGGCGATCTCACCATCTGAGCTTGAGTTGTGTTCCAGCATGTCAAGCCCCTTTTGGGATCCACACCTTCGTCCTCCGACTTTTTTTTTGGTTTTATTAATAATTTTGACAAATATTATAAAAATATTGTCAAAAAAATACTATTTTGATAAATGCTGTTAATGAAAATATGGTATGATATCAGGATTGTTTCCTATGCTAAAACCGTCGTGGGCTTATCTCTAAAATTGCGATTTTAGTTGTCATTTCTTGGTCTGATCTATATATTTTTTCCTTGGTAAGAAGTATTTTGCGTTTATCCATATCTAAATTACATGTTGAAATTTTTTGTGCATATCATTATTCTTATATTTTCTGAATTAATTAATAGAATGTTAATTTATTACTCTTGTATATCTTCTTAATATTGCATTTACAAGAATAATAGATTTTTTAAGATTTTTAATGTATCTCTTTAAATTTTTTTGTCTTGCTAAAAATTAAAGAAATACACTAAAAAGAATTTAATGTTAAAAAGAATATTGATTCCTAGATGAGAACATAAAAAAGAAAAAATAAGAGATTCATAATAATAAATAATAAATATATACGTACACATGAAATATAATTTTTTTATTAAAAAAAAAAGATAAGATGGAATGATAGATGTACATGAATTATAAAATTTATTATTCTCTCTTATTTTTTAATTAGGCAAAAAAATTTATTTTTATTTTGTATTTATTTATAGCTAAATCGCATATTATTCTCGTGTATTCTTATTTATTTTTTGTGCATATCTATTATTCTTTTTGGGCATATCTATTATTCTTATCTTTTTATTTAAAAATGTAATATGATATTGTATTTTTTGTACAATAAAATTTATTTTATCTATTATTTATTTTTATCTTCTTCTTTCTTTCCTATAATAAAATTTATATTTTTATATCTAGTGTTCCTTCCTGTCATCCTTTTTTTTTCTATAATAAAATTTATAATTCATGTATACCTATAATTTCATCTTATTTTTTTCTTTGTAATAAAAAAAATATTATATTTCATGTGTCTATTATTTATTATTATGAATCTCTTATCTTCTTATTTCCTCTTTATCATGTTCTTATTTGTGTATTAATATTCTCTTTAACATTAATTTTTTTGGTGTGTTTCTTTAAAAAAAAATTAAAGAGATATATTGAAAATCTTAAAAAATTTATTATTTTGCAATATTAAAAAGATACACAATGATAATAAATTAACATTCCATTAATTAATTTCAAAAATATAAGAATAATATATATATATATAATCTAATATTTGATTTAAATATGGATAAACCCAACCAAGGCAAAAACGCATGGATGAGGCTAAGAAACACCAACTGAAATCTCGATTTCAGCAGTAACAATCGCGGTATCATATTACCTTTTCATTAACAATATTTACCGAAATAGTATTTTTTTTAGCAGTTAAAATTATTAATAAAACAGAAAAAAGTCTTCATCCTCCTCCTCTCTTAGTTACAAAATTACAGACGAACTAGACTTTCCTTGATTTCTTTATTTACTTATTTTTTATTTTTTGCCTCAATGAATGTTCGTCTCAAATCTCACAATACTTTCCTGCAGCGAAGGCCCATGCCAAGAGCAGAACACTAGCTTTCTAGAGAGAGAAGAGCTCTCAGTAAGTCAGTCCTTGGTTAGAGAGAGAAGCTCTCAGCTCGCTTTCTGAAGGAGAAGATCTCCTCGTCTGGATTGCTAGCCACCTAGGAATATTGAAGTTCTTGACTGGATTGCTCACAACTGATTTTGGTGCTTTTTATTGAAACTCTTTTGGTAACTTCAATTGATTGTGAGTGCTTCTCCAAAAATCGAAGTTAGGGCTCTTCAAAGACTTGGGTTGCGTAACTGTTGAAGACTGAACAGGGATAAATCGAGGGTTTATTATTCAGCTACTAGATCCATTTAGGGATTTTCTTCACGATTGGGGGGATGATGAGAAGTATAGGTAATTACGGGTGAAGCTACTACAGTACATTCTGCATCCCTCGTGCCCTTATTATCGATGGGAAATAATAGGAAGAAAGAACTGGTTGGAAAGGTCGAGAACCAGAACCTCAGGGGTAAGGTGAATCCCCATTCGAAAAAGAAAGGAGGAGGATCCGTGGAACATAGCCATGGAGAGACTGCTGAAGAAATGAAGCACAAGAATGTGGAGGCAAATCTGCATCAGTCTAAAATGGTAGATTCTAATTTATCAGAAAATGAGACTGATTCAGAATCTCACTCTGCTACATTGGTTGAGGAGGATTCAGCGAGCTCTTTGCATAAGGCAAACCAGTCAGAATCTGATGATGATGGGATCGACTCTGTTAGCCTCGTCTCAGAAACTGCTGACATTCTTGAAAACTCGACAATAAGGCAGAAGAAAAACAAGGCTAGACCCACATTTGCTAGCCTATTTGCAGGAAATAGAAAGCCTATCAATGGAAGTAACCTCCAACAGATTGGGGAGAAAGATGGTCCATTGCACCTACTGCAATCTGATCTGGAGGAAGACAACTGTGAGTGGAATTTCTGCTTGGTGGGATACTTCAGAGGAAGTTTCCCAGGTAAGAAACCACTTCAGCAAATTGTAACCTCATGGAAATTTAGGGTAGAAACTCTATTTCATGGAAGTGGATGGATCATATTCAAGTTTGAAAATGAGGAGGACCAACTTCAAGTTCTCTAGGGAGGACCATATTTGGTGTACGGGAGACCTCTTCTCCTGAAAACCATGTCCAAATTCTTCACTTTTGATAATGATGACTTATGTAAGTTCCCAGTTTGGGTTCAATTCAGGAATCTACCTCTGGAGCTTTGGTCAAATATGGCTCTCAGTAAACTTAGTACCAAAGTTGGGAAGCCAGTCTATGCGGACAAGCTTACCACTACTAGAGAAAATGTCACATTTACTAGAGCTCTGATTGAAGTTGATATATCTAAGCCAATTAAAAATCACATTGATCTATTCCTACCTAATGGGAATCAAATTGTGCAACTTGTGTACTACGAAAGCCTTCCACAATTTTGCTCAAAGTGCAAGAAAGTGGGGCATTCTCTATCAGCCTGCAGACTCAAGGAGAAAACAATGTTAAGGGTGAAAGAAGGGCCTTCTACAGCTGTAGCAAACAAGAGTGACAAACCAGTCCAAAGAGAGGAAGTGTGGAACAAAGGAGGGAAATCAAAACAGATCCAAGTAATTCAGGCTACAACTGCAGTGACTAATCAATTTCAAGCATTGGAGCAACCAGATGATGCAGGAATAGAAGAAGACGTTTTTGAGATCCCCCAGCTTGAGGAATTACAAGGAAGAGAACCTGGACCAGATGCAAATAGGAAAGAGGCTCAATTGAATGAGATGGTCAAAGATCAGCCTAAATGAAAAGATGTGGATAACAAGAAAAATGGTGTGGTTTGTGATCAAGTGCCTGAAGTGGATGTAGATAAAACTCAAGACAACATGCTAGCGTAAAACAGAAATTGTAGCAAAAAGATCCTTAAATGGTAGAAACAAAAGAAGTTCCAAAGAGCAACACACAAACTCCAGCAAGGAAGAAGTCTAAGAAGAATGAAGAAAGTTCTAAGCAGCAGCAGCAGCAGGTAGAACAATATGATGCAGTGGAGAAGCAATAATCTAAGAAAAAAAAGAAGAATAAGACAACTGAGTTTGCAGAGTTTTGTGCTCAGATGGGGGACGACTCTCCCTCTCATCAATGATAGTATCAAGTTGGAATATTAGGGGGATTTAATAAGTCCCCTAAACACAAAGGAGTACTAGACCATATTAGGAAGAATAAGGTGGACATAATAACTATGCTAGATACTAAACTTAAACAAACTTGGGCCCAAGAAATGGTTAGAAAGAAGTTCAAGAAGTGGAACTGGCTGGATAATTTTCAACAGCATCCAGCAGGAAGAATACTGATCTTCTGGAATCCACCCAAAGTGGTGATAGAAGAAATAGAAAAATCGGAGCAGGTAATCCATTGCCTTGCTACTTGTAAAGTTACTTCTAGGAAGTTTACTTTGAGTTTTATATATGCATATAACTCTTTAGTAAGTAGAAGATTATTATGGGACAAGCTGGTGAAGATGAATTTACAAAACATACTGCCATGGCTGATGATGGGTGATTTCAATAGTTTGATAAATTTTGATGCAAGATTGAATGATAGACCTGTCACGAATTACGAGATAAAAGACTTACAGAACTGCTGCAATTCTATTGAGATGAAAGATATGAGAGCTTCTGGATCTTTTCTTACCTAGACCAATAATGTAGTTTGGAGCAAGATAGACAGAGCAATGATTAATAGGAGATGGACACAGATGGGATTTCAGGCTCATGCATAGTTTGGCTTACCTAGAATTCACTCAGACCATGCTCCTTGCACGGTTACGTTATTTAGGGAAATCCAATCAGCTCCTAAAGCATTCAAGTTCTTTAATATGTGGAGTCTTCATGAGGATTTTATGAGAACAGTTGAGCAGAGTTGGAATGTTAATATAAGTGGGACAAAGATGTTCATCTTATGCAAAAAAATGTAGAAACTCAAGCAGCCTTTGAAGCTTTTGAATCAGAAACATTTTTCTCATATCTCAGCTAGGGCTAAAGAAGCTGAGAAAGACCTTTTTGATATGCAAAAGAAATTGCATGATGACCCAGCCAACATTGATTTGCAAAGACAAATGGGAGAGGCAAAGAAGAAAGCAACCAGATTGGATGACGCTAATAGAAGCTACTGCTCTCAGCTAGCAAAAGCAAAATACTTGAAGAACAGTGACAGTGGTACAAAGGTTTTTCATGATCTCATTAAGAGTAATAGAGAACAGAACCAAATTGTGGCTGTCACCTTGGAAAATGGCTCAGTTAGCACTTCTCAAGAGCAAGTTAATTCTGCTTTTGTGGAGCATTATTTAGCATTGCTGGGCAGTAAAGTTGACTGTGATCAGATGGATAAGGAACTTTTCAGTGAAGGAAAAACTGTGTCTGTGGATCAAGCTGTTGTATTAATTAACCCAGTGTGCTCTGAGGAAATAAAAGAAGCTCTTTTCAGTATAGGTGAAGACAAATCTCCAGGGCCAAATGGATTCAACTCTTGCTTCTTTAAGAAGACTTGGAACATAGTAGGAGTGGATTTTTGTGATGCCATTAAGGAATTCTTCAATGCAAAACAGATTCTTAAGCAGCTTAATCATACTTTGATTGCTCTAGTGCTTAAGTCTCAGAAAGCTTCTAAGGTTGGTGATTACAGGCCAATATCTTGTTGTAATGTAGTTTACAAAGTTATCTCTAAAATTTTAACTGCCAGACTTAACACCATTCTTGAGGACTCAGTTGACAAAGCCTAATCTGCTTTTATAAAGAGCAGAAACATAGTGGGAAATATTCATTTAGTCCAAGAATTGGTAAGACATTACTCCTGGAAGATAATATCTCCAAGGTGTACACTGAAGCTAGATTTAGCCAAAGCATATGACACTATTGATTGGGGATTTGTGGAAGATACCTTAAAAGCACTGAGTTTTCCTGATCAGTTTATGGAACGGGTAATGCAATGTATTACCACAGTTTCCTACTCTCTTGTTATTAATGGTTCAGTGCATGGATTTTTTAAGGGAAAAAGGGGAATAAGACAAGGAGACCCATTATCCCTAGCAATCTTTGTCCTCTGCTTGGAGTAGCTTTCAAGGAATTTGGCTAAGTTGAAATAGAATACTGATAACAATTTCCACCCTAAGTGTGCTAAATTAAACATAACTCATCTGGCATTTGCTGATGATCTGATATTATTCACTAGAGGAGATGCTATGTCCTTGGCAATTGTAATGGAAAAGCTGAAAAAGTTTGAAGACTGCTCAAGGTTAAGAATAAACCAATAGAAGTCAGAATTGTTTGTAGCAGGGATTAATAGAATGGAGCTAGGAGAGATAAAGGAAATCACTGGTTTTAAAGAGGGAAAGTTCCCATTTAGATACTGAGGTATCCCGGTGGCAGCCAGTAGGCTGAGAATTGCCCAGTATGGAGCTCTGCTGGATAAGATTTTAGGTAATATCAATGTCTGGCTTAGGAATACACTGTCATATGCAGGAAGAGCTGAACTGATAAGGGCTGTATTACAGGGAACATAGTGTTATTGGCTATCCATACTACCAGTTCCAGAAGGAGTAAGGAAAAATGTGACAAGCCTATGTAGAAACTTCCTATGGGGAGGGAGGAGTTTTATGTACAAAAGGCCCTTAACAAGTTGGAAAACAGCATGTCTGGCTAAGAAAAAAAGTAGACTTGGATTTAAATGCCTTATGTCTTGGAATAAAGCTTTACTTTCTAAGGCATTATAGGATTTACAATCTAAGAAGGATACTTTATGGATTAAGTGGATGCACCAGAACTACTTAAGTAAGCTGTCATTTTGGGACTACAAAACTGGAAAGCAGGATTCCTTGTTAATGAAATAGCTTCTGCTCAGCAGAGATGAAGTTACTCAAAAGAAAGGATCTACTCAAGCAGCACTCAACAGGTTGCAATAGTGGACACAGAATGGACAGATGAATTCTGGTAAGGCTTATAAATACTTCAGAGCTAAAGGGCAGGTCCAGAAGTAGACTAAATTGGTTTGGAATAGCAGCATTCTACCGAAGCATGTTTTTGTACTCTGGTTAGCAATGAAGAACAAATTGAAGACTTTGGATAGGATGACATACAGTCAAGACAGATTATGCCCTTTATGTAATTCAGTGGAGGAGTCAATCGGGCATTTGTGTTTCCAGTGTCAATTTAGCAAACTGGTCTGGAAGGAAATCAAGGCATGGCTGGGACTTACAAGACAATTATCTACGCTGCAAGCTACTGCCAAATGGCTTCTTAAAGAGGCAAGGGGGACAGGCATGGGTTCTAAAGCTAAGAGAATTGCTTTTGCTATTCTTGTCTATACGGTTTGGGAAGTCAGGAACCAAAATCTATTTGAACAGAAAGGATGCTCTTCCAGTGCAGTGATCAGAAAGATTCAAGTCCAAGTTTATAGAGTTTTAAGCTACTTATTCTCGGATTATTCTAG
>JAVXUM010000023.1:7653381-7664732 GCA_035590655.1 Pouteria glomerata
GATAAATCTCTCGCTCTATTCAGGCATCCGTTATTTTATTAGAGTTTTAATATGACGAACATGAGTCAAAATTCTAACCGGCAGCAGTTGAGAGAAGCTTTGGATCAATTTAATTTTTGCTAATTCATACTTAATGTGCTAAACGGTTTGAAACTTGAATCCCATATGAATAATCCTAGGGTTTGGCTGCCAAATGTTTATCCTATTTAAGGAAACACAAGGGTACCTATTTGGTGAAATGTTAATTTTCTAATATTCTTTTAACACCGTCGATAATTACTTTTAATTGCAATAAATGTTTAAGAACCTTTTAAAAACTAACTTGTAGCTACTTAATTTTAATTTTGACTTTTTATTTATATCTTATATTAATGCCCCCAAGCACCTCCTTGAAATTTTGCAGGTGCGAGATTGTGGGTATGCACTACATTTAATACGTATTTATGTATAAATTAAAGAACGGATCAAGAACAAAGGATTAACACAAGATATATAGGAGATTATAAATCCAAAAGGACCAAAAATATAATATCATCACAACCCCCTAACAATGAAGCCGGTTAGCATTTTCAGAATTAAAATTATATAATACACTTTTATCTCACTGTAAGAATTATAAATTTATAATTTTTATCAAATTTTATCACTTTTTATCACTCCAAACACTCGTTTAAAAGTACAAAACATAAATGGATTATTATGAGAAACATTAACATCACATTAGTCAAAAATAATAAGGTACTCAATTATGGGAAATGCTAAATATTGGGGTCATTTGGCATCACCAAAAAAAAAAAAATGGAACTTTGCACTTATGAGTGATACATACACCTTGGCTGTGTTTGATTTGAAGGATTGAATAATGGGATGTAAGTAATACCATGGGATTAGATATAACATGAAATTAATTTTTTTATGTGAGATTATTTTTTTTAGTATTTGATTAGTAGGACATAAAATGGAATAAAAGTTGTGATTTGACATGTAATATAATATGAAATAATTTTAAACTTTTAGATTTTGGTAAGAAATAAATCTCGAGATGGGGTATAAATAATACCACCACCCCATGAGTTAAGACATCAAGCGATTCCCGAAAAATAAATCCCATCCCGGTAGACAATCTCATGATCAAAAAAACACATCAAACGGTTGATTTGTGGGCCCACTTCATCACAATACTAATTCTATAATTTTATCGAGAAACAAATGCCACCCTTAATGGTTAGTTGGGTATTTAATAAAAAAATTTGTAAAAATTAAATAAAGTTAGAGAAAATTACAAAAAGCTTGTAAAAAATTAAAGAAAATTGATAAAAATTGATTTTGTACTTAATTGAAAAGTTTAGAAAAAATTAACAAAAGTTAATTTTGTTTTTTTGGGGTAAGAATTAGTGAGTCAAACGGTCACATTATTTCATGTTTAAATTTCTCACGCTTCATTCCCATTTCACAATTAATATTATTTTTTAGAGTGTGAAAGTAAAAAGTAAGGTACATTTATCTCTACCCTAATTAATTGTATAATACTTATGATTTTATAATTAACACTCTCATTTTTTTTTTATTCTCATTTTTTTTTTGGTAACATAAGTCCTTGGATTTTTCAATCCGTTGGGTCATGACAAACAAGCAGCCAATTCCAGACCGACCCGTTTTTCTCGGATTGACTTTGCGGTCAAAGTCCCATCTGTTTTAGGACTAGAGACTTCAAATTTTTTTTTTTTTCTTATTTCCTTTCCATGGAGATTCATACACGCCGCCAACGACTGGGTAAATTTTGGACGCTCACATCACACCCACAAAAACAGTGTTCTGTTATAAGCGTGGTGACTCAAATTAGAAAGTTTGAATAAGACAATTTTACTTGTAAGCAATTAAACATGAATTTTAATTATCAAATCGTCCTTCACTAAAAATGAAAAAAAATATTTAATGATATATCATGTTATTGTCACAAAATTATCACAACAGGTGTGACAATTAAAATATATATTATAATAAATTCTTATAATCACATGAGATCATTGTTAAAATAATATTAAAATTAGTGATAAAATTGTTGCTGATAGAATTTAATTCATCGTCAAAACTAATATTTAGTAATGAGATAAGATAAATTTTTTTATTACAATATAATATTCGTATTAGACATAGTATGACAATCATATATGCGACCATAGTGTTACATCACTAAAAATAAATTTTGTGATAAAATTTAATATTATTATTTATTTTTCATCACTAACTTTCTCATTTTACAAGTTTTTTTTTATTAAACAAAACCAACGTCAATTCAAATAATTATTTTTCAAAAGCTTGTGATTTAAATTAATTTCTAACAAAGTTTATCGAAAAGTAAACATGTTTGGGCTTGAATCTTGAAATGCGCTTGTAAGTCAAGCATTGATTATTAACTTACCCCGAAGTTCAAGAGTATGCATGAGGAAAGAGAAGACTAATTTTTTTTTTTTTTTTTTCCTTGGTGTTGCATGTGATTGTGGTTTTGTGTCTTCTACGTACTCTTACATATCCCATATGTTCCATGCCTTGGAGGTGATACAAAAAGCATTATGTCCCAACAATAGAAGAACTTGTAGCTCCATCCTTAACAATCTGTTGAAACTTCAACCAAAATCGATTGAACTTTGCAATATAAGCTGTTTCTATCAGATTAATGGATCAAAGATATGGTATTTTTGTAATTAATTACATAAATACCATACAACAGATAGAGCCCACCAATAATGTAGGCACACAACTCAAGCCAATTTTTGGTTGGATAATGAGAAATAGTGATGCAATGAGCCTACCTAAGGTTTAAAGTATTTGGAGACAAGTTCTTCATTTCTGACATAGTTTGATGGAATCGATGATGCATTTAGAATCACTTAAAAATTTAGCAAGGAGATAGTAAACAGTCTTTTAGTGCAATACCCATTTGCTTCGTGATACATACACTGAATTTTAGGCAAATTTAATGATTTAAGCTAATAAATCATTAATTAATTTTTTCATTTTCAAAAAGTTTTTGATATTGAATAACTTTTAATGGAAAATTCAAATTTTATTACCGCTTGTTTTGACAATCTTAAATTTTCTCCTAGTTTTTAGTTATATGCTTGATTGATTTTTTTCATTTTTTATAATTTATGATACTTTGTCAATTAAAGTCTCATTAAGGTCAAGATTTGTTTTTGGTCTTCCAGTCCTTAATTGGGATTTTTTTTTTACTATTGAAAGATAATTTAGAGATTAATAATATACAGAGATTTTGTTATCTTTCTACAGTTCTGAGTTGTCTGTGAAAATTAGCAATAGTTGCCAATTTTCTTGACAATTTATATCCCAAAATTCAACAAGCTTTTGGAAAGTATCCATTCCACACTTTCCACCACCACTCGTTGCATTAAATAGACTGTTCCACTATTAAATATAAAATGCTGTCATCTATATGGATCGATACACTGAATCAAAGCAATTATGTATATGTGGTTTGAATACTATATTTCAAAACTTCCCTGGATGTTGGGCAATGCAGAATTGAAGTAGAATAAATAGGTTGTTAATCTTTTATAATAAATCGAGATCAAATACAAATAAAAATAAAACTAACTAAATTTACTAATATTCAATGGAGTAGAATGTGCAAAGTCTTAATATCCAAAAAGTAAGCTGATATCAAATACTAAAGTAAACAGAGCTTATTAACTAATCTCCAAGATTATAATCCAATTGAGTGGCAATATTTACAAGTAATTGAACAAGGAAAGCAAAAACTAAGAATGACTCTCATGAAGAAAAAGATTACTATTGCATTAAATGAAAATAACCACAATGCTTTTTGCGAAACTCCAAATGATACAAGGCTTGCGGCGTTGAAAATTAAACTAATGTAACTTTTCAATCAAATGTATATCAAGCTATCTATTGATTTGTAGAAAATCATATTTAACTTTAAATAGTCGCTTCTAGTTAATTCACTGTTCTGCGGATAGTACTATCAAATTTTATAAAATAACATTAACTTTTTTACACAACTCCAAATGACACACCATTTGTTGTGTTAAAAACTAGAATCAAAGAGCTTTCCATCCATGTGTATATCGAGTTATTTACTAATTTTTATATAAAGTTATAACAGTTCAAAATTATCTTAAAAATATAAACTGAAATAATGGAATTCAATGAATTGCTAAGGACTTAATCGAAGTATATTTTTTGGCATAAACATAAACTCAATAATGTTGTAGTCCCAAACTAATTAAAATCTATTATACAAATCTCTTCTCTATTTATTTTGTCATGAGTTATATTTTTGGTGAGGTTATATGAGATTAGGTACATATTTCTTCATAATTGCAGTTCATGTAATTTTAGATCTATCTTTTGTTATCTTTATCGTTTCTGCATAGATCTACTTACTCTTCCTTATTTTTTTATCTTTACATTTATATTAGACATAGTCAAATCATAATAAATGACATTCTCTCAACTTTTTTTTTTCTATTGGTGTCACCTCAATTGTTTTTCAAATATATTTATTTCTTATCTTTTATTGTTTTATTACACTATTCACCTTAGCATTTTTATTTCTATATACTACACTCATCTTGTAACAATGTTACCTCTCAATTGTCAAAAACTCTTATCATAAAGTATAATTACTCTTATGATTATCCTATATTATTTTTTTTATAAGTATTCTCTAATCACATATAACACTTGAGACACTTCTATCTTTTAATTACCTTGCTTGAATTTTATAAATAGCATCGTATTCGATTCTTCAATTGACATTTGGTAGATGTTCACCTTTTTAACAACTCATTGCAAGTGAAAGTTCTATGCAATAAGTAAAAGTTTTTTTTTTCATTTTTTATTTTTTATTTTTGGTACAATTTTTAAGTATTTATATTACAATAAAAATTATTTCAAAATATTTTTGTATGCACTTTTATGAAGCATGTGGTAGCGAATGCCTATACAAATTGGATAACTACTTGCTAGCTAAATGCACATGGTTGTTAAAAGAACGGTTATATCTAGAAGGTGTATTCAAGATTTTCGATAAAGGCATGCATGCACAAGTATCGTAGAAAAGAACGAGAAGTTATGTCATAATTAGGAGTTAAAAAAAAAGTGATATCATTTATTACGGATAAGATGACATGAAACAAAAAAGTTAAGAAAAAGTGAGAGGAGAGAGAGAGTAGAATTATACAGCTGAGCTTTGGGATGTTTTTTATGGTCTTCAGCAGGCTTAGGAAAGCGTATGGAAAAAAGTGCAAGTTCAAGTCGACAATGTCAGTGTTTTTCATGCCTTGTGTAAGGACAGGTCCTATCCCATTGCTAATCTGGATCTTATCAGACGAGTGAAGGCTTACATGTCCAAGGATTGGGATATTTCAATCAAACATATCTATCGGAAAGCTAACGTTGTTGCAGACAAAATGGCGAACATGGCTTTTTCCCAAGATGCTCACTTTGTTTGGCATGAGCATATTCCTTCTAGAGTCTATTATCTAGCATTTGTCGATTCTATTGGCTCTTTGTTTCCTAGACGCATTGTAGTTTAGTTTGTTTGTCTCCAAAAAAAAAAAAAAAAAAGTGATATCATTTATTACGGACAAAATGACATGAAACAAAAAAGTTGAGAAAAAGAGAGAGAAGAAGAGAAAGAGTAGAATTATAAAAAAAAAAAAAACATAATTATGGTAATTGAATCAAAAATTAAAATACTTAAGATATTTATTATTCAAATGAGGTTACTTATCATCGTTCAAAAGTTTATCTAGAACGTTATTTGTTAAAAAAAAGGGAATTATGTTTTATTATTTATAAAATTTATTATGTTACATAACATATTTATTGATATTACTCATAAAAATATCAAATACTGGATTGGAAAATGTATTTTATTTCATAATGATGCCTTGCTTCAATCCTTGTAAGCTAACTTTTTTCATAATGTTTGAAATCTCTAAAGTAATTTTGAAATAAGATTAAATTATTAATGAAATCTTTTCATATTCAAAATTACAAAGGACACTTGGCTTCCTTGCTACATGCATCCATCCAAGGTTACACTCACGAATTAATCTATGCATCATCCACCGACGATGACAACCGTATCTAAAAAAATAAATGACACTCAATACATAAGACTTCAGTTTACGCAAAATACAATCGTATTCTTTTTTTTTTATATAAAAAAACAAAAATACAAGAATAAAATATATATATATATAATTTTATTTTAATAATTGGAAAAATTGTATATCAAAAGAAATTAAAATATAATTAATTACCTACTCTTATATTAATACTTCATTGCAAATTTTATGTTGAATAAAGAAAAATAAAAAAATTCCTCAAAACTATAGTTTAAATTGAGGAAATTAAAAAGTTTCAAATGTTTGAAAAGTAATTTAACCTTGATTCAAAAGAAAAGGATGCTTCGCTCAGCAAATTAGAAGGCGATTTGGCTATTGACTTAAGGTTCTCGATGGGATGATTACGCCTGAATGATATAGGTTTTTGAGTAAAAGTCAATGCGCGTTTAATTGATGTTTTTTATCACGGCACTCAATTCTAACTGCGAACATCAAATTCAACAAAGTCGTAATTTTGTGAGTTACACTAAGAGGCCGTTTAGTACACCACGAAAACAAAAATTAAAATAATTTTTTTTTTCAATTTTTTCTACGGAACGCAATATCAATTTTTATCAACTTTTTTTTTTAATTATTTTTAATTTTCTAACTTTCTTCAATCTTTACAAATTTTTAACAAAACACTCAACTAATCTTTAAAGCAACTTGTGTTAGTTGCAGGAGTGAAGTTAATTTTTTTTTTTTTTTTTTTTTTTTTTTAATGGCAACCGAACGGATTTTGGGTTGAACTAATTAAATTTTATCATGATTTTCTTAGTAAAAATACTCCCTATATATATATATCTACATGGACTCATGACTTATAATTAGTAACTAAAAATACAATTTTTTAGTGGATAAAACAAAATAAAAATAAAAAAAGGATAAAAGTGTACCATTAATAGAATAAAAATTAAATTTTTAAGTAAATAATAATTAAAATAATAAAATATTAGTGTAATTTTCTACATTAATAGGTATAAATGGTCCCGCATGGACCTCTATAGGTCCACCAGTACCTCTACTGTGATGGGTTAAACTCCCTTTTCTCATATTCTTCTCACTTGAATAATCAGTTTAACTAGGTTGAACCATCTATCACTTCAAAAATAAAAATATTTTTCATAAAAAATTAAAATAATAGAAATTATATAAATATAAAACCTGATATAAATACACTAAAAGTAGTTGCATATTACTTTTTTATTAATATCAATATTATTTGTGCACTACTAATTAAAAATAAAAATAATATTTAATATATTTTATTATATAATCGGATAGTTTCAGGGGTTACAATAGATTTTTCACTGTAGGGGCTACAGTGTTTAAATCAACGGTTGAAATACAATCAAGATTTATTGGTTTTATCAAATAACATTTATTACAGTACTTATTAACTCAATCAAACTTACCTTGATTGTATCTCAGTCGTTGATTTAAATACTGCAGTCCCGGTAGTGAAAAATCTACTGCAGCCCCCTAAAACCCGTAATAGTTTCAAGAGACTGCAGTGAATTTTTCACTGTCAGAGTTATCAACGATTAAAATATAATCAAGATTTATTACAATTTTATCAAATAGCATGTATTACAGTGTTTATTAATTCAATCAAACTTATGGGATGAGTGAAACATTAGCATGATTTGCTGAATTTTTATTTAATGCCCTCACCCGCTATGGATTTTATTATTCAAATTACATACCTTTACAGTTGCGGTCGGGTGAAGTTATGACCTGTTGAAATTTGAAATCACTTTAATTTTAGCTATTAAATGTTATTATGAAGTAATTGTATATTTTATAGTTTAACAATAATTAATGAGTACTGTACCATGTTTGACCAGCCGCCAAATGCCGCCTTCGTCCATTAATTAATCTGAAACCACTATCCTTCTTTTCTTAATTATCCCAAGAAGCCCATCTCAGCAGTTTTGATACGCAATTTAGCCTAATTAGTTGTTTATTTAGTAGCCATCTCATGAGTCAGAATCCACCTAGGAGATGTGTTTGGATTCAAACTCTAACCCATTAATGCAACGTCGCCAAATGCAGGTTCCAAGGGCTGCACTTTATTTCTTCACTACATGAATTGTAATACATGGATGAAAGATCTAAATTTATATTTATTTTATATTGATTGTATTATCAATATGTAGATATGATTTTACATATTACATTGATTATATTCTAATCAGATTGTTTTTTATTTTCACTTTGATTTTAAAATTAATTTTAATTAAATTAAATCAATACCATTAGATCATTTAGAGAAATCAAGTCCGTCCAATTAATGCACTTCTGTCTCTTGTAACTCAAAAACAAGTCAGCATTCATGATTTTTTTTTTTTCTCACTTTCTTTCATTTTCTCAGGAAAGGAGGAAATGAGAAAACATGTCAGAACCGTAACTTATCTGGGCCATTGGTGGAAATTAGAAGGATCTTCACACCAAACGCAAAAAAGCAACAGAATCCTGGAAAAATGATTATATACAACAAGTGAATCACTAAACCAAATTATTTGTTGTCACTCTAATCCAGGCATTCAATTGGAATACGCAAAGTAAATGTCACCAAATAGTTCAGGAATCAAATGTCTAAAAATTCATAAAGCTCTTTGCCTGCGCCAAGAACTTAACAAACATGGACATATTTACAAAGAAGAACCAACAATTGACTTGGTGTATTAATTGTATTTTCCACCCTAAAAAATAATAATAATAATAATAATAATGGAAGAATTGAAATAAATGATTAAGCTTAAAGTGGGGACTTCTATGGACTACTCTCTCATAATTCAATCTGAGAAAATTAGGACCCTGACCGGTTTCAAGTTTTTGATATCAAAGTTGAGTATTTTTAATCGGGGGCGGACTCAGAATTAATTCATAATTTATAAATAGTGAAAATAAAATTACATTTTTAAGATAAATATAAACAAAAGTAAAAATATAAGGAAACAAAAAAAAAAAAACAAAATATGAAAAAAAAAAGGTATAATTTATAAAAAAAATAATAAAATTATAGAATTTTAATGTAATTTTTCAAATCAACGTGAGTAATTGCTTCCGCTGAACCTTCTTGGAGTCTGCCCATGTCTTCAATCATGGTTTTAAAACATAAACGGGGGCGGTTGCGATGATATAAACACAAGAGATAACAGAGTGCAACAATAATAATAAAACAGGGTCAGAGCGTCCGAGTTTTTAACCGCTGTTTTTTTAAAACCATGTCTTCAATGAGTATCAGCTTCAATTTTGATCGGGAGAGCCACACCAAATGGAACCACGAGACGCGGATAAGCGCGAGGCAGAGCATCACCAGCAAAGTTCATTTGTTGAACCTGCAGATCAGTGCTAGGGATGTGGGTGGATCCAGATGGTCCAGAAGGAGGGACAGGACCCCTTTTAAGGGACCCCAAAGTGGGATCTCCTTGCAAAACCCTACTGGCTTTGCATGGTTGTTGAACAAGCAGAAGAAGAACAATCACTGCTGCGAAAACACCGTCAACCCTCATTTGTTTTTTGAGAAGAAGGAATTGTACGTGGTGGAAAACATCATGGGATTGAGTATTTATCCGGAAAAAGATTAGGAGTATTTTTTTTTTTTTTAACAAGCTGTTGGAGTATTTTGACCGCTGACTATACATATATATATATACATACTCGTTTGATGTCTTGGCTTCTTTTGGTGAAGTTTCAATTTTTTAAATTGATAAAAATATTTTTAAAAGTGAAGATATACACGTGTTACTTTTAAAGATATGTTTAGTATAAGGTGAAAAATTTAAATATAAAAAATTACAGGAATAATTGTTACCCGAACAACAATTACTAGATAACAAGTTTATGATACTAAAATGGTAAATATTACACAGTAATAATTATATTATGTTTGAAACGCTAAAAGTTTTGAAAAGATAAAAATTAATTATAAAGGATTGTAAAAATATATTTTACGTGAGTAATGAGAAAATGGTAAAAATTTTCCATTACCTATCTCCTCCAGGATCTTACTTTTATCCCCTATGGCAGTAATAGTTACCTTAAACTAATTGTCACCCTCCGTCTAAACATATGTAATGAATAGTAAAAATTACCCCAATAACCTTTACCTCTATTACCTCCAAAACAAACATGTCATAAATGATAAAGATATAATGATTAATTTATAATATTTTCAAATTCAAAATTCTTAAATTTAAATATCAAATTTAAAAATTTAATTATCATGTTCGAATTTAAAAATCAATAAAAGTATATTTTTCTATTTCATAGTTATCCTTATCTTTTTTAGAGTCACAAAAATAATTCCAAAATTGAATAAACATAAACACATTAGTTTTAAAAGTAAGAATATTTTCTATTTAATGATTATCTTTATTTTTATATACATTTATCAAAAAATATATATATATATATCTAAATATTAAGAAAAAAAATTCAGCGTGTGGCTTGTCTCCAGTGTGTATATATATATATATATATACGAAATACATAACTTTTCAAGGTGTACAGATTTGAATTCACAGCTTCAAAATTAAGCTTACACGATTTCTCATTGATGAGTAAAACCTTGTTTTCTTTTTGACTCATTTTGATCGCTTGTTCGGTACAGAAAAAGGAAAAATAAAGGGATGTGACAACCCTAATCAACATGACTATAAGAGCATTTATTTACTCAACTTAATTTCAAAACTAACTTAATTAACCTCATTTTATATAAAATAAAATTATTTTTTTATCAAAAAATATTGTCAGCATTATATGACAAATTAGATTCTTACATTTGACTTTACTTTTTCCATTAAATGTAATTACTTAAATATCCTCTATTTTTCCTATCATTTTATATAATTATAATATCATAAATACTCTTTACATTTCTAAAACTTTGAGTCATGTGGTTTATCTTTCTGTTTTTATTTTTTATTTTTTATTTTTTTTATGTATTTTATGTTTTAAAATTTAAAAAAATAATAAAAATAAAAAAATGCACGTGGTTTGACATTTTCTATTTTCTTTATTTTAAAATTTTTCTTATTTTTTGTTAAAAACACTCAAAATGACTTTTTCTCATTTTACATTTCAAGTGTAAGCATATTTTCTATTTTTTAAAATAAATTTTAAAAACACAAGTGACTAAATATATTTTTAAAAAGTTTGAATGCATTTACTAATCTACTCTGTAACATT
>JAVXUM010000023.1:7684436-7707557 GCA_035590655.1 Pouteria glomerata
TATTTTCTAAAAATAAAAATAATAATTGTAAACAAAATTACGTTTCCAAACGCTATTTCAGTTTTCATTTCAGGAAAAAAAAAACGACAACAAAAAACATAAAACAGAAAACAGCAACAAGAAAACAACAACAGAAAAATGACAGTGTTACCAAACGGTCCCTAACAAATCCAAATTACTTTTATTTATTATTTGTTTTCATTTTTTCCCCCAAAACTTTCAATGTATTAATTTTATATGTGCAAGTGATGATATCTCTTTCAAGTCTTTTTGGATCTTTTTGGAACATTTGTGACTGGGTGTGAGATTTATCCCTTCCAATAGAAAATAAGATCACAGATGTATAATTTCACTTTCTTATAGAGAAACATCTGCTCCTTATGTTTATTATAGCTCAAAAGATTATACATAAAAGTTGAAATGGTAGATATCAGTTAATAAGAAAAGATCATCAAAAAGAACAAGAGAAAAAGGCAATAAAATGGGGCCCACAACAAGGCTGTATTATAGCCATTGGATGGAACGGACAGTTGAGATTTAAAAAGAACAGAAAAAAAAAAGTAGGAGAGCCGGGTCCGTAATGAACACCTCTTTCAAGTGTTTGAAGAGTATCCGGTTATATTTAAAAAAAAATATATATATATATATTGTACAAGTGTCTAGCACATGTCAAAGGAGTGTCCCGCGAGTATCCATATCCACCACAGACACACCCCTTCTAGGTGTCCATGCTTCTTATTTTCAAAAAGTTTCTATTTCCTAAACAACTAAAATGAAACAGTAGTGAAACAATTCTAATATTTCCACAGAAATAATAAAAGAAACCAAAATACAACATAATATTAATACATTATTAAGCTTTCACACATTTAGATAAATTTCAATCCATTTTTAATATACTTTTATATTTTAGTGCCACTTTCAAAACATTTTTGAAAAGTCTACAAAAGGTTTCTGTTTCCCATTATAGATAAACCACCTACAAAATGAAATTTTGATACTTGTTGTCTAGCTTAGTGAAGAAAAGAAACAGCTAAAAGAATTCTATTTCGTTACTTTTTAGACACAAGACCTCTTAAACAAGGCCATGAAATTGCTAATCCCCAACCAAAACCAAAAGCATGCTAATTCACACATGACACACTGTTCCAGTATAAAAATGAATTCCTAGAAAAGTGATCAATTCTAGTTCAACAGCAAAGAACCAACAAGATGTGGTGACAAATTTTCTCCCTTTTTCAAACAATAAAGGGAAGAACAAAACTAAGCCAGGGGTGTCCAAAGGAGACTTGCTTTCGATTAACCAACAAGAGGTAATATCTACTCTTCCAAGTAGGTCCAATGTTGATATCTCTCCCAATTTATTCTCTACTCAGCTCTTTTCCCCTATCTGCCTTCAAGGATAGAAGTTTTTCTCTTTAATCAATTCAGAATGTGAAGAGTAGGGGCAAGAGGATTGGGCCGAGGGAGGAAGTTGTACAGCAAACTTTAATGACTCAAGGCAGTGTGGACTTGAAGAGGCAAAAGGAGCCAAGGTCAAAGGGCCAGGATGGAGATGGTTATATCCAGGGCATGTCGAAATGCAAGTGTGTTGGGGAGTAGTGGAATGCCAACCACTGGTTGTTATACCACCCAATGATATGACACCAGTAGCTACCCCCTGTGGGACTAATTGGAGACTGCAGGAACAGTGCTCAGAGGCTCTCAGAATGGGTGTTGAGGAGGGTCAAGGTTTTCTTAAGGCTTTCAAGAAAACTTTGGGAGTTTTTCTGGTGCATGGGAGGTGATTTTAACGAGACCAGATTTCGGAAATCAGATTTTTAGTAAGGTAGGGTATTGAGAATATCACTAGAGACATGAGATCTTTTATTGATTTGATAGAGGTGTTGAATTTAATTGATTTACCCTTGTTGGGTGGAGTCTACACTCTAATAGACAGGAACAAGGAGATGTTTGGGCACTTGGAGATGAGGAAAGCTACTATGTTGTAGGAGACAGTTTTAATCAGAAAGATGAGTTGGGACAGCTGTCAAAGAAGAGATGATACATAGGAAGGCATAGGAGCCAGAGTTTGGGAAAATTGTAAGGAAGGAAAAAATGAGCTGGAGGCAGAAATCTAGGCTTTTGTGGCTTAAGGAGACAAAAACACAATTTTTTTATAGGATGGCCAATGTGCATAGAAGAACGAACTATATCAAAAAGATTAGGATTGATGGAGTTAATCTGAAGCAGCAGGATGAGGTGAAGCTAGGCATAGTGCATTTCTACACTGACATGTTTGGGGATATGGAGCAATGGAGACCTAGATTGGATGAGTTGGAGTTTTCATCGATCTCCCTTGATGGGCCCAGTGATTTTTCAGAGGAGGAGATTTGGTTGCCTCTGAAGTCTTTGAATGGAGACAAAACGTCAAGTCTGGATGGTGCGACTTTAGCTTTTTTCTCAAAATGCTAGGAAGTGTTGAATGAAGACATTATGGGAGTTTTTAGGGAATTTCATGAGCGAGCAGTCTTTGTCAATACAAATTTATGATACATGTATAGGGTGTATTCAACGTGTTCAAACCTACACCATGGATACCTTAGGACAAACAGCCTCAATGCTCCTTTCATAGCTTCAATACCCAACAAAAGAAGGGGCAGGGGTCATTAGAGATTTCAGACCTATCAGTTTGGTAGGCCCATGTACAAATTATAGCAAAAGTTCCAGCTCTGCGGCTAAAGAAGTTTTTAAGGGGCATTGTGTCAGAGTCCCATAACACTTTTGTGGAGGGAAGCCATATTTTGGATGTAGTTATTATCATTAATGAGGTGGTGAAAGCAATTATCAAAAGTGGGAGACCTAGTTTGATTTGCAAGTTGGATATCAAGAAAGCATATGACCACATGAATTGGGACTTATTATTGTATTTGCCGGAACGTATGGGCTTATGACCATGTCAATCTTGAGCTGGATTTTTTGGGGCATCTCAAGTGTTGGGTTTCTCAATTTTAATTAATGGAATCCCGGAAGTTTTTTGAATCTAAGAGAGAGCTTAGGCAAGGTGATCCTCATCAAGGCCCTTAGTAGACCGAAATTCAGGCGATGTGGGAGGGCTGTATAGAAGGTTTCAAAGTAGGCCCTCACAAGTGCGTCAATAGAAATTTCACATTTGCCTTTTGCGAATGATTCCATAATTTTCCACAAGCCAAATCTTCTCAATTTGGGCATCTCAGATATGTATTGTTATGTTTTGAAGCGGCAAAGGGTTTGATAGTGAATCTTGGCAAATCCAAGTGTTAATCCCAATAGTGGATGAACCGGGATGGATATCCTAGCAGCTATTATGGGTTCCAGGATCGACACATTACCATCTTCTTATTTGGGGCTACCTTCGAGGGATTGCTGTAGAATTTCGCCTATGAGAGAATGAGCCTATGGAGAGAGTGATAAAGTACAATTGGTCAGAGGGGAATGGACCACCATGGAAGTAAAGGGCACTCATGGACGAGTTTATGGAATATCTGTGGATTGTGGGGTGTCTTTACCAGACTTGCATCATTTGAGGTGGAAAAAGGGGATGGGATGAGGTTCTGGCAGGACTTGTGGTTGGTGAATGCAAGCTTGTGCGACCATTACTAAGGTTATTTGATATAGCACAGCATCGGGATGGGTTTGTGGAAAAGTTTATCCAGGAAAGCCAACAGATTACAATTTTGGTTTGCACATCTTAGGAGGAATCTGTATGCTTAGGAGACCGATAGTCTCTTAAACCTATATGCATGTCTCTACTCTACAAGTAGATGAGAGGAGTACGATTGTCTACAATGGACTCTCACTAAGTCAAAAAAGTTCAAGGTGAAGTCTATCTTCAAAGCTATGGAAGAGGCTCGAGAGGGACTCTTTCTGTTGGAGGGAGGTATGGAGCATGAAGGCTCCTCCCAGGGTGGCTTCTTTTTCATGTGGTCTATGCTTCACGGGAGGACTCCTACAGTTGACAATCTCAGCAAAAGGAATTGATTTTCGTGAATTGGTGCCGCTTATGCAAAAGCAGAAAGGAGACGATTGACCACCTTTTTGTGCCTTGCCAACGAGTGAGCAAGCTTTGGAACTTAGCACTATCTTGTTTTGGCATATCTAGGATTTTCTAAAAGAAAGCGAGCACGTTTGTCAAGAATGGTGGGTAGCAAGGGTTAGGAAAAGCAAAGGAAGGTTTTCAAAACTTATTCCCATGTGCTTGACGTGGCTCTTATGGGATGAAAGAAACAAAAGGAATTTCAGGGACAGAATTACCTTGTTCAGATAAAAGAGTATGCTTTTGGGTTTATCGCACAATTTGCTTACTTCAATAGTGAATTCCTAGAGTCACCAGCAGAATATTTCAGAGAGGGGAACAGATGAGGTCAATGTTTATTTGGTTATGGAAATAAATGAATTACCTGAATATATGGGCTAAGACAAATATTTCAATGGTCTTGCGACCTAGTTCAGTAAGATTCCTTTCTTCATGCACAATGGAGCCCTTATTAATGTCCTCCCCAGAGCACCCATCCTACAAGAGTTGCAGAACGAGTGAATGAGCAGTGACTTGGCAATCAATAAATACATATACTGAGCAAGTAATAAAATATTGGCGCAGAAATGAAAGCACAAGGTATCGAGGAAACAAAACTCAATAAATTATGGCATCACGCTTGCACGATATAGTGATAGAAACAAAATAGACAAAATATACTACTAATTCATGGCTAGAACACTTCCTTCCAATAATTTCCGTCAGTACAAAAGCTTAAAGAATCAACAGTGGTAAAAGAGAAACCAGAAAAAACTAACCAATAGTATTCACGTCCATAGTATATTGTACTACTCTATTCAGCATTCATCAGAATTAATCATATAAGAATATTATGCATCCCAGTCCTGTTTCCTTCTGATGAGGACACAGATGCACTTTTCATGAGTTCCTGAACCAACAATAAATTACAGAGCCCTGATAACCGTGAGTAAATCCTCCATAAGAGCTCATCTCCCCATGCATATATAGCAGCAGAAATACCAGTCACCTTACCAGAGGAAACTAATAGAACATTTTTCCTCGTCCCAAAAGTGAAAGCTAAGAAGTAAAGATCCTTGTAGGAAGATATCCATGTCAAACACTCATCCACACGTATTATTATTTTTAAATTTTTTTTTTTTTCGAGCCAGAAGCTCTTCAAACCCAAAATTTCCAATTTGTTTTATAGACAGAACATTTTGAAAAAGATATAAATCAAATAAAAATGTATTTGTAATACAGAAAAAACGAATAGATAATTATAAAATAAATGTATTTCTTTCTCAAACTCCCCTTTTTTTAGTCAAATTCCTCATACCTATAACATTATCCAATAGGGCATGTTGTCTACCAAATTTCATACTTCCATTTTCCAATAACCTCAATTTGTAATCATTTCAATAACATGCTCACAAAACAGAAGCGTACTAACACTTTTTTTTTTTTAATAAGTAAATAACAGAAGCTTACATCAACTTCATAAGATATGTTCCAATATACTATTTCGCTCCATCATCAGCTCCCAATAAAGAACCAGAAAATAGTGGTGGATCCTGGTAATTTACAACAAAGTTTTTTTGGTTGTTTATTCTTAGGTGTAGTGCTTCTTCCTTTATTCCGCCTATTGGTACTTGTGGGATAGAATTGAAATGATTGTGGTTCATCTTTTTCAGTTATTCTACTGGATCTTACGGAGCCAGCTTGTGTATAACATGATTCAGATCTGACCAAATTTTCTGATTGCATCACGCCAATCCTACTCAAAATGCAATTGAAGCACATCTAACCTTCATTCAATAAACAGGCATTAGGAAGGGACCACTTCACATGACTTCAACAACTAGACTTTCATCAGGACTAGACAATACATGCCCAAAGAGGCATCAAGTTTTATAATCAATCTCTCTCTCTCTCTCTCAAAACACTTCATAACAACAGTCTGCAAAGCAAATAAAAGGGTACTGACAGTAGGGAGGGGACTGGATCTCTCAACTTGGATCCAATAGCCTACCACATCTATAGATTTGTACACATGTACCTCAGACCCTTTCATTTCAAATCTTCCATCCATATGTAACCTACCACTTTTTCTGTTCTGTAAACAGTTGCTTCATTGCCAGGAACAAGGAAACAGAAAAAAGATAAGGGCTTCTGCTACCGGCTTCACAGCTTAAGTAGGGATTTTGGGCTGTTTAATGACAACACCCCACCACATGCCTCTAAATCATGCTGATTATTTTCTTTGTGCATGATTTCCAATCTACTTTGAATGATTTTGGTCAATTTAAAGGTCGTTAGACTTGCACAATTCTTCCCAATTCTTCAATACAACTGAGCCAACAATTATCACAGTAATCAACATTTCCCAATACTTGAATAAATGGCATTTAATCAACAACTACAGCACTTGACACTGCGCCTTCATAATATTCAATAGCCTATTACTACACATTTAAAGCCAAAAAAAAAAAACCATCAAAATTGGTCAGTAAACCCCGTACAAGATATCTGGCACAAACCTTTTACGCCCAGAGTTGCTGTTAGCAGACTTCATGTATTGGGTTGTGTTTACCAATAAATAAATAAATAAAGTTGCAGTTAGCAATGAATACCCAATTGATTGGTATGGAGAAGACAAATGAAGTTGAGATTGAACTTTCAATGGCTAATTGCCTCTAACGCCTAAAATGTTAAATATCATAAATGACATTGAGATTGAACTTTCAATGGCTTATTGCCTCTAACGCCGAAAATGTTAAATATCATAAATGACATTAAGATTGAACTTTCAATGGCTTATTGCCTCTAACGCCTAAAATGTTAAATATCATAAATTTAAATGTTTTAACCTTTGTTTGTCTCTCTCTTTTTTTTTTTTTTTCAATTTTTTATTTGGTAAGCAGCACACTCGTGCCTGCATCTGAATCGGGACTCTAACCTTGAATCAACCCTTTAAGGTGGCACAAAGCTATATTGTCACCCATTATCTTATTTGGTAATTAGCAAGGAAACAGCATGGGCAGGCCTCTTCGGGTGAGCTCCAAATTATCATTGCTTATTATTTTATGAATGTCTATCATATAAGGTGGTTTTACGACACCAAAAAAACCTGCATCATAGCCTGTAGACACTGAAATACATGATCAAGCAAAGTGATTATGAACCAAGCATATGGCACAGCCTACGTGCCAGTAAGCAAACATAATTTTTTTTTTGTACAGCCGTAATTAATGTGAATCAAAAAATTTTGAAAGCTCCTAGACGAATCTGAGCTAACCGCAACACTTTTTTGTTTCTTTCGCATAGGATTTTTTTTTTTTTTGGGTGGGGCACCAGAGGGGGTGGTGGTGTGCTTGTGTTTCTAACCTAAACATATTAAACACAATTGCATCGGATAGATAAAGGCACATCAAGTGCCAAAGGTTCCATCAACCAGCAACATGCATGATCAATAATGATAAATTTAATTCAACTTAAATAATATGGAAAAAAAAAAAATCCTACCAGGTAGCTTTTAATACTCAACTCAACTCCGCATTTTCCTAACTAAATGGTGGGTCGTCTTTCTCCATTTATGAGCCATATTCAGGACCCAGTATAAAAGGTAGCTTTTAATAAATAGATAATATTTCATATACTTGAAAAAACCAGAATATCACAGAAATAAAGATTCCATAAATTTTTAATGCCATGTTTGCATAGCTCACCTTCGTACGGTTCTGAGGACCCTTATCATCCTTTGGAGGCAAGGGTTCTATGACAGCCCTCTCAAGTAGTTGCAGTACATCATCCACCAAAACAAACATGTCTTTCTCTATGCGGACAATTTGAACCGGCAATTCCTCGGGATCCAGTAATTTTCCCCAACCTTTCTTGCTCTTGGTTTGGCCTTCAAGAGCCTTCAGTCCACTGTACAAGGAATCCATTACCAAGGTAGAAGTAACTTCCTTTTCTACAAAGAAACGCTTTACAACAACTTTCAAAAGTGCATCTGTTTTCTCCCTGGACATATGGCGCCTAGCATTTTGGTCCATTCCCAGCCAGAAAGCACAAAAGCTGCAGCCATCACAAGTTATATGTTATTCTGTACGCAATAAACAGACTTAAAATGGCAAAATCAGATCATACATGAAAGCGAAAGGATAAATCATAATAAACAAAGAGTTGATTTTTTCATATATGATTGGGGGAAAAAACACTTTGGTTTTTAGCCTACAAGCAACAAACGTTAATTTAAGTACGAAAGGGGCTAGCTCAAGTGAGAAGGCACCCCACTCAAACCAAAGGTGTTGCATGCAAATCATCCCAACGCTCCTCCCCAAATAAATAATGTTTATTACTTATTTAAAAAAAAAAAAAGAAACTAAATTAAGGGCTTGAAACTATAAGATATCCCTCAATTCAAGCAGTTTTAAACACCAGGAAAAAGTGCAACATTTCTGTTGATTAAATCCAACACACAAAAACAGAAAAGAATATCAAAATCTACAGCCATATGATCTAAAAAAGTATCGTTATTGAGTCTTAAAATACCCTTTCATGCAAGAATATGTCACATTACTCCAACTAACAATTACGTAACCAAATAACCTCTACCTTGACCATCTAGCTTTATCTTCTATTAATTGCAAAAGCTTGTTTCTTCTATCTTCCATAAAACGGCGACAAATTTGCTGCACATTAGTTAAATATACCCGAACAAGTTCTCTCCTGTACTGGCAATCAAGGCAGCGAAAGGGACGATCTACTCTCTCCCTGCAAACCAAAAACACAATAATTGAACTTCATTCACACTCACTCAGGCATAATTGTAAAGACAAATGCATCACAGGAGATGCAAGATTTATGACACGTAAGTTACGCACAAACAACATGAAAAAAACAAGAGTATTACACAGTTATAATTATATATAGAGAAAAATAAAGAGACTATTACGGAAATTGTAATCATGTGTATGTATGTGTGCCAGTGTTCGTCAGTGTGAACTTGTAAAATTAAGAAAACTTTCTTTGGTACAAGAGCATTTATACTAAAAAGAACTCAAACCTTTCCTCACTGATTAATCTACATGTAAAATATTACATACATTAGGCTTTTATTGGTACAAGAACATTTACACTTAAAAAAACTCAAAACCTTTCCTCATTGATTAATCTACATGCAAAATACTACATGCAATAGCCAAAAGCCTAATATGATTACAGAGTTGAACAAATACACATCAATAAACACAACGAAATATATATGTATATATCTGTACATATAAAGATAATATTACACGTAGAACAAATACCAGAGGAAGTATAATTCAACCAACTCAACAGGGCTTGTCCGAACTACAAGGTGCCAGCTACACAAATTCTAGCTCAAGGATCAAAATTATCTCAATAAGTTCACAATTTTTTTTTTTTTTTTTTTTTTTTGGCCTAGGTACACAAGTATTTCTTAATATTTCGAAGCTGTCACAAAATTATCAAAAACAATTTATAAAACATTTGTAAGTGTGAATTGAAATCAGTCTGAAGGGTAGCCTTTGAACAGTAAGATTGTTCCAGTATGACCTAAAGGAGACAAGTTTGATCCTTAGAAACAGCCTATCTGCAAGCAAGGTAAGGTCAAGTACATCTTCCAGTATGACCTAGGGTGACAGGTTCGAAACCTAAAAACAACCTATCTGCAAGCAGTGTAAGTTTGTGTACATCTAAATATCTGATCCTTCCCAGATCCCGTAATGCGGATGACTCATGACTAAGTTGTCCTTTTTTTTGAATTGAAATCAATCTCAATGTATTAAAACTTCATAATAAATTACTTAGAAATCCTTTTATGTTAGTATGGTATATTGTATGCTTTTGTGTTTTGCTATGATCCAATGGAAACATTAAAACTATTACACCACTACTGTTTTGTTTCAATCCCTCGGGAAACAAAATTTGTTTTACTATTTAGTGAAAAATAAACCATGTTTTTGTTCCATAATCATGCTATTCCACTCAATTAAGAGTTACAATTAGTCATGTTAAAGTTGAAAATAAGAACAAGCTCATAATTATGCTAGTCCACTGAATTACAGGTTACAATTAGTCATGACAAAGTTGAAAATAAGAACAAGCTAACATATGGCCAAGGACCTCATAAGAAAATGTGAAAATGGGTGGAAGAAATACTTTTGGTCATGCCTTGGCATGTGATAATATATCTAAGAAGCCACACAAATACGACACCACACAAACATGACACACAAACAAACAAATGCCAATTTAAAATGTATCATAACACAATAATGCAAGGACAAGTACATATAATTATTTTTTTTTTTAAATACAGCTCAACGAAGTCTTGGTTCCAAACTAGTAGTGGTCAACTTTTGATAAATACAGAGGTAATACTTATATATGCATTTGCAATATAAAAAAAAATAATATATTATTAATTTTTGTATTAAAATTTGAAAGTCCATTTATATATTACTTATATTTGTGGATAAATTGCACTTATCTTCTCTAAACAATTGGCTAATTATAGGTAACTACCCTCAACATTTAAAATTTAAATTCACCCTTATTTTGAAATGTTTGTCACAAAAAATCCTTCCATTGATCTGACTGTCAATATTAAATGAAAAGTATTGTCATTACATGAGAAAACCATATGATGCGTATTTTTACCCCCCTTAGATCATATAAAAGTCTAAAATGCTCTTGAGATCTACAAAAGTTAAAAAAAAAATAATAATAATAATAATGTGTGAAGGGAATAATTTGTAATACTTTTTTATTTCATTGTTTCCCAAATTCAGTTATTGGCTTCACTTTTGGAGATGAAGCTGGACTATAATATAAGAGGACAGATGTTTTTTTTTTTAAACATCTGAAGATGACAATGACGCTTTGGGCATCTTATAGAGTCTAAATGGGTAAAAAAACATCTCATATTGTTTTCTCACATTGACTACATTAGTTCTACTTAACATTGTCAACTAGATGGTAAGAACGATTTTGTTGTAAAAAAACAATTCAAAATAAGGGTTGTGAATAGTGTAAATTTCAAATGTCAAAGGAAATTACATGTAATTCACCAAATGTTGAGATGTAAGTGAAAAAAAAAAAATTATTATCAGCTAAGTTAGAGTTTGATTAGAAAGGTATCAAGGGAGGGATGCCACCCGTGTACAAAATGGCCTTACAAATCCAGAAGCTCAACAAAATGCAAAAAACTACAAAAATCAAGAATTATTCCTCTAATAACCACCTATACAAAATGGCCAAAGAATTACCTTTCATAGTGTACGTGGAAATTTCATTTCCTTGAAATACTCTTCTATTTCTCGCCCACCAAATAACCTCAACACTTTTCTCCTCCTTTTCTGAACCTTCATGCTCCACCAAGAGACAAAAACATTCTCAACTTCATTAGGTAATACCCAGTGCATGCAAAATCGAGATAAAATGAATGCCCACAACTCCTTTGTCCAGGCACAATGAACAAAAAGATAATCTATAAACTCTCCGTCCTTCTTGCACAAGCAAAGTAAACCATAATCCTCCTAACAATGAGGTTAGCAATAGTAAGAGTTCTACCTTGGGTCAAGCTTACCATTGCAGCCTGCATGAACTTGGGTTCTCCCATATTCCATAGGGACTTCCAACAGACACCTCCACCATGCAAGTCGAACAAATCAAGGTACAATGACTTCAGATCAAAGTCCTTGATTTAGAGGCCATCCATCTCGACTTATCCTTGCATACCCCAAACTTGTGAGAATATAACAGTTGAATAAGGTCAAAATAACCCTCAAACTCCCAATATTGGAGGCTTCCACAAAAGCTCAAATTCCAATAAACACTACCACTTTCTACTAACAAGCATTCCTAGACAAAAGCTTCCCAACATTACCACTATCTACTAACAAGCATTACTAGATAGAAGCTTCCTTATCTATAACTAACTCAAAAAAAATGAAAAAATACAAAAAAAGGTAGGCCTTATTCAATTTTCTACCTCCAATCCAAATATCACTTCAAAACTTCACATTGTTCCATCTGCCCAACTCAAAAGAGCCAAGGTTCCCAAAATCTTGATAGTTGAATTCCTTTTCATAAGTCCAAACCGAGTGGCCTAACAACATCTTTAGGATTCAAACCACCACATTCATTGTCAGACTTAGCAGACACCACCTTCATCCAAAAATTACCACTTGCATGCATACCTCTAAAGCCACTTCTCCAACAGAACTTGTTGATCAGAGGAAGTTTGTAAATGCCAACAGCACGTTCTCTAATTGGCTGCAACACCAAATCCCAGTGCACAAATGATACTTGAACTCATTCTCATGCTCGCCCATAGGAAGTCCCTTTGCAATTTTTTAAGCAACTAAAGTTGTAAAATTCCTAAGTTAATAAAATTTGAAGTAGAAAAAAATTAATAAACATAAATTCATATCATTCTTAATTTATTATTTGATTCCATTTTTTCTTCAAAATTACAATATGTTGCATGCATATATCTAATTGATAGAAACATATATTTTCAAGTGTCCAAATAATTTCCAATTCAAAACAAGACAAAACCAAAAGGAAAAAAAGTGAACATTTTAATAAGTGTACACTATGTGTTGAAAGTGTATGCAGCGGACTGTCCTTTCTTGTATTACCTATGTTTCTTAGGTGTGCATCCTGTTCTAATCCCATTTGTATTTTTTTTTCTTTTTACTTTTTGGAAACAGTTTTTATTTGACAAGTATTTTTATTGGAAACATTACTCAACATACTAAACAAAAATGGAAAAGAAAATGTATTTTTCCTTATAAACATAAATTCATATCATTCTTAATTTATTATTTAATTCTATTTTTTCTTCAAAATTACAACATGTTTCATGTGTATGTAATTGATAGAAACGTAAAATGAATTGGGATTTCCCTATTAGTCCGGGTCATTTCGAGGCAAGCGGATCGTTTATAATGAAGAGGATGAGTTTCAAGAAAAGGATTCGGAGTTCTTGCAGAGTAGAACCACGCAGTACCAGACACAAGATAGATCTTCCAATTTTAGCTCAATATCGCCAAGAATTCCTGACTATTGCATTGGAACAGGTTCATCTTCGAAGTTTTTTTTCCCTTCCAATATTTTTCGATTGGAGCATCCCTCATTGCATGAAATGTACTTCTAAGTAATGGCCCCATAGATCCTATATCTATCTATATGAAGTATAAATCAAGGAATGATATAAAAAAAAGAGGGAAAATATTAAAAAAATTCATTACTAATTAAATAAAATGAAGCTGTTGTAGATGTGTCTCCAAGTATTCCTTGATCATTTCGTCCAAAACGAGGAGTTCCTCTTCGGAGAGCGCAGTACAACGGAGAGTTGTACGTTGCGTTCAGGGAAGGAGATTCATAGTTGCATTATTTATAGCTTCCTTGTTCATGGACAAATTGGATTCGGAAAGTGTCCAAATAATGTCCAATTCAAAAGAAGACAAAAAAAAAGCATTGAAAGTGTATGTAGCAGACCGTCCTTTCTTGAATTACCTATACTTCCTATGTGTGCATCCTGTTCTGATCCCACTTCTATGTTTTTTTTTTTTCACTTTTTGAAAACATTTTTTATTTGACAAGTATTTTTATTGGAAACATTACTTAATCTATTGGAAAAAAAAAAATGGACAAGAAAATGACTTTAAAAAAAAAAACTTAACCAAAAAAAGAAAAGAAAATGTATTTCTTCCTTGGGAAGATGAGATATTTCACAGCACAAGCTATCGACCATTTGAATCTTCAATGATTACTGCCCCAAGTTCAATTAGAATGGAGGGTTATAAAAAAATTATTGAACTTCTGAAAGAAACTTCAATAAAACAAAAAATAATAAACAACATCGCGTGCCACATTTAATCAGGTATAGCATTTACGTAATGATAAGGGCTAACTAGCATCAAGGCAACTACAGGACAATAATGAATCCACTAGAAAACAATGTATTGAAATATTATCTGCTGATATCCCTAGCATATAAGAATAATATATATAAAGAAGCATTTAACACGTTCTCGACAGCATAAGAATCTCCAAGCCAAGGTTAACACATAAGTAGTACCGTCCAAAATCATATTTTATTGGTTCCCAAAACTAACATGAGTCATTAAGATTTGGCTCACAAATGACCTGATAACTTGAACTTGAGCTTTAATAATGAGAGTATCAGCATCAATAAACCCATCTAAAACTTTAGATAGCTCCATAAATTTTTTCCATCCCCAATCATGCTCCTTTTTCCAGAATCGATGTAATGTATCTGCAAATTTCAATTAGAAGGCGTCAATTCCGAACTAATTAGAACCAGAAATCCATCACAGCAATTTTTACATTACGGGTTCGACCAACCGGAATATTTTGATTTCTTAGGATCTTTATTCACCACAGCTATAGTGAACTGCGCAAAATGACTCCATCCTGTTTTAATACGAAATGAATAAGAATAATTAGAACAGCCAGAAAGAAAGAAATTTTGATTATCAAGACAAATTCTAAACCATCATTAGCATACCTGGAAGAAGCTTGTCATGATTAGCCACACAGAGAAACAAAGAGAGATGATTGCAGACATCACAACCTTGAGGGTAAATCAAAACATACCTGCCATAATAAGAAAAGTTTAGATTACAACAGACAATGAGCAGCAGCTTTCTACATCTTAATCCTTGGTATCACTGCCGTCACCACATCCGCAAAACAAGGGGAAAGGCACAGTTCTAACAGGAAATGGTATGATTAAGATATCCTTTCTTTGAAATTTGAGTTAGTGCGAAGTTTTATCAAGGATTTAAGAATTGAATGGAATGACTTGATTTCATTATGTGTGTCATAGTATCTATTTATATACATAGATACCTATACAAATTAGGAAATAACTACAATAACAATAATCTAAACTAGGAAAGGACCAATCACAATATCTACCAACCATATACATATACTACCATATCTCTGATACTCCCGCATATACATTATACATTCCAAACTTGTTACAAATATATTTAACTCAAGACCCGCCAAAAGCTTTAGTGAGCAAATCATAATTGGTCTTTCAGATCGAACATAACCAATTTTGATAGTGTTATGTAAAATCTTCTCCCTGACGAAATGATAGTCTACCTCTTTAGTCCTTTCATAGAATACTAGATTAGAGGCGATATAGATTGCAGCTTGGTCGTCACATAACAATCCCATCATGTATTCTGATTCTACACTTGATCTTGTTATCACTGTTTGCTTCTTATTCTTCCATGACAAGATCCAACAAAAATGCAATATCCAGTTATGAAACATTTATCTGATGGTGATACTGCCTAATATGCATGTGTGTATCCCTGTACCAAAGTATGCATATTATTTTGATACAATAAGCCTTTTCTAAGTGCTCCCTTTAAATATATGAGGATTCGAATAACTGCATTACAATGATTGATACAGGGCAACTCAAGGAACTGACTAATAACATTCATAGCAAATAAGATATCAAGCCTCATCACAGTTAAGTAGTATAGCTTCCCAACTAACCTTCTGTACTAACCAGGGTTGTCTAATAATCTCCGTCGTCCATATTGAGCTTTGTATTACGATCCATTAAAGTATCTATAGGTTTAGAGCTTAACATGCATGTCTTAGTCAATAAGTCCCAAACACACTCTCTCTGTGAGAGAGCGATCCATTTCCGTAATCAAGCTATCTCAATGCCTAAAAAGTATTTCGACAGTCCCAAATCCTTGGTATTGAATTTAATTCACAGAAAAGACTTTAGGTTAGTAACATCGTAAGTATCATCTCTTGTGATGATAATGTCATCTAGATACACCAAAAGCCATATCCTTCCACGAGTTAAGTGATGGTAAAAAACAGAGTGAGCCATAGCACATCGAGTAAGACCAAATTTCATAGCCACCGTGCTAAATCTTCCAAACCATGCCTTAGGGGACTGCTTCAGACCGTATAAAGACTTCTTAAGCATGCATACTAACTTAAACTCGCCCTGAGCAACTAACCCAGGAGATTGCTACTTATAGACTTCTTCCCCTAAATAAATGTATAGAAATTCTTTACATCAAGTTGATGGAGAGGCCATTAATAGACAATAACCAACGAGATCAAAAGCCAAACATATGTAATTTTTGCCACTAGAAAAAAGGTTTCAAAGAAATCCAGTCCATATACTTGTGTGTAACCTTTAGCAACTAGGCGAGCTTTTAACAGTTATCAGGACCATCAAGGTGACCCTTCACTATATATGCCCATCGACTGCCAACAACTGACTTTCCAGAGAGAGAGAGAGATACTAAATCCCAAGTAACATTTTCATTCAAAGCAAACAACTCCTCTTCCATAGCAGTACGCTACCCAAAATAAGAAAGAGTTTCATACACAGAATAGTTATGGAAGATTAAAAAAAAAAAGTGCATGGTATGAGGGTGATAGGGCATGATAGGTGTAGGATCGATTTACACACACGCACATGATATATGGAAGAAAAACAGTAAAAGATCAACACACAGATTTACGTGGTTTCCCAAACTCTAGGTACGTCCACAAGAGCGAGAGCCGAGAGTTCTTTTTGTATTGATCACAGGGTTTATAACCATCTCCATTCCTAACCCTAATAGGATTACTTGGTCTAATTCCGTTCCGCTCGGTCGCTCCGCTTCCCTCACTCCACTCCGCTCTGCATCGCATCCGCCCCTCCTTCCTAATACTTGGTTTCTCTCCGTATGAGTTACAAGTCCCAACAATAGGAAACAAAGTTAGAAATCGGATGAGAAGTACATGTCTTTACCTTTTCGGAGAGCAATGGGAAGCACTAAGTTATCATCAGGATTTGTAGACGCAAGAGAAGAAGTTGGGCTAACAAAAATTTCTGGAAGAACAACCAACTGGTCGTCATTGGTAAACCCGAAGGTCAGGGCAAGAGATGTGCAGAAAGGGATTGTCGCACGGAAGGACAAAGTAGACTCGCAGTTGTAGGGAAAACTAATAAACGAAAGTCTGTATCAAAAGAAGGCGTAGAATGAGGAGAGAAGAATGAGAAGACTCAAAGAATTTGACATCAGCACAGATAAAGTATTTGTCGAGATGACTATAACACCTATATCCTTTTTTAAACGAGAATACCCTAAAAAAAACATTTAAGAGCACGAAGAAAAGTATATCAATCCCACTATCAAGTTCACGAACAAATGCGACGCACCCAAATATGCAAGGCAGAGACGGGAAACAAAGGCCTATTAATAAACAAAATGGAATGAGGGGACTTGTCATGCAAAATTAAGGAAATGCATCCTATTAATCAAGTGACAAGCAGGGAGAATTGCATCACCCAATAAACTTTAGGAATATGCATTTGGAACAACAAACACCATGAAGTTTCAATGAGGCGTAAATTCTTTCTCTCAATAACTCCATTTTGTTGCAGAGTGTGAGGACAAAAGGATTGGTGAATTATTCCAAGAGTGGCCATGAAATCAGTGAAAGGTTATGAAAAATAATCCTTAGCATTGTCATTATGAAGAATTTTAATAGAAACACCAAACTAAGTTTAAATTTCAGTACAAAAGGATTTAAAGATAGAGAATAATTCGAAACGATTTTTCATTAAATATAATCAAGTAGTCCTTGAAAAATGATCCTTAGGCATTATAAAGTACTAAAATTCTAGTTTAGAAATGACACGACTTGGTTCCCAAAAATTTGAATGAACCAAGTGAAACAAGGGTAATGCCCTATTATTAATCCTAGGAGAAAAGGAAGCACGATGATACTTTCCTAACTAACACAACTAATATTCTAAAGATTTTAAATGACACAAACTAGGAACCATTTTTTTCAATTGAGTAAGAGTAAGATAGCCAAGACGATAGTGGATATCAAGGGGGGAAGGAATTTGTGTGCACACGTTAAGGGTTGGTGCAAATGGAACATCTAGGTAATAGACTCCCTTAGCTTCATGTCCTCCACCAATCTTCTCCTTTGTTGCCATATACTGAATAATAACAAAATTAGAAAAAAAGGGTTAGAGAACAATCTAATCGCTAAGTTAATTTACTTATACACAGGAGATTAAAGGAGAAAAATGGTACACATAAGACAGTAGATAAAGGTAAAGTAGGAAAAAAATGGATTATACTAATTTCCCCCACGGAATTACTAGATCCACCGATTGAAGTAACAAGAGGAATAGAAGATGGATGCTTTAGAGTGAAAAATAATTTAGGTGTTTTAAACATATGAACTGAAGCACTAGAATCAAAAATCCAGGATGCAGGAAGGGATGTAGGAAGGCAAATGATGTGATTACTTTTGTGCAAGAGAAGCTACGGAAAGAGATGCCTGATAAACTACTGGATACTTGAGGAAGTTAGAATAATCCTCTATAGAAATAGTCACAAGTGTAGATGGCCCAGTCTCGTCAGAATTAGGTCCATCAGTAGTGACAACTAATTCAGAAATTCCTGCTTAAGTCATATGAGTTGGCTTATCATGTTTCTCACGAACATGTCCCAGCTTTCCACAATAAGTGCACTTGGGTAGAGACCCTTTGCTTTTATTATTAGGATGTACCCGAGTATCACGACCACCAGAAGGAGTCGGAGCACAAGTTTGACTAACAAGAGCCGATCGTGTGGGCTTAGAATCGATTGAAGCAGAATTCTGGGATGCCACCATTAGAGTCCAAAAATAAGTCTCAACAAAAGATAGAAGAGATGCTCCTCTAGGTATCTTTGCCCTTACTGGTTCAAATTCTGGATCAGGACCAATGCGAAACTTGAGGATGACCATTTGTTTGCGTTGTTTCTACATCTCATGAATGCCGGTTGATAATGGTTAGAATGAGTTCAATTCTTCATATATTTTCTTCAGAGTTGCAAAATACTAGGTGATGTTTTTGTCAGATTGTTGAAGTTTGAAGAAATTACTAATAGAGATGACTGAGATCACTAGAGTAAAACAATTGAATATACTCCCATATCTTCTTACTAGTATCCAAATAAGTGCATAGGTCTGCAATGTCAACTTCCATATAATCCTATAACAAGCTCACAATATCGGCATCATCCTGAACCCAAGAGTCATATGAGGACTAAAAAGACGGTGGTGCAGAGTCAATGAAATGTCTGTTTTTCGAGACTATTCAGGGCAATTTTGATTGTCTTGGACCACTGAAGATAATTTTTCCCATTTAATTACTAGTAGTCAGACGATTAAGCCAATTGTCTCTAATTCCAAGGGAACACTAGAGATAGTAG
Organism: Pouteria glomerata; assembly: GCA_035590655.1. Classification (NCBI taxonomy): domain Eukaryota; kingdom Viridiplantae; phylum Streptophyta; class Magnoliopsida; order Ericales; family Sapotaceae; genus Pouteria; species Pouteria glomerata. The sequence goes on from JAVXUM010000023.1 coordinate 7,703,766, forward strand.
ATGATTCAGAAGCCATAGAAAATTATCAAGAGCACTAGAGTAAGGATATCAGAGATTGTTGAGTTCGTCGCTAAATCGTCGACGATGGCCAAGCAGACAATGAAGGCTGAAATTGGTGACGTATGCCACAACTGTAACAAAAGCAGGCAATAGTGACGATCGATGATAGTGCCGATCGACAAGGGTTACCAACGACCAACACAGCAATAAGTGTTGTTAATGAAGCTGCAATGCTACGATGAGTCAACGACGGAGGGAATCGTCAATGACTAACAATCAAGTCGATGATGGGCTTGATTGACAATAGAATTAGCAGCGATGCCGAGACAACAATGAGTCAGATTCTCTAATCAATGATCGACGATGAACTTCGACTGACGATCGAGAATGAAGGCTGACAACTACACGATAGACGAAGACAAATGTTTAAGACTCAATTGGGTGGGAAAATGTTTTGGAATATCTTGGGATTTTCCCAACTCCTAAGAAAACAAGACAAATGTTTGAGACTCGGTAGGGTGAGAAAATGTTTAAAAGAAAAAAGAAGGTTTAGAGAATTGCACCCTTGTGTTACTTGGTTGGTTTAGCTATATTACATGTGGACTCATCTAAATGTATGATGAACCCATGTCAGGTACTTAATATTTGGACAATAATCAAGGTAAGGGTATGTATCATATATGTGTCCCATATACAATTGGATATCAATATTTTTAGCATTTTAGTTTTAGTATCTTGCATAAAACATATATTTAATGAATGAAATAATTTAGAAATGAAATAATTTAGTAGCACCTTGCAAATACCATATTACCTTATAAAATAAAATAGCATAAATTTTTTATCGTGTATCTAAGTCCTTAAATAAGTGAATTGATAGATCTACTCTTCAACAAGTATCCGTCCCTAAAACCTATACTTGAGTCCATATAACATAGAATTTGGAAAGAGAGAAACAGAAGAACATTTCAACGAATAGAATCATCATTTTGATGCCTACTTTGCATAGCTGGATTTAGGATGTTCTAGATCCAGATTTAAATAGCTTTTTTATCATTTTTGGAGAGTACGGGCTTATAAGCACTACCTTGTAAATGGGCGACATTCCCTTGATACCTTCCATTAATAAAATCTCTTACATATATTTACCCAAAAACAAACAGCATTCTTTACTCAATTTAGAACTTCCCAATTGATTGGAAGTTATAAAACTGAACAGAGATTTCTATTATCTAAGTTAAAAAAATAAATAAATAACATTGAAACAGAGCATAGATGACTGCCAAATTACCAAAGAGGCGTAAGCATGTTCACATACAGCAACACAAATGTATCAGTCTGCATAGCATGTGCAAATGTAGCTACTAGGCATACAATGCCGTAAAAATAATCGAACCATTTTTTGTTCTCAGCAAAAAAATACATCACTAAAGAATGGTGCAGCAGAAATACATAACATCGAGATCAAATAATGAGTTCCTTAATGATGAAGAACAATGATAACATCAAATTAAAAAACAAATAAACAAACAAAGGAAACTAGGACAAAACAAATTGCATTTCTACAAACCATTTGTAGCCGCCGACCTCAAATGCATTACTACGAAGTTCTCTCTTGTTAATCTGTGAAAATCTATCAATCCTCCACGTATACTTTCCATATAACTCAGAAGGTCTTGGTCCTGCAAAGTAATAACATAGCTGAAGTTGAAGCTAACCACACAAGAACTGCATAACTTGAGAGATTGATGGGGAAAACTGAAAAAAGCTCATAATGACTGCCACCCCAATACTGGTTTCAGATAGTGTTTGATTCCATGCATTCTGCTTTGGGATTCATTGATTATTTTTTGATAACTACAGGATTTCTTTATTATGCTTTTCCTAAGTTGTATAATTCCGTAGAAAGCAGAAACAAAATACAGAATCCAGTACATGAGGATATGCATGGGTATAAGATAGAGCGACACACTAATTAGTGTAAATATATTATATACCATAGGCAGAAGTAGGAGTGGAAGCTCATGTTAAAGTATTGTTTTCAGGCTCATATTTGTGTCTATTCATGTTTATGCACAATTATTTCCAAAAAATTAATTAACACGTTAACTAATAAATTTATTTCAAATGTAGGTCAAATCACGATAATTTCAAATAAATGTATTCATGTTCAAGTCATGTTAGAATGTCATATCTAATATTGCCACCTCTAGACAGAAGTCCTAAATTTCAAAAACTTAGCACTTATAAAATAAAGCATGGCATTTAACTAGCAAGTTTACTGCAAGCAAAAAAATCCTTATTTTGAGGCATGTTCTTGATACTCCCCAACGCTTCCAACATGTGGTCTACATAAAATTGTGATACACCTATAGGAGGCATATGAATGCCTCAAAATAAGAAAAACACAAACACCCAAACTGATCCAAATTACAAATAACACCAAATCTCACATGCCCACAACGAAAAATAGAGGGTTTAAAATCCCTCTATCATATTTGCACATAAAACTTTGGTTGAAAATAAAATGCATCCTGTGTAGGAAATGACCTAACTTAACTAAGATCATACAACAAACTCCAAACCATAACATTGTAAACAAAGCCAAAGTGTCAACCTTCAATTCAATAAGACACCTTTTTCCATTATACTAAAACAGCTCCAAAAAATACTTTCCAAGCTATATGCCCTTGTACTTAAAATCTTGCCAAATCTTTCCAACTAGAAGTAACCACTCTCTCCACACCTTCTCCACTACCAACAACATCACCCAACTATTTTCTCAAAGATTCATGATTTAGATTCTTGCATGATGCATGATGAGAATTACGGAGCTGAAAAATGCCAGATACACCACTAGAGAGCACACTTACCACAATCCACCATGCACTACTTCCACTAAACCATCTCCCATTCCAATGTGAATCACATTCTTACATAACACCTCATCAATAACTCTAGGAATGTCTCCCACTTTCAGAAGCAATCTCTCATCTTCACCAAAATGAATACATTTAAACAAAAAAAGGTTGATTGATCATTTCCAGGTAGTTTTAAAAGGAATTGGCTTCTTAAATGTAAAGGATGACCCCCTCACTAATTGTGATCCCAAAATAAACTATATTCAGGAGATAGCTACTTGCAAGTCATAACTGACTTGTAAATGTTAACTGGATCCTAATGAAACCTCCCATTATTACACATTCTGGTCTCCCAAAACCAAGTGTGCCACTCTTGTAGTCTGCCAATTCTTAGACCAAAAGTTCACGTCAAACCAAGTACTAAACGGTGATAGGAATCTTCATTTTAGTGAACAACATTCAGCTTTAAATCTTTCATTACTTCTAAAATACTCAACAAATTTAAAGCCCAATAACATGTTAAAAATACCAAGCGCAATAACACAACTTTAATCACCCTTTCAGTACCTACAAAACTAAAAATTGAAGGAGAAAAACAGCATACCACAGTCATCATCGTCGTCGGTATCCCAATAAGGGGGAGAAGTTGATGGGTTTTCATTTTCCAGCTGCTCGGAAGACCGCCATTCCACCAATGCTTCCCCAGACTGGCATCGCAGCTGCTCACCCGAAATCGCCTCCAAAGACCTCCCAACTCTAGGCTCCTCACTCACAATCCCAGCCATTTCCCACTCCACAACTGTCCAACTTCAGCTGCTAATCAGAAAGTAAACCCCCATCAGGCCAAAAATTAAAATAATAATAATAATAATAATAATAATAATAATAATAATAATAATAATAATAATAATAATAATAATAATAATAATAA
>JAVXUM010000023.1:7707657-7717761 GCA_035590655.1 Pouteria glomerata
TAATTTGTATGCTCCAGCTTGAGGGGGAGTGTCAGAATAGGATATATTTTTCTATTATTTGTTTCTATATTTTTTCTAATTAGTCGCTAATTAGGATCTGAATTATTGAAAACAAATCATGTATTTTTTAGAAAGCCAATTGGCACTAATAGTATATATACGTGGTTAATGGTCTGGTGAAGATCAATTAACCCTTTTCCATTATCTTTTGTTTTTCAAGTAGATTGATCTAGTCATGGCATTGCATTATCTCAACAAAAATATGTTTTGGTGTTGTTGATAGAGGTGGGATTGTTAGCAGCTAAACTGGTTGATACTCTAATGGATCCTAACACTAAATTTCTAAATTGAAAGGGTCAATTGCTGGGTGATTGGCACAAATATATAAGGTTGGTTGGCAAATTGAACTATCTAATAGTCACTCAACAAGATATATCCTTTGCTACTTGTGTGGTGCGTCAATTTTTGAATTTCCATGAAAATTGTCATTGGAATGATATCAATCATATATTGAGATATTTCAAAGGTGACCTTTGCCGTGGTTTACTTTTTAAGGATTAGTGTTATACTTTATTTAAGGATATATTAATATAGACTGGGTTGGATCTTTACATGGTAAAAGATTCATTACTAGTTATTGTGTATTTGTAGGTAGAAATTTAGTGTTTAAGAAAACTTTAAAGGCAAACTATGGTGGTCGATTAAGTGTGAAAGTTGAATATAGAGCTATGACTATACTAACTTTACCTGCAACATGGATCATTTTGATATATGGAACGAAAATGAAAACGCAGGACACTTGTATTCTAAAATGTGGTAAGATAGGGGTAGAAGTCTCATAGAGTTGTCATATCATTAAGTTGTTTAACTATATGAAAGTGAATCATTTTAAAAAAATAATAATTAAGAAAATTAAATGGTATAGATATTGATGTAAGTGCACTTTCAATTTGATACACAATTTTGCTCGTTATTAATCCTTAAATGCTTGAACTTGTTATTGTCACACAATTTGTTTATCAATTTACTGTTTTCAAAAACCATTTCTAATGAAAATATAATATTGATATTATATTTTCAAATCTTTAAATTTAGTGTATTGGAACATTAGTATGCCACATCTCTAAATGTGTGTATCAAAACGTAGTTTGAAGGGGTGATGGTGATTTTTGGTAACTATAGACCATACATCATGTGAATTAGTATGGTTGAATTTAAGTGTGATAATTAAGCTGCTATGTAGTTTGCAAAAAAATTGGTATTCCATGAAAAGGTCTGGATTTTGTGCGTCGTTTTTGTCGAGAGGGAAAAAAGAAATGAATGAATGTTGTTTTGGATTGGTGTTGTATTAATGGGTGACAGTTTGATGATACAATTAAGTTTCCAGTTGTCCTAAAAATTTAAGCTTTTAGTAAATGGGCCCAACAATACATGTTAAGCTATTTCAACACTCCCATTTACGTGCAACTCCGCATGTGTAGCTGAGAGAAGTAAACCAAATCAAACAAGGTGCACCAACACAAGTAAACAAACTACATAATAGTAAATGAGGAATAACAAGATTCGAACATAGGATCTCCTGGAACCAGAGATTTGATACTATGTTGAAAATAAAAAAATAAAGAACTTTTCACATATCAAAGTATGTACAACATCTCCAATATATATACATGAGATGGCCTAATTTAGGAATATATATATCAACAGCCTTCCTAAAATAGCTAAAATATTGAGTACATTTTCAACATTTGTTGTTCATGTATATCTGTATTTATGTATCTAGTCTAGGGGTGATATATGTAGTATAGGACTTGTATATTTAATTTGTACATTTTTTTTATTCTAGTAGTATAAATACAATCATAGATAACCCAATTGGGTGTCAAGCCATTCAGTAAATCTCTCTCCACTTAATATAGTATTAAAGAAGAAATTCCAATCTCTGTCTAACAAAGTTAGAGAATTCCCAATGATGAACAATAAACCATAGTCAGAGACGCAAAAATCAACCAGTACTGTTCTGTTGATCCGTCAATCATGATTTACATACCAATGAACTCAACTGTCATCAACAAGCCTAATCGTCGAAGGCCTATCGTTGAAAAATTAGTCACGTGTGCAATTCATTCATTGGCTTGTGGATCTCACTTGTAGCGTTCTTATTGGCGTGTGAGAGTGCGTGACCCATCAGTTTCTTGTGTGGTTGTTTCGGCACGATCGTCCTTCCCAGGCAAATCTTGTGGTGGTGTTTGTCTGTTATTTTGGGCTTGTTTTTAAATAACCATAAGCTGTTCCTCACTGTTCTTGGCTTTTGTCCACTGGTTTCTTTAATTTCCAGAATAAATTTAGTGTTATTCTAGTCTTTGCTATCTTAATGGAGTCCAAACCTGTTGGTTCTCCTCAATTAACTATAGGAAAATTAAATGGGGCTAATTATAATCAGTGGTCTAAGGCTATCAGGATTTCTTTAATGGGTTAAACCAAATCAAATCAAACCAAACTAAACCAAACTAAGTTTTTTCCCATTAGGTGGGGTCAGCTATATAGATTTAACGACGCCAATTAAATCTATTTAGGATTATGCCCTCCGTTAGATCCATGTATGTAAGGTCATGTTTAATAGTTTTTTTCTAACTGTTCTTGGGTCTCCGTCTCATATGGCGAAAAAAAAAAAGCACCTTACAATCGGTGGTCTAAGGCTATCATGATCTTTAGTCTTTTATGGAATTCTATGGAACCTCAAGTTGTTGATATGTGCTCACTTAGATAATTGTAAGGAGATTTGGGAGCATGTTTGTCAGTTATTTTTTAGTGACTTGACTCGTATGTATGATTTATCTTGTGAGTTCTTTCAGTTATAATAGTTTGGAAAGCCAGTTACTGACTATTTTGCTTCCCTAAAACAAGTCTACGAGGAGTTGAGTTCAATTCAACCATTGTCATCGGATATTTATGAGATGCAAAAGTAACATGAGTAGATGGTGGTACTACGGTTACTTGTTGGCCTTGACTCTGAATTTGAGCCAATAAAGGTTTAGATACTTAGTTAAGCTTCTTCTTGTTAATTTTCTGAGACCTATTCTAGGATTATGCGATCCACATCTCGATATTCTTCTTCAGTTAGTTCAGATCCCTCTCAATCTGTACTTATAAGTCAGGCACTCCATCTCATAGTAATAGTCGTGGTAATCATGGTGATCGTGGTGGGCGTAGCAAAGGATCTCGACTTAAGTATACACATTGTGGTCATCTATGGCATACTCGTGAGAAGTGTGGGGATTTGTTTGGGAAACCATTAGACGTGACACTTATAGTTTTTTCTAGCTCTCCTAAAGCCACATCTACTACCATTGAGCTTCCACATACTGTAAGAATTGAACACCTAATAGGATTGTCTACTCTTATGTTTATACTAGTGAGATAAATTTGTGCACACAGATATACTATTTACTACCAATGTATTCATACCAGTACACTTGCACAATCTATCAATAATTTTTTGATTTAAGTCTTTCTTCTCCCCTCCAAAAAGGGGAGTCCTGGTTGGCTAGTCTGACTATTCGTTGCCTTTTGCAACTTAAGGTTGTTAGGGGCATGACTAGCCAATTTCCTTATAAGAGCATATGGAGGACTGGTGCCCCAACTAGGGTGGTGTTTTTTGTATGGAAATCAGCTCTGACACTATTTAATGTTGACAATTTGAAGAAGAGGTTACAGAATGGTAATTTGGTGTTGCATGTGTTGTAAGAAAGAGGAAACTATTGGTCATCTTCTTCTTCACAAAGAGGTTGCTTGGGAATTGTGGTCACTCCTCTCATCCATTTATGGTAAAACAGAGAGATGGAAAAGATATGTTATGTTTATTATACTCTAAACAAGTAGTAATCAAGGGGTTAACAGGATAATAAAAAAGGGAAAAAATGTTGAATGTGAGTTTTTTTAGTTTAATAATTAATTGTTAGAAAAATAATAACAAGAAGAAAATGAAATAAAGACCAAAGCATAAAAAAATAAAAATAAAAAAACTATTTGATTAATTAAAGATACACATTAGAAAAATGTAGTAAAAAAAAAAAAATAAAAAAACTATTTGATTAATTAAAGATACACATTAGAAAAATGTAGTAATCTCTACCTTGCAACGAGAGGGAGAGAGTGTGTGGCTATGTTTATTTTAGAAGATCAAAATTAGAGATAAGAGAGATTTGAATTGCATTTTTATTTTTTTTAACTCTTCTTTTTTGTAAAATGTTAACAGTATATAAATGTCTTTATTTGGTTCAATATGACTTATATTTAGTTGGTTTAGACATTGTATAAATATTTGTGTATAATGCAAATTTAAAAATATTAACATATTAAGTAAGAGAAAGTCTAAAGTTTGGATCGGATATGATAAAGATTCAACGATCCTACACTAAAATTGTAAGATCTTACATCCAATGGAGTTTTTTATAGGATCCGGATTGATTTGTCTAAATGGATTATAAAATCATAGGATCATAATATCCAGATCTGGACTTAACCAACTATTAATATTCATTGGATTATGCCTGCAATAGTTCAACAGTTGTTTTCTTGTTGGGAAGCTGGATGCTGCATGGGGAGGGAGAAGAAAGCATGGAGAATAGCACTGTAACACTATTAGATATCCCGTGGTGGTGGTGGTGTCTGTGGAGGAAAAGGAGTAGGTGCGTTTTTTATGAACTTCATATGTTGATTCATGGTCTAACCGCATAGTTTTTTATTTTGTTTTAAAGGAGATTTGTCTTTTTCTATTTTTGCTTTGGTTTTAAAGGTTAGCTTAATCTTCGATTTGAGCTCTTTTGACTCCATTCTCTTCTAGAACTTAGTTGTACCCCTCTTGGCATGCTCCGGTTATGTAATTTCTTTATTTAACAAAAAACAAGGTTTCAATAAATATATGAAAGGGACGAGGATCAGAAAAATCCAACATTTACACCAATAGGTTCATCAATCACAAAAGTTAATAACATCTTAGTGCAAAGCACAACTTGATGATGATATTACTAATCGAATAATTCGTTCCATGTTTTCTATCGTATTGCAATTTAATTGCTAATTGTAATATTTTTGAATCATATTACAATTTTTATTATTTATTTGTTTATTTGTTTTTATTCTTCTCTATGCTGTTGCATATGGTGCAGCTATATATTGTTCGGTGAAACATCATATGGACGATAAAGGTCTGCTGCCTTTTAAAGTTGGACAATTGGCTGAGTCAAGATCTTTCCAATCAGGGTTCCGTGGTGCATGGTTTCGATGCAAGGTAACATTGAATGCCGAAACAGCAATATATTTTTATGCTGCACATATAATATTTTTTTGGTGTTCTTTCGGTGATTATCTGTGATGTAATTATCATCATTGTGATGACTTTTGTTGTCAAGGTCTTCTTTGGTGTAGTAGTAATGTTAGTTATCTATTCATTTTGGGTAGTTCAGGAATTGCTTTGGTAGCTAATCTATCAAATTTGCATGTAAATGTTTTGAAGTGTCTTATGGACAAGACCAAAGTGCCTTTTGGACCAATAACCTTCTATATCTGCTTCTTTTGTTTCCATTGGTTCTTTTTTTCTAACTTGTACAGTTGCACTCTTATATGGTAAATTTAACTTTTAAACGGTTAGGGGTATACTTTAGAACTAACAAGTGCGAGAATTTGTAAGAACACATCTTTTCATCATTATGGAAGTTTGATTTAGAAGTATTTATATTCATTTGGTTGCAAGAGATCAATATATAATTAGAAATTCATACTTCAAAAGCTAGCAAAGAGGCCCAAAGCATGAAATTTGATGTGCTGCGCAGCCTGCACAATGTTCTAGATTTGAACAAGGAGATGCTAGAGGAGCACAAGTATGTAAGATTTTAGTCAATTACAATTTACAACGCATGTGTTGTCAAGTCCCAAAAAGTGATACAGTTTCTTGATGATTAATGCTGGACTAATTAAATTAAATCAAACGGGGGAAATAAGTTTATTTTTCCAATTAAATTTGATTGATCTTTAGATTACTATTGATTTTTACATCTAAAGTAAATTAAGTACATAGAGATAATTATTAAAAAAAAAAAAAAATTATGATGCTCTTCACACACTCACTATAAATAAGGGTGACACGTCGAGAGAAACATAATTACGAAATGTTGAGGAAGATCTCAAGTTAGTCAAGTTAGGTGCAGTTAAGCCTGAGATCTCAAGTCAGTCAACTTAAGCATTTGATATCAAGGTTAAGTAAATGGTTTGTTGCGAAGCTATACAAATTTATTTATTTTATCAAACTGAAGATAATTTTCTATCGATTTGCCTGCTAAGCCCTAATGTCAACTCTCAAGCCAAATTTTACAAACTCTAGGTGCTTAAGTCAATGCCCACATAATTTTGTAGATTGATTTGTGAATAAGGTGCCTCGTCCTCAAGTTAACTCTCGAATCAATAAATTACGATCTTGGAAATAAGTCGTCAAGCCCTTAAATTGCTTTTAAAGTTTAAAACATTGTCGATAAAGAGAATGATAGGATTATTTTTATATTTAGAATATTCTATTAATTATGTTGCTGAATCAGTTATGGGGTGTTTGGTTGGTGAAAGTTTGGCAAAAGTATTGTAAAGGTATAAAGATTTGATGTAAAAGTGATATGTGGTAAAATTTGATTAGAAGAAAGTACAAAAAGTTGATAAAAATTAGTGGGTTTTGATTGATTTTGGCCAACCAAATACCCTCTAGATTCAGTTTTTCATACAATTTTCCCCTTTTAATTTTTGATAAGAAATGTTGAAACAGCTTGATGTGCATTGTTGGGCCCATTTCCTAACAACTTAAGTTTTTGGGACAATTAGTGACTTAATATAGTATTAGAGCTCTGATTTCAAGAGGTCTTGGGTTTGAATCTTGTTATTCCCTATTTATTATTGTGTACTTTGTTTGTTTTTGCTGGTGTATCTTGTTTGATTTGGTTTTGCATATCCTTGCTCCACGTGCAAATTTGGGTTGCATATAAGGTGAAGTGTTGAAACAACTTGATATACATTGTTGGGCCCATTTCCTAACAGCTTAAGCTTTTGGGACAATTGGTGATTTATCAAGAAATTTTTGTACACAAGGAGCATTCATGATTTTGTGCTCCTCCTCCGCCATGTTTCTTTAATTTATTGAGGCATCAAATTAGTGATATTATTGTCCTTTGTTCTATATTCTGCTTGGTTAACAAATTGATTTCCATTACATTTTCTTCTTGCTCCTGCTTATGATGCTTGGAAGATCAGAAGTCTATGCTAAAAGATAGTATGAGTGGGAAAATCAAAGCTTAAAGTCGAATTTGCACTAAAAACAAATGAACTAAAATAATTAGTTAATTGACGTAGCAGCAGGGCGTTTGGTGAGATGTTGTTCTCAAGTACGATGGTTTGTTTTTGAATTCACAGGAATGGGGGTTTTGAATCCACAAGACCAAGTAAGAACACAGGGAACTCCTAGCTATTTAATTCATATGAGATATATTGAATACTTGAAAGAACGAAAAAAGTGGTTATAAAAGGTCTTATTTATGGAGAACAACTAAGCTAATCTAGACTGTTCGAAAAACAGTTTCCTAACTCTCTTTAATCGAGTTTTTCTATCCAATCTATGAAAATAGATGTAATCTGTGGCCTTTATAGCCCAAAAATTAGAGACAACTGATTAAAATTTACTCCTTATCTAATCCTTAGATATTTTTTTTTTGATTAATAAAAGAAGTTTACTAAAATATGGCACTAAGATAATGCTAGAAAGCTGTGTATACAACACCACCCTGGTCTATACTAACAATCCCTCAGTAAATCTTAAAAAATACTCCGTGCTTGTATCAATTCCTCTTCCCCTCCAACTATACAAAGGTAATTCTGCCCCTTCAAAAATTCTTCTATTTCTTTCTTTCTTTCTTTCTTTCTATATGAGCCAAAAAAGACAAAAGCAAGCGATACTCTAAGATTGTTTGTTTCCTGATTCAGTTTGCATCCCCAGCATGCACGTAAGAATGATCACGTCTCCTTCTGGCAAACCCATTTGAAGCCAAGCATAGATAACAGCATCTCCCACATATTCTTACTCCTATTGCAGTGGATAAACAGATGGTGATAGATTCCTCTTTATTTTTACATAAGCAACATCTGTTCACTAAAGTCTGTCCTCTTGTCCTCAAATTATCAATGGTAAGAATCCTTCCTCTAGCCACAAACCGCATGAATAAAAGATGCCTTAGGGTTCACTCCGGGGGTCCAGATTTTCTTCCATGAAAAAGAGTCATATCTTTTCTCCCCCAGTGCCTTGTAATAGGATTAAACATTAAACAATCATGACTTTGTTAGGTTCCACTGCATCACATCTTCCCCATTTCTGATCTTCGTCTTATGAATGAGTTGCAAAAGAGCAAAATAACTTTCCAATTCCTTCCAGTCCTGAAGATTTCTTCTAAGAGGAATACTCCGTCTTGCCCAATATGCTCCAGATATGTTGATACAAAATCTTCCTTATCTCATACCAACTCATAGATATCCTGAAAGCATTCCTTATGCTTGTCTTCCTCAGCCCATCTATCCCTCCAAAATTTTAATCTATCCCCTCTTCCCACTTCCCAAGCTAAATTTAACTTTGAAGTCATCCCATCCTTTCCTAATTCCTCTCCATAAACTCGTTGCATAAGAAGTAACCACTTGAGCCCATACAGGATATGGCATTCCTCAATAGCCTTTCTGGTTCTACTGCAAATCTCCATAACCATTTGCTTAGCAGAGCCCAGTTAAACTTTCCCAAGTCCCTAATTCCTAGTCCCCCTTGGTCTTTCGGGAGGCATACTGTTTTTTAATCTACCAACGGGTATTTGAACTTCCCTCCTCCCCCTCTTCACAGAAAGTCTTATCTGCAACTTGTTGATATGCCTTAAAATCGATTTGGGCACAGTAAACAGGGACATAAGGTATGTTGGAAGGCTTGGTAGAATGCTTTTAGTAATTTTGACTTTTGCCCCCACTAGACAAGTATTTCAGTATTCATCCAGCTATCCTCTTCTGATATCTTTCAATGACCCTCTCCTAAACCTGTTTAGCCTTTTGGGTGACCCCAAAGGTAAACCCAAGTAAGAGTTTAGGAGAGAACCTACCCTGCCCACCATCACTCCTTAGATAAAACTGGAATGAAACTAATCCAAAAGAGACTAGGAAAACCAGAAAATTGTTTATTTTCACTACCACTTCTTATTACGTTTTGGCATTTAATCTCTCCCAAAACTTTAGGAACTCTTCCTCCATCCATCCTACATTAGTCACATTTTTCATGTGCTCTCCTTTTTGGACTAAAATATTGAAAAGTGTCATTTTTGTTTAATTTTAGTCAACCATCTTGCTTGTACTTTGTTCATTTATATACTTCAATTTCCAAACAAAATATTTTACTTGTAAACGTTGCACTCTCTTGTTTATAACACACTTCCTTTTTCCGTTGGACCAAGAAAAAGGCTGGTAAAATACCATTCGGTAGGATAATTCCTCATCCTCTAATCTCAATAAAAACAAATAAGTAATTGAGGGAGTCAAATCTTGATATAATTTGGGAAAAAAAAAAAGGTACAAGTCAGTGAAATATGAAAATGCATGTTTTTCACATTTCTTGGATATCTTTTAAATATCAATATTTCTTGGATTAAACAAAATGAATAAAAATTAAAGTACGTTGTATTTTTTCTTCCTTTTTAGGTTGTGTTCGACATCTTCTACAGCCTGGCCTGTAGTAGTATCTTGACCAGCTCCACTCTAATAGAAGCAGGCTTTGCGGCTAAAACATAAGCAATAAAAAATTGCAAATTCATATTTGTTTCTCGCACAAAAAAAAAAAATTTATATGTATAAAAAATTATGGAAAGAGATGGGTAATGGTATAATGGACTCGTATATATATATATATATGAAAGAATCTGGTGGTTTATTTGAGCACTTCCTCCTGCTTTGATGTTAGTTGAAGTGAATGAAGCAATTTTTATCCATGGAAATGGGAATGGAATGTTTCATTTTGCTTGAAATGTTATAGTTGGGGGGGGGGGG
>JAVXUM010000023.1:7722476-7733489 GCA_035590655.1 Pouteria glomerata
GAATAATCTGAAATAATATAGTTCAATTCCTTTGTTTCATAAGTTCTTCATAGTATCAGAGTAGGTTCTACTTCTATTATTCATCAAAACAGTGCTTGTCTAAACAATGTCCAGAACTTAGAGAACACACCGTCGGTAGTGCGAAGAATTGTCTTTCCCTTCCCTATCGACTGATAAGATCAGGTCTATACATTGGTAGAATCGCTTGCCATCGACAAGTTCAGTCGCTAAGATCCCATTATCGGAAAATCGTCCATGCGCCCACACGCGCCTCTAAGTCGTTAGCATGTGAGCACATGCGTAGTACTTTCGATAGCGTGTGAACATGCGAGTCTATGTCATAGTCTGCGCCTCCTTTGGTGGAGTCGTTTCACTCCGGCGAGTCTATTCGTGGCATCTGTTTGTTGGTTTGAGCCTATTTCTCTAAGTCCTTCAGTGGCTGTTTGATTATGTCACTGTTTCTCCTCAATCCAGTAAGTTAAAAGTATACTTTCTGCTTTAATAACTTCCTCAAATTCACTGGTTGGACAGAAGTTGTTCAATTCTATTCCTATGCCTCAACAGTTGACAAATTAGGAAATTAAATGGGACAAATTATATGCAATGGTCGAGGGTCGTTAAGATTGCATTGACCAGATATGGGAAATAGAAATATTTAACCAAGTCAAGACCAGAAAATTCTAGTCTTAAATATGATGATTGGTGTCAGGAAGATGCTCATCTAGTTAGTCTATTATGGAATTCAACAAAACCCAATATTGTTGACATGTGTACTCATCTTGATTCATGCAAAGACATATGGGAGTATGTCCATTTATTATTTTCAAGCAACCTCACTCGAATATGTGATCTCTCACTTGAGTTCTTCCAGCTACAGCAATAAGGCAAACTAGTTACTGAGTATTTTGCTTCTCTGAAGACGATTTAAGAAGAATTGAACTCCCTGCAATCATTATCCTTTGATATTATTGAGATGCAGAAGCAACGTGAGCAAATGGTTGTACTACGCTTTCTTGCTGGCCTAGATCCTAAACTTGAGCCAGTTGAAGCTCAAATACTAAACTTGAGCCAGTTGAAGCTCAAATACTGAGTGGAGCCTCCCTTCTCTCATTTGCAGAGACTTATTTTAAAGTTATGAGGGTTGCTTCTCGAGATTCATCTACTACTAATGTTGCACGATCTGCCTTTGTCAATCAGGCACCTCCAAATAATAAAGTTCCTAACTACTAGACACTATCTTAATTTGGTGGCAATCGTGAAGGACGTACTACAAGACCCAAATGCTCCCATTGTAGCCATGTTGGGCGTGCTAAGGAGAGTTGTTGGGATTTTCATGGGAAACCTGACCACATAGGACATGCAACTTCATTTGATGTTCTTACAGAAAAATCCCGTGTGAATGACACTCTCAAACTAACAACAGTAACTGTTTCAGGAGATGAGTATGCCAAATTTCTCTAGTATCAAATGGCTCATCAAGCATCTCTTCCCACTTCCTCTCTAGCTTACCAAGGTAATCCAACAACTTCTATGTTTGCCTCTTCATATGCATCCTTGGTCCTTGATTCTGGTGCTTAAGATCGTATGTTTGATACTTCTTCACTTTTATCTGATGTTCGGTGCTCCCCTGTCTCCAATGTCACTGCAGCAAATGGTTCAACCAATCTAGTTGAGGGTATCGGTGAAGCATTTCCATCATTTGATTTACCCTTATCCTTAGTATTATATGTCCATTATCTTTTAATCTTCTATCCATCAGCAAACTCATCAAACAACTTAATTGTTCAGTAACATTCTTTCTTAATTATGTAATTACTCAGGATTTGAAGATGCTGGGGAGGATTGGAGGAGGGCATGAAGCTCATGGTCTTTATTATCTGACTAGCCAATCAACCTCCACATCAGTTGTTTGTCTTGTAGTCGCATCTTCTGTTGAAATTCATTGCCGTCTTGGTTATCCATCCCTTGATAGGTTGAAGATAATGGTACCTAATTTGAGTCATTTAGAGTCTTTGAATTGTGAGTCATGTTAATTGGAAAAGCATCATCGAGTTTCCTTTTGTCCCAGAGTCAATAATAGGTCATTGAATCCTTTTTCTTTAGTACATTTAGATGTGGGGAGACTTAGTTATGTCTGTTCCCACTTGGGATTCAAGTACTTTGTTACTTTTGTCGATGATTTCTCTAGACTTACATGGGTTTATTTAATGAAAGATCGTTTGGAATTGTTTTCTATCTTTTAGGCCTTTTGTGCTGAGATTAAAACTTAATTTGATGTTCCTATTAAAGTTTTTCGCAGTGATAATGCTAAGGAATATTTTTCCAAACCTTTTACTGATTTCGTGTCATCTTCTGGCATAGTTCATTAGTCTTCTTTCCCTCGCACTCCACAACAAAACGGAGTTGCCGAGAGGAAGAATTTGCATCTAGTTGAGACAGCACGTTGTCTAATGTTTCAAATGAAAGTTCCCAAGTTTTTTTTGGAGTGATGTTATTCTTACAGCATGTTACTTAATCAATAGAATGCCATCTTCTGTTCTGCAGGGTCAATCTCCTTATTCTATTTTGTTTCCCAGTGTACCATTATTTGCTCTTCCTTCTCGTATTTTTTGGTGTGTTGTCTTGTACATCAACTCGACGATGGACTTGATAAGTTGGAACCTCGTGCAATTAAGTGTGTATTTCTGGAATATTCTTGATTGCCAAAAGGTTATCAATACTATAGTCCATCTCTTCATCGATATTTTGTTTGCGTTGATGTTTTATTTTTTGAGTCTACTTCATTCTTTGCTGACGTTCCGTCATTGTCAAGTCTAAATGAGAGTCTTCCTTTGCCCGTGATTTCCATTTTCCGCCTTCATCACCCTGATTTGCAGGTTTACACTCGATGGCTGGAGTTAATGAGTCCTTATCTAATGCTTTAGACACTACAACTCTTCCTCCCCAGGCTTTAGATCCTGAAACAGAACCTAATGACCTTGATCTCCCTGTTGCCCTTTAGAAAGGTAAACGTACTTGCACCTCTCATCCTATTTCTAATTTTGTCTATTACAAAGCTTTGTCTCCCTTTTATTATGCTTTTGTTGCATCTTTGTCTTTTATTTCTATTTCTCATTCTGTGTCTGAAGCTGTCTCATCCTGTTTGGTGTTTTTCTATGGAAGAAGAAATGTCTCCTCTTCAAGCTAATGATGCTAGGAATTTGGTAGCTTTTCCTCTGGAGAAGTTAGTTGTTGGTTGTCGATGGGTGTATACTATTAAGGTTCACTCAAATGGCTCGGTTGATCGTCTGAAATCACTACTGGTTGCTAAGGGATATATTTAGATTTATGGCCTTGATTTTTTAGACATTTTCTCTCCTGTGGCCAAAATTACATCAGTTTGTCTTCTCCTCTCACTTGTTGCCATTTTTCATTGGTCACTTCATTAGCTAGATGTTAAAAATGGTTTCCGTTATGGTGATCTTGCTGAAGAAGTATATATGGAGCAACCTCCTGGATTTATTGTTCAAAAGGAGTCTGGGCTAGTTTGCAAATTAAAAAAATCATTGTATGGTTTAAAGCAGTCTTCTCGAGCACGGTTTGATAGATTTAGTGAGGTGGTGATGAGTTTTGGATTGATACGTTGTAGAGTTGATCACTTAGTGTTTTATCGTCACTCTTCTCGAGGGAAGATATGGTTATTGGTTTTTGTGGATGATATTGTAGTCATAGGAGATGATACTCAGGGTATTTGTGATTTGAAAATGTTTTTTTAAGCCAAGTTCAATACCAAAGACTGAGGATCATTGAAGTATTTTTTGGATATTGAAGTTGCAATATCTCGCAAGGGTGTTGCTTTTTTTCAAGAGGAAGTATGTGCTAGATTTACTATTTGAAATAGGTATGCTGGGGGCCAAACCAATTGATTCTTCAATGGAACCCAATACTAAGCCTCTTGTAGATATGGGAGAACTGTTAGATGGCTCTGGTCGATATCGAAGGTTGGTTGGAAAACTTAATTACTTGACAGTGACACGGCCAGCTATCTCATTTGTTACAAGTGTAGTCAGTCAGTTTCTTGATGCACCTTGCTCTAGCCTTGGGTTGCAATCATTTGCATTTTGAGATATCTAAAGGGTGCACCAGGATGAGGTTTGTTTTACCAAGATAATGGCCATACATCTGTTTAAGGATACACAAATGCTGATTGGACTGGATCACCATTAAATAGACGATCCATTATTAGATATTATATTTTCATGGGAGGAAACCTTGTATCTTGGAAAAGTAAAATGCCACAAGTAGTGGCAAGATAAAGTGCAGAGTTAGAGCATAGAGTTATGGCCCATACATATTGTGAATTGATCTGGATACGACATATGTTAAAGAAATTAGGACTCTCTGTGTTATACCTATGGAACTATTTTTTGACAATCAAACTGCTATCCACATAGCATCCAATCTAGTGTTTCATGAATGAATTAAACATATTGAAGTTGATTGTTATTTTATCAGGGAAAAGATCTTCCTGAATGTCATTAAAACCAATAATGTAAAATCTGAAAACCGGCTGGCTAATTTACTTACTAAAGCGTTAGGGGAGTTAGAGTAAGGCACATTTGAAACAAGCTTAGAACATTTTATGTATATGCTTTAGCTTGAGGGGAAGTGTTAATATAAATGTAGATTCATCTATATGTAGATTCATGTATGGGTATTTAATGTAAATCTTAAGAAAATTAGGAGGTCACACTCTATACATCTATATATATACTCTTGAATAATCTGAAATGATATAGTTCAATTCCTTTGTTTCATAAGTTCTTTACATTTAAATGGAAAGAAGCTAGTTGTATGGTCGCGAACACAAAAATCATGTTTAGAAAGGGCAAAGGCGGTTTATGAGCCTTTCTAACTTCATTTCTTTTAAAAAAAATAATAAGAAAAGAAAAAGTAGATTTTTTTTTTTTTGCAAATTCCGCCGGAATGACCCAACCAAGATCCATCTCCAACTTCATAGTTCCTGAATTGCATCATAAGGTTCCCTATGAATCAAATAAATTTGGTTTTATTTTCCACATTTCATCAATCCATTCAATTTTGAGGTAAGATATGCATCGCTTAGATGGTATGTCGACTGTTGGATTCGAATTGGGAATTGTATAATTTTGGCAACTATTGACCTCTAGTACTAAAAATGGGATAAGCAAAGCAGATAGTTGAGGATAGGATAGACTTTTTGAATGTGTTTGATTGGTGCTCTTAGTCCTTGTTGATTTCTAATACAAATTGGATCCAGGTGACTTCCATTTAATGGTACTTTGTTTTTTTTTGGGCCGGGGGGGGGGGGGGGGGGGAATTGCGCCACTGTGGCCAAAGTTTGGGAAAAATGTACATTCTACGTTTACATTCTAGAAAAAAAACCAAATCCCTTTTGCTTTACTTGAAGGTTAATAGAGCCCCCTTCTAGTGGGAAGCTGTTAGTGGTTGATGGACTTTGTTGATGATGTTATTCTATGAGTATGAATTTAAAAAATTAAAATTTTCCCTTAATAACAATTGTCAATTTAATTTTTCAGAAAAGAAAAAAAAATTGTCAATTCATTTATATCATGTAGCAAAAGGAAAGAATAATTAATTCACTACTCTTAATTTCAATGTGTTATTTAAACAAATTACTTCCACTTTTAAGTCTTTTTGGCTTCTCCTCCCCATCTCTTTCCAATGTGTATAAATTTAAAAGATGAAAACAAATTGATTTATTTTTGGTATGTTTCCTTCTTTGCCTCTCCTCTTCCTGTCACCCTCATTTTTTATGGCTTGCTACTCGCCAGTTTGCTACACCAATTTCCACAACCCAATAATGCTACTCTCACCATTAATGGCAGCACGCGAGGACTACTTATTGTAGCAGCACCTACATTCACTCCAATGATTCCTTTTCTTTCTAATCCAAAATGTTTCTTTGTTATTAACCCTTCATTATGATGACACTTATTTTTAAAGAAACCACAAATCAGAGCCAACACATAGCCACCACACTTGGCGCATGAATTAAATTAATAAGTTGTCTAATGGCAACCTTAGGATTATGGATGATTCGAAGAGAGGTAATTAATAGGGTTTCGCTAATGGTGGAAATTTTCCTCCATTGGACATAATCATGTTTTCATGATAATAGCACTTGGTGTTGTACTTTTTCCTTCTTTTTTTTTTTAAATATATATGTTTTGTGTTAATATTTTTTCTTAACTTTTTGTTCTAGATTGAATTGCCACCACCTCCTGTTGGTGAAGGTTTATCTTATGAAGCTTTATGCAAGGATTTGCGCCCGTCCTTAGATTGGTGTCCCAAGAATGGTTGGAGCATTCCTACTCCTAAGGTGGTTCCTTTGCTTCTCATTTGGCATTCGTATCCGTGTATTTTTCTTTGGATTAAACCTCTATTCATTTATGTCTATTTGATATTCTGATAGTTGTAGAAATTAATATATGATCACAATATTTATGTCCTGAATTCAATTCAGATGGATAGGAATAATAAGTTAAGGGAAGGAAATGAATGGTACTAAACATAGTTGTTAAATTCCCGATATGGATCGTATGCTCTTACAATTTTACGAACGATCCCAATCCTATAAAAAATCCCTTGAAGATTGGATATCACGATTTTGGTGTAGTATCTTATGGGATTGTAGAATCCTGATAAAATTCGACGAAAAGTTCATACTTTCCTTGCCTAATATGTTGGCTTTTAATTGGTTTTGTAGTAATTTATGTTTAATTATTTTATATGTTTAAAAATATAAGGGCCTATTTGGTAAACTTCAACTTTTTGTAAAACTTGGTTTTTGGCGAAAAAACTGATTTTTTGGGGTACCATTATTGATGTGATAGAAAGTTAACGTTTTATGCGTTTGGAAAAATTGGTAACTTTTCGTGCAAAAATTATTAACTTTTTGTAAAAATTTGTTTTTGTTGAAAAAACTGATAACGTTTTATGCATTTAGAAAAATTAATAACTTTTCATGCAAAAGTCACTGCTATTAGTGTTTTTTAGTGCAACAAGTGTATTTGGTAACTATAAAAAATTGACTTCTATTTTTTTAACAAAAAGTTGCTGATACATAAAAGTTAACTTCTTTTATGTTTGGCAAAATTTTGGCAAAAAAACCAATTTTGGAAAAAAATACCAATTTTTGGAGGTGGCGGGCACTAGAGCCCTATGGCAGTGATGGTTGGTCCCCTGCTCCGAGTGGCTATTGCTCTTGGTGTTGGAAAGAGCTGCTTCTATAGGGAAGGTGCTAAAGCCTAAAACTAGGTTAACTGACTTCTGAAACTTAAACGAATCAATTCTCACTTGCCTCGTTCTTCTGACTACGCTAGCATCTTCGAATATGTTAGCAAAGATTCTTCCAACTTTGCTCTCAGGGATGTGTTCACCAAATGGGCCTATGGTCACAATTTTTGCATCCCAAATTCAATTCACATAATAGGAATACTTGGGTAAAGGAAGGAATGAACAGTACTATACATAGTTGTTAAAATCCTGATCTATATCTATGATCCTACAATTTGATGTTGCATTTTAAGCCAAATCGGTCCCGATCCTATAATAAAATTTCCCGTGAATATTTTTGATCTTACAATTTTGGTTTAGTATCTTATGGGATCATAGAATCCCTATCTGGATCCCTATGCAATCCAATCCAAGCTTATAATTTGCTTGCATAATATGTTGGTATTAATTATTTTTATATTTGTAGTATATATACATATTTTACACTGTTTAAATCAACTAAAAATAAATTATATCTAACCAAAATATGCTAAAACGATAAATTATAATAATTGATATTTATAAATGTGATTTATATACCTCTCTCTGACTTTGATCCACTATACTTGCTGTAACAAATACCAGGACATGCTCGTGTTGTCTTTCTCTTGGTTACTCTTTTTGAGGACAAAACCGTATGTCTTGGCTTGCGTAATATATCATTGGATGGTGCCTTGTCATATATTGCTTTTATCTTTTGACTTAAAAATGGTGCTTTGTCATTTTTTTCCCTTCGGCAACATAAAAACGAGATTTTGGAAATAGAACTATCGGCTCAAGATATCAAGGTTCACATTCATTATGAATGGTTCTTTCATCTTGCTTTCCAATTTTAAGATGCCAAAGTAGTTTGGTCCTACTTGGCATACTGTTTAATTTCTTTGCTCTTTTTTCATTTTGGGTTAAAAAATCTTTGTTCTCTGAAACGATTTTAACCATTGGGGAAATCTTCGTTGTTGTGTTTTACAAATCAAATGTTTTCGCACCTGTATCTCTGTTTTTTTTTTTCAAGTAAATCTTCCTCCATTTTTATTGTTGCTGATGATAACTTGTGTTTGCTGCAACCAGTGGCTGCTGATCCATTGAAGTACTACACAAATATTTGACCTGTTTATTGTTTTCAGGATCCAGTATGTTTTACGTATTTTTATGCTCATCTCACATGTAGTTTGGATGCCTCTTCGCTGTTTGAAGCCTGGAAGCTGTATCTTCAGTCATACATTCTACTTTTTTCCTGGTATAACTTACCTGCTTGCATTGACATGGTACAGAAATGGGAAAGCTGTCATCCTTGTGCTCGACTTGTTGAACCTGTGAATCAAGAAGGTAAGAACAGCACCTGGCTAAACGTCTGAGGCTTAGTGTTCGAGGGAATTTGCAAGTTACATTATTATTTCAGGAGGAATTCAAGTTCTATCTTGAATGAATGCATCTGTAGATATTTTAATGCATTTTGTTGTGGGTGTTTATTACTTTATTAAGTTGCATGACCCCATATGTAGGGGGCATACGCTCAGTATCTAGGAAGCACAGACACTCTGGAGGCTGGATATAGGTGTCGCTCACTTTTTGGATATGGACACACGATCGACACACATTAGACGTGTCTGCTTTTGTAGCTTTTTTTGGCTTTGGACACACAAGGGACACACGTGGGATGCATTTAGGACACTTGACCAGTTTTTTATTCCTTAATTTTCCTTCAACACCTTTCAATGGTAGTGCAAAATGTTTATTATGAATTTTCCTTATTTCTTCTTTGAGCATCCTTGAAGGGTTTACCTTTTTATTTTTATTTGAACTAGGGATGGTTGTTAATTTGTTTTCAACTTTTCACGTTATGAGTTGTTTTATGATCGGACCACATTTTTTTAAATGATGCGTTGATCTTCTTTTTTATTATTATTATTATTATTTTAATTGAAGGTAACTGTTATGTGAAGGATATTACAACAATTTAGGTATAGAGTTCATGGTTTTGTTTTTTTTTTAATTCTAATTAGTGTATCCTTGCAATTTTTTTTTATAAGATTTGAAAATAAAATATTTATAGATATGACATCACAATATATAAAAATATGTAAATATATATATATATAATTTTGCATTTTCATGTTATAATTTATTTTATAAAGGATTATTTTTTTTTAAATAGTGTTGATTTGCCTTGTGCTGCTTTTTTTTTTTTAAATTTATGTGTTAGGTGTTCAAATTGTGTTATATCACAAGGCACATGTCAGTATCTGTGCTTCCTAGATTGATATACTTGGCGTGAATTGTTTTTGTAAAACTATTCAACATTCATCGGGAGCTAGGGAAGTTGTCAATGCCAATTTGTTCCTATAGATGTTCAAGTCGTGTTTGCAATCCAGTTGCTTTGCAGTTACACGGTGCTTTATGTATTTCATAGCTCAAGTAGAGCGAGATGCTAGCTGGATATTCCTCACTGGAGCCACTTTCTTGTTTTACAGAGATGTAATGATTATTGAGCTAACATCTCAATTAAAATTGCAAGGAATGAGAATAGTTAAAACTAAAGAGATTTAATTAGAATTAGAGAAATGATTAAGGGGTGATTTGTCTGTGTTAATCAACCCCATTAACCACACATCTTATTTACACTAATATCCAAAATACCGAAAAATACAATAATATTCCTACATTCTAACGCTCCATCTTAAGTTGAAGGCCAAGCTTGAGATATATATCTTGAAAATTGGAATGAACATAAGGTGTGTAAAGGCCTCTGCGCATCAAGAAATCACAAATAAATGAAAATCCATATCAATGCATTTGGTGCGTACATGGGATATGGAATTGTTAATAATGAAGCCTGAGGCTTGATTATTGCAATGTTGAAATAACTTGTATACATTATTGGGCCCATTTCTAAACAATTTAAAGTTTTTGGGATAATTGGTAACTTAACATGGTATTAGAGTTCTGGTTCCAGGAGATCCTGGGTTCGAATCTTGTTATCCCCAATTTATTATTTTGCACTTTGTGTTGGTGCACCTTATTTGATTTGGTTTGCTTGTTTCTACTCTACATGTAAATTGTGGGTTGCACGTGAGGGGGAGCGTTGAAATAGCTTGATATACATTATTGAGCCTATTTCCTAACGGTTTAAGTTTTTAGAACAATTGGTTACTTAACATGCAGTAAATAAAAAACAAACAAGGAACATCAATGCCAAAATTAAGAAGCAGAGTGATAGGCTACGGGGCATGAAGAGGAAACCAAAGCCACATCCCTAGTATTTAGCATAGAGGGGGGGAGTTTGCAACGTGATGTTAGCAGTTCATAAGGAGTTCAGGAGCACTAAGTCAGTAGGAGATTGTTTAGGAAATTAAGTAGTAGTTCTTTTAGCAGTTAATGTTGCAGTTTCTTTTAACAGTTTATGTTGCAGTTTCTTTTCTATTTCTCTTCTGTTATGTTGCATATTCTTTGGGAAATTGTTAGGCTTCTGTCTATATAAGGACCTTTGAACATCAATAAAAAAAAAGATTAAAAATCCAAAAAATTGTGGTTCATTTCTCACCATAAGAGAATACTTGGATAATTGTGTTATTAGTTCAGCTTCTGATTGGGACCTATCACAAAGAGTAAACCCAAAGCACTTTTTTTTTTGAAAAGATAAGTAAATTCATTATAAAGCATCAGAAGATGCTAAAATGTACAAACAAGAAACCACTC
>JAVXUM010000023.1:7780901-7792272 GCA_035590655.1 Pouteria glomerata
TACCAGTAGGTTAGTAGCCTACGAAATGGGGGCTGTGTAGTTTAGATATACACACGGGCGTAGTGTCGCCCTGGGCTGCCACCCTAAAGCACACCTGGGGCCGCGGCGTCGCCCGTAACAAGGACGTCGGAATGGTGCCTAAATCCCGATGATTGTGTGAATGGTTTATGTGCAACGTGATTACATAAGGAACAAGATAATGAGGATAAAGAAAGAACATGAATAATGTACTTCTTAATACATTGTTGGAATAGGAAATATGTTATTACCTTGGGGCATGTGATGTCTGCTGGCATGTTATTTCTATGTTGAACTCTCATGACTATATTTGCATTGTCATATCCACATGCATCATTTTATTGTTATGAGAAGTATATCGTGGGCACAAGTGGTATGTGCTCACGTCCCTACAGATTTTCCTGCAGGACCCACACAGGACGAGTAGGAGAGACTTTAAGGGGGAGGCACATCTTTTGATTAAAGCATGGATAAATCTTGTGGATTGTACATATATTTTTGAAAGGAACATTGTATATAATTTCTTTTGTTTTTGGTTCTGTAATGGCCTTAAGGCCCAAAACATGTATCGATTAAATGCAACTAGTGGAGTTGCTTTATATTTTCCTATCTTACGGGAGCATGTGAATGGGAATCCAGTTTTAAATATGAATGCTTAGATGAATTATAAATTGCACAGGAACTTATTAGGTACTCCCCGATAGTCCATTTTTAGGACGTTATATAGCAGTTTTGTGTCGTGGGTCCAACACGTTACCGGTGTGCGAACTCTGATAGTTGGGTTATGTTTACATGTTATGAATGTCTCACGCTCACCCCTGGGTCCTCCGGGACTCGGGGCGTGACACTTTTCCCTCTCTTTCTTTGAATTATTTGAACCAGAATACAACACTCACACCCCATCTATGAGACTCCAAAAATCACTTGAATACATCCAATTGCTGGCATATATCAATAATCACAAATAAATGATAGTAAATAAGAGTAAATGGGAGGGCTGCCGACTCTTTAGCTATCTGACTTATGGGCTGTCAGCCTCTTCATTTTTCTGACTCTTCATATGTCTGTCATGAATACAGAGTGTCTGTTGGACTGCTCTCATAAATGGATGAAGACCCCAACACCATGTTAGTTGGGCTACAACAAGTTACTTGCAAATAAACCCCAATAAGCAACTTCACATCATTCTAGAGAAGCATTTTCATTAATCTAGATGGATTTGCATACTCTAGAAAGTGGATGCTAGTAATATTACATATTTTTTGTTTTGTTTTGTATTTTTTTTTAATTAGAACATTTTAGGTCAATATATCTATATTTCAATTAATTTTTAAATTCTAAAATTAAATATTGAATAAATTTTTAGAAACTTTAAAGAGATTTAAATTGATAACTATCGAGAAACAAACCTAACTCTCAGGATTTATATTACTTAAAAATCATAATAACAAATTTAAGGCTTGACCCGTTAACTTATAGGGTTAACATTAAGAGTAGAATGGAGGACCTTGGCATATTTGCATTGATTCAACTAAGAGTCACATATTTAAATATTTACTTATTTTTAGAGTTAGTAAGGCTCCATTTATTAACACTGTTATTTTTCTATTTATATTAATCTATTTATATTTTTTGTATTTTTTCTTTTTGAAATGAAAACTAAAATTAGGTTTGTAAATGTAATTTTATTTATAATTATTAAATTTTATTTTAATAAAATATTTAGTTTTATTAGTTTTTTTAAAAAATTAATGGAATTTAATAAAATAAATTTCATATTAATTTCATTAGATAAATTAAATTAATAGATTAAATTAAATTATTCATTAGAAAATCATTTAAGCCAATAAATATAAAATATATCAAATTATAATTTAATTATATTATTTATTAAAACAATTGAATAAAATATATTTCATAATAATTTAAATAATTTGACTATGATATTCTTTAAAAATAATTTAATAAAATTTAATTCAATATTATTTAAAATTAATTAATAAAATATATTATATTTAAAATTAATTAATAAAATATATTATATATTAACTTAAATCATTAAATTAATTATATTATTTATTAAAAATAATTTTAGTTTAATAAAATATTAGAAAATAATAAATCATTTTAATACGGTGCAACAAAAGTGAGCAAAGTCTTAAAATTGAGAAAATGTTTATAAGTGGAAAAAAATTGAAAATACTTTTTTTTTTTTTTACATATTTCTATTTGTGTTTTTACTTTTTTTGGAAATAGAAAATATAAACAAATTTAATAACAATATTTTTGTTATCAATTTACAAAATTTTAAAAATTAAAGCAAAAATATGTAAAATAAAAATATTAACAAACGAGAGCTAAATGAGCATATTTTTGAGTTAGATTATAACAGCTTTGTGATTAAACACCTGGTATAACCTAATTATACATATTTAATAATAGCTTATTGACACTGATTATGGTGTTTAAAAAAAAAAAATCTTCAAATCTCTTCAACAGCTTAGTGGCACTTATTAGAGTGCTTTAACATAGCAAAAAAAATCTTCAAATCTCTATAAAAGTTTTTTCACTTAGTGTGAATCTTTATAAATGTATTTAAATCTCTATATTTCTATAAATCTGAATAATCTTTATAAATTTAAAAATCAATTTGATATAAAAAGTCAAAAAGTTCAGTCAGAATATATTGGAACAGTTCAAAGTGGTCTGTTTCAACATATTTTCACTATTTATTTTTACTTTTTTTTAAGTTAATTATACTACAAACACTAAAAAATAATCAAATCTGGATTTAAATAAAATAAAAAAAAAAAAGTTTCAAAGGCACTAATTATTGGTAGGTTAGATAGGACTATATGGAGGTCGCAAATCCAAATTTAAAATTTCATTTTCTTTTTGTGAATTTTAAACATATTTTTGACATTCTTTTTCGATATATATATATATTGTTGAGAATTATACAGTATTACGAACCTTCCTCTTCATCTTTTTTATTACATATCTTCTCTAAAATTTAAGATTTTCAAAAAATAAAAAAATTAGACAACTTATGGGTCAATCATGATCAGACCAAGTTTCACAAAGTTTCAACTTTTTGTAAGACCTATACATAATTATAAACATAGATTAAAGACGTATATATAGTTAGGTGAATTTTATGTAACATAAAATGTTGTTTTAATAATCACGATTAACAAGAAGAACTAGTTTACTGGGATGTCTCTATCTACATAGATTAAATACAAATATATATATAGATTCATTTTTTTTTTGTACTTTGTTTTTTTATTAATTAAAATTACATAATTAATAATTCTTCCTCTTTTTTATTAATTATATGTTATACATAATTATAAATGTCCCAAATATCTTTATACAAAATTTCAAATTAATGTATGACTATAATATTATAAGTACCTTTATTTTATAATAGAAAATATCTTCTCACACAAAATATTAAGAAGATAACTTCTCAAAAATATTTTTCGCATTTTAATTTTTTTGACAAGCGATTAATTATACTTTAATTTAAAAAAAAAAAATCCATTTATAACATATAAGTAACTTTACTATAATAAACATTTTTAACTCTAAATTTTTTAAAAAATATTTTGTATTATAAAAAATTAAATTTTCAAAATAACGACACTTTAGTTTGTATGATATTTTTTTTTTCTTTTGCTTAAAGTTTAATTTTTTGATACATTAATTTACTTATTTTAATATTTGTTTTTGAAAAGTTTATATAATCTCCGACTAAATGAAACATTTCTAATTCTAATTTTTTTAAAGATTTTTTTATTATAAAAAATTAAATTTTCAGAATAGTGACACTTATATTTTGTTTGATAATGTTTTCTTGCTTAAAGTTTAATTTTTTGGAAATGATAACAAAAGTTTGTAAAGAGAAATAAGTAAAAGAAATTAATTTGTTGTTTGATTATTAAGCTAGAAAATAAAATAAAATAAAAATTATTTAATTTACTTTTTATTTGGTTCAACTTTAAACTTCTTCAGTTTTTGTAAAGTTGAAAAAACTTAAGGCTGAGAGGGTGTTTAATAGGTTGATCATCAACCTATTTAATATTTAAACTCGTTCATTAATTAAATATTATCTTATTCACTTAATTATGTCCATTAATAATTTTAATTACGTTCAATTTATTTAACTTAATTTAATTGGACGAATTTATGAATTTAGATAATCATTGCCATTTCTAACTGTGTTCTAGTAATTTATTCCGAGTTTTTTTTGGGTAATTAATTTATTCGGAGTTGTTTGAATTTAATAATTTGTGTGTCAATTTTATATAAAATTTTGAAGCAAATTGCATTTCACCAACTTCGCGATGACGTAGCTTATTCATGAGCTAATTCCTTTGTTTACATTTTCAATTTTAGGCACGTTTGGTATAGAGTTTTTAGACCAAAAAAATACTATTATTGAAAGATATTTTTAATCTAATATTCTCCCAAAACTAATTCTTACTTTTATATTTTTCTACCCACATTATCTCTTGTTATTGGGAAGTGTAGATTGTAAATTACTTCCTTCTCCCTATTTGTATTACCTTTCGTGTTTTATATCTACCTAGCGAATAACACGTGATTATGATAAGTCTCAATTAAAATTAAATATATAAACATTTAAAATTAAAATATTTTAACACATTTTTATATTTCAAAAATCTAAAATAAATTCTTTTTCATTGTATTATACCCAATGAGCTAAATTTTTGTTTTTTAAATTCAATTAAGTGGTTTATTAAAATATGAAAATATCCAAAAACTATATAAGAGTTTGAGGGGAAATTTTAACTTATAAAATATCTCAGTAATATATTGAAAAATAAAATTTAATGTCAGTTCTTAAATTTTAATTTATGAGAGAAATATTTTTGAAATATGATATGTTTTATTATATAGATTAAATTCTACTACAACCTCTTTAAACAAACAATTTTATATCCTTGTAACAACAGAAATAGAATTAATTTAGTAAAAAAAATCTATTTTCTTTAAGTTCTAATTTAACCTTCAGAAAATAATAATAAGGATATTTGCTGAAATTTAAAAATTAATAAAGTGTTAATTTTGATAAAACCTTTTGTCTTCTTCCACTAATACCCCTCTACTTCTCACAGCTACCAATGCTTTACAAAGAAATAAATAATATTTTTAGTATTTTTTAATATTCTTAAAATATATACCCTTTTTAATCACTCACTACATTTATATTTTTGTCTTTTTTACATTTGACTTAATCACAAATTATTTACACAATTGGCATTTAAACCTAATTATTTAATATTTTAGAAATATTTGAATATTTTTATTTTAAATTTATTTAATAATTTATTCAGAAATAAAAAATATATATTTACTTGAATAAAAAAAATCACATTATGTGAGCAAAAAAAAAAGATTAACAATTTGAAAGTAATGAGGCCAGAAGAATAGGTTAAAGTTGCCATAAATCTAACGAATTTATTATTATGGCATCCTTGTGGTAGTATGAAAGGAATTTTTTTTTTTATATTTTTAAAGTGCAAAATATTTACTTACCAAAAAAAACTATACTAGAATTAATTACTAAAATAATATAATAAGATTATTTTTAAAATCAAAAGATGTCCACGGATTTTGATAGCTTTGTTCCGGTAGGGAGGGAGAGACAGAGATTTGGACCGTTTTAGTCAGAGGGACAACAGGTAAGCTGTAACTTGAGGAACTCCAACTCCGTCTCCAATTCAAAGTTCTTCTTCTTCACACTCTCCAACTCATCTCCAGCTTCTCAATCACTTGAATCAACTGTTCTTCTCTGCTCACCACCTCCACTTTCTCTTCTCCATTCAACAGTCGAATCATACTACTCACCTTTTCCCTCCGATCATCCAAACTCGTCTTCAAAAGCAAGAGACTCCCCACCATAGCCTCCCTATGAAGACTCTCCCCGCCGCCGCCCAATTGGGTTCCATCCACAACCTGCTCACTCCCCGGCCGATCTCGTCGACGATTCTGAACCTTCCTGAGCTCTTCTTCTTCATGAGCCATGATCGTGCTCTCTGTTGATCTTGGACCGGTTACGGAGATGGGTTCGTGATATAGTTGGCTTTTCCTGCAATGGACGTACTGATTTTCAATGGGATTTCTTCAAGAAGATAGAAGAAAAAGTTGAGAAATAGGGTTTAAGCAGGGTTCTTGAGAAGACTGAAAGAGAAAGATACTATTACAGCGGTGATATTTAGTAGACATAGGTATGTATATGAGTTGATGCATGTGAATGCTGCTTCTTTTTTATGAGAGAGAGAGAGAGAGAGAGAGAGAGAGAGAGAGAGGAGGGAGGGAGGGAGTGGTTCAGTTTTGATGCATTGTATTATGGAAAGGAGAGGATTACGGGGGGCAAATTTCCAATTGCAATCTGGCATAAGGAAGAATTTAGAGGAAAATTAATCTAGTCTTTGTCTTAGATATGATTTTATTAATTGAATGAAATCTTAAGTACAGCTAGAATAAATTCATCGAATTTGACCTAAATTTGGTGAAATTAAATTTGAATGCAGTTAAGGTGTCTAATTGGAGAGAAACATTAGTAATTAATTCAGTTTAGGTGGAGGCGGAGGGTTTAGTTGACTAGCCCAGAATACTTGCAAGCTATATGCAACCAAGCTAGTTTGGCTCAGCCCCGTTATGAATTTTATTTTATTTTTAATCAATTTTATTTATTTATTTATTTATTTTATTAAAAGTAGGATGATATTCAGACCTTAATATTTTAAAATTTAAAATACCACTACTTTTTAATTATAATACCATAACGTTATTTTCTTGATTTTTTTAGCATACCATTTTGGTAAGAAAAAGCTCATCAAGAGTTTATTATAGCGGCTGAAATCATAGATTTAAATATATATATATATTTTGTGAGGTTGGATATGATAAAAAAATTATTCATGGGGTAGGCTTAGATATGAATTCAGGTTAGAATTTTCTTCTAGTCAAGCTTGAGTTTATGTGTATATGTTCAAACCGATAATTGATATAATTAATATGATTTTAAAGTTATATATAACATGTAACATATACTTTTTTTTTTTGTATATTATTATATATAATGTACATTCTTGGTTGAGTTGATAGACAATCTTGAACTCACAAATTGTTTTGTCATAGGTTCGGACCTAAAATTTCTGAAAAGCCTCATATTGGGTAGGGTTTGGGTAGATCGTATAATTTTATTAAAAAATTATATTTAAGTTATATTTTATTAACTTTTAAGATTATTAGCCACCTTAAAAAAAAATTATTACTATTAACTTTTAAGGTCCAATATTAATCTTAAAAATCAGGTTCTCACTGAAAATTTTTTATCAAAAATAACAACATAACAAACATAAAATTATTGAGTCTAATAAATTAATTATTTTAAAACCCTTAAGAGATATTGAAAAATCATATTTGAGCTAAACAATAGATAAATTACACATAAATTTTTTTAATATTTAAGCAATTATACTTAAGCCTTCAATATTTAAAATTAACACGTATTTCTATATTTTAAAATATTGCTAACATCCAACCCCTCTGTTACTTTTGCTGATCACTTCGTTAAAAATTTGTTGTAAAAACAATTATGCCCTTTGTATATGAGATGAGATACCCTGATCTTTCATCTTCTCTTCCTCTAATTCTTTTTACCCACGTACATGCAGACAGAGAGAGAGAGAGAAAGGGCCTCCAAGAACTCGATCGATTTGTGTGCGGAGATCCTCTCCACCCGTGGCTGGGACCTTGAACGAGCAATCTCTACCTTTATCGGCAAAAACTCCGACAATCCTGCTGATTATGCTGCCATCGCCACAACTGTCACCGTCGTTGGAAGTAACGGCCAATCCGACACAAATTTGCATAAAGCGCTCGAAGAGTTGGAACTAGTCGCCCGGCAGTACCGTGCCTTCCAATTTGCTTCGGAAGCTCATTGCGTTGCCATTTTTGATAGTGTAGGATTGATTTATGGGTTTATCTTTTCATATGAAGATCTTTT
Organism: Pouteria glomerata; assembly: GCA_035590655.1. NCBI lineage: Eukaryota > Viridiplantae > Streptophyta > Magnoliopsida > Ericales > Sapotaceae > Pouteria > Pouteria glomerata. Next base: position 7,788,964 of record JAVXUM010000023.1, read on the forward strand.
TTCCTTTTTTTGGGGGGTTATCTTTTTATGAATAAATCTCTTCGTTGATTTGGCAATCATTTTTTTGAGTTTACCTTTTCATATATACAAATCTTTTTCTCTGGGTTTATCTTTTATAAACAGATTTAATTGATTGCAGTTGCGTATTTATATATATATATATATAAGGGATAATGCATTTGGTTATATGATTTATATATAAAGGTTGCACAGCACTCTTAATTATGGGAGTGAATCACCACTGGGAATTTTTTGCTAATGATGGTGGGTTTGGTTTATGGAACAGGAGGGAGAAACTCTCAACCCATATGAGAAAAATTAGGATTTTATAGGAACACACGTCGAAAATTGGGATTTTTTGTGAAAAAATTAGTCAAACCCAAAAAATCCAAATTTTTATAAATCTATTTATTCCTTGCTCCTTTTCCTATATCTCTGTGAGTTTTGGGGAAAAATTGGTCTAACCCAAAAAATCTTCACACCATTGTTTTGCCTGCGTTGACGGAAATTAAATAACTATAACTATATTTATTTATATATTTGAGAGAGAAATTAGATAGGAAATTATTAATTTTTTTATTGAATTTTACAAAGAAGGAAAAAATTAATTTCACATTCTTGAGCAATATTCAATTTCTGTTCGAGAAATAGTTATTTCTAAACAACTTTTTTGAGATTTTAAAATTAATTTAACTAAAAAATAATATTAAAAAAATAAACTTATCAAACGGCTATTATTTTTAAGGAAAAATATTAACTTTTTAACAACTTTTTGAATTATGAAAGATAAATATATATATATATTTGAGAGAAATTAGATAGGAAATAATAATATTTTTATTTAATTTTACAAAGAAAGGAAAAAATAATTTCACAGTCTAGAGCACTATCTAATTACTGTTCAAGAAATAGTTATTTTTAAGTAATTTTTTTGGAATTTTAAAATTAATTTAACTAAAAAATAGTATTAAAAAATAAATTTGTCAAACTGTAGTGACTCTTAAGAAAAATAATTAATTTTTGAACAACTTTTTGAATTATGAAAGATAAATATATATATTTATTTATATATTTGAGAGAGAAATTAGATGGGAAATAATTAATATTTTATTTAATTTTACAAAGAAAAGAAAAAATAATTTCACAATCTGGAGTAATTTCTAATTACTGTTTAACCCAAATAGTTATTTTTTAAGTAATATTTTTTGGAATTTTAAAATTAATTTAACTTAAAAATAATATTAAAAAAATAAATTTGTCAAACTCTAGTCAGTCGTAAGAAAAATATTAATTTTTTGAATAACTTTTGGAATTATGAAAGATAAATATATATATATATTATTTATATATTTGAGAGAGAAATTAAGTAGGAAATAATGAATTTATTTATTTAGTTTTACAAAGATTTGAGAGAGACATTAGTTAGGAAATAATTAATTATTTTATTTAATTTTTACAATGAAGGAAAAAATTAATTTCACATTCTTGAGCAATATTCAATTTCTATTCAAGAAATAGTTATTTTTAAACAAGTTTTTTTGGGATTTTAAAATTAATTTCACAAAAAAATAATATTAAAGAAATAAACTTATCAAACGGCTATTATTTTTAAGAGAAATATTAATTTTTTAATAAAATTTTAAATTATGAAAGATATATATATATTTATATATATATTTGAGAGAAATTAGATAGAAAATAATTAATTTTTTATTTAATTTTGCAAAAAAGGGAAAAATAATTTCCCAATTTGGAGCACTATCCAATTGCTATTCAAGGAATAATTATTTTTAAGTAATTTTTTTGGGATTTTAAAATTAATTGAACTAAAAAATAATATTAAAAAATAAATTTGTCAAACTGCAGTCATTCTTAAGAAAAAATATTATTTTTTTAATAACTTTTTGAATTATGAAAGATGAATACATATATTGAGAAATTAGATAGGAAATAATTAATTTTTTATTTAATTTTACAAAGAAGGAAAAAATTAATTTCACATTCTTAACCAATATTCAATTTCTGTCCGAGAAATAGTTATTTTTAAACAAGTTTTTTGGTATTTTAAAATTAATTTAACTAAAAAATAATATTAAAAAATAAGCTTATCAAATGTCTATTATTTTAAGAAAAAAGATTAATTTTTTTAACAACTTTTCAAATTATGAAAGATGAATATATATATTTATTTATTTATATAATTAACAGAAATTAGATCGGAAATACTTAATTTTTTTATTTAGTTTTACGAAAAAAGGAAAAAAAACAGTTTCACAGTCTTGAGTACCTTCCAATTATTGTTCAAGAAATAGTTATTTTTAAGTAATTTTTTATTGGGATTTTAAAATTAATTTAACAAAAAATAATATTAAAAAAATAAATTTTTCAAACTACAATCAATCTTAAGAAAAGATATCAATTTTTTTAACAATATTTTTGAATTATGAACGATAAATAAATATATTTATTTATATATTTGAGAAAGAAATTAGATAGAAAATAATTAATTTTTTTATTTAATTTTACAAAGAAAGGAAAAAATAATTTCCAATGTGTAAATAGAAAGCTTTGACATTGGGTTGAATCAGTTGCGTTCCTGCTAAAGCGGTAAAGTCGGTATATTAGAAATTTTTTTTTACATTAACGTCGTCATCTTAAAAAACCTTAATAGAATACTAATAGAGGGGTTCAAATGTTAGCAATATTTTAAAATAACGAGGTGTTTATTAATTTCAAATGCTGAAGGGGTCTAGATATAATTATATATCGAAAGAATTTAGGTATAATTTATTTAAAAAAAAACTCCTATCCCATCTTACCTATATAAACTAGTAGGGGCTGTTACTTTAGGCCCTATGCCTGGGCCTCTTGATTCTTGCTCAGGAGTCGACCCAGTCACCTATGAATGAACTTGGCATGAACTCGGTTAGAATTTGAGTTTGATCATCTCCTACCTGTGGCTAATTTTCACATCTCATACTCATCTCACTTAAGAGTTAAACCAATAAACTTGAAAATAAAAAATATTTATTATTAGAATAAAATACCAATTAAATGAATATAAAATATAACATAAAAATATATTAACAATAAATATTATTTTTTTATTAATATCGTTAATATATATATCTATATTATGTTATTATATATCCGTATTAGATATATAGTTTATTTAGAATAGGTTACTTAGAATTCTTATCTTATTAGGTTTTTTATTTATTCTATCTTCACCCTACAAATAAGCTTACTATTTAATTGTATTTCATACATTTAATATATATATATATATATTTTTTTTCTTAACTTTTC
>JAVXUM010000023.1:7792372-7804186 GCA_035590655.1 Pouteria glomerata
CCCATAACAACAAACTTTGTGACATTCTCTAAGTACAAAATACACGCAAAGGAATTGCCAATATCCTAACACTAACATATCTCTTATTTCATTTTATTTTATTCCATTACCATATATCAAACATAGCCTAAGAGAGTCTAAGGTAAAGATTGTGGCCATTCATATAAAAGTGAAGCAATAGAACAACATGAAGTTTATGTTTAAGTGAGAGTTCATAATTAAATTTACACACAATATTTAATTAAATATTCAAGATCTTAATTTTCATGATATTTACATATTTTATCTACTTACATGATATAATTAATAATACATACTTTGAGCTATTGTTATGAAAATGTAAATGCAAAAAGTTATTTTTTAATATTATTCTCCTTCAAGAAAATAAAACCCTTTTAAAAAATAGAGTTTCTTCCTTTTATCGTATAAACCCTAATGTGGTATAATTTTAACGTATGTGTCTGAATTAAAGGAGATTATTCACTATATATAAGAAGAGAGAGGATCCAATTTCCTAGATAGTCATTTAATTTCTAGCATCCATCAAAGTAGTATATGGTTCAAAAATTAACTCACAATCTTTTATCAGTTATAACTCTCATAAATAAATCTTTATCAAATTTAGATTCTTATGTGAAACTAATAATGGGAATTAATAATTAATTAATTCTAACATTAAGATCTACAGGAACCTCGCCACAATTTGATGGGATGATTTCATCCAAGCATTGAGCTAGAGATTTGGTGAATTGGCATATGCAGATCCTATAAGGGATCTCAAGAACCAGCATCAAACAGGCAGTGTACAAGACCACCTTAATGTGTTTGATCATCTTTTCAACACAGTTAAATTGTCAAGAAGACTATGCTAAGTTGCTTCCTAGCTGGTTCGAGGAATGATAGTTGATTGCTAGCATGGGTATGTTTTTGACCTCTAACATTACATATGGCTTATTCTCTTGCTAAATTGCAAGAAGCTACACCAATGCCACTAAACAAAGGTCATATAAACCATTATATTCCTAGCTAGAAATCCAGCCATTCCAAATTTTCCTTAACCTATTATGATATATAGAACCCATATAACTAGCTGACAATCTACTCCCCTATCAACAACCCACAACCTGCAACCAGAGTTAATTCCAGACAGAATCTAAGTAGAAACAACCTACCCCCCAAAATCGTCGCAAACAATTATGTACGGAGAACCCTTACTCGCAAGGAAATGGATGATTGGAGCGCAAACAATTTATTTTTTTGGTGTGAGGAGAAATTTGTGTCTGGCCATAAGTACAAGAAGAAGCAAATCTTCTTAATTGAAGTAAACAATAAAGAAGGAGTGTTGGAACAAATTAAGAGTACTTTGGATGATATCAAGCCTCAGTTATAAATTTATGCACTTACTAGGATGCCATACTTCCCAACCACAAGGATCATAGAAAATGTGGGTAATAAAAGGATACACATCTTGGTGGACTCTCAAAGAACCTATAGTGAACAATATCTTTATTTTATTTTTTATTGTGTTATGACTTTAAATTTTGGTAGTTTATGTGGTTATTTTGTTTGGTGTTGAGATGTGTTATAAAGTATGGTAGAGACTTGATCAAACTTAAAAAAAAAAAAAAAGGTTGAACTTTTTGCTCTATCGTGGATACACCTGCTCATTTTTTGTGCCCACAACTCTGGTCCATGTTATAGCATAGGCAAGCTATGTTCCTTTTCGTGCTCACGACCCTCATCAGGTTTATAAGTTTACAAATTTACCCACTTTTTGTCAAAATTCTAGTTTGTTGTCTTGATTATTCAATTATCAGTTTAGTCCTTGTGCCTGCACGTCACCTACTCTACCTTAACTAAACCATTACCAATCACCGTCACTATCACTTTCTCTTTTTTTTTTTTTTTACTTCATCTTCAATTTGAAATTTGGGTCCGTGAGTGGGGTTTGGTATCTGAATCCAGAAAGAATGTTGAGCTTGTGAGTTGGCGAGTGTGGTTTTGGGGATAAGTTTGACTTTGGTTGGGGTTTAAGTACTATGCTTTAGTGGTTACGGTGTTCCTCTGGTGGTGTGGAACCTCTCAGGTTGGTGTCTCTTCTCTTGTCATCATCGTCTTCGTTCTTCTATTTTATTCTCTTTCATCGACTTGGGTTGAGTTAGGAATTCTTGTTATCTTCGTTTGAGGATTGTTAAAATTATTGATAACATATTTTATTCATGTTTTATTTTAGTACTATTTATTGAAAAACTTTCACAAGCGAGAGTACACGTGTGTGTCCGTGCGCACGCATGCATGTATAAATATATTGAGAGAAAATGAGCTCTCAAACACATTTTTAATAAATCCTGTCTTTCCATTGTAAATCAAAGTATATGACTTGTTTGAACTCTTATTAACGTTTTCTTTTTTTAATAATTGGTTGGATTAGATTCAATGATTTGATGTTGTGGAAATTGGTTGAAAATGGTTTGAAAACTATAAATAGGCTCTATTGAAATGGAAAAGTTGGGACCCTGTTATCCACACTTGATGTCACAATTCGAATACAGACCTGCTGAAATGTCCTCGCATGCAAAAGCCAAATTGGGTTTTGTGCACATGCCAAGAGGAATGTTTGTCCAATGCACACACGAGCTTCTGTCTTATGCGCACGACATTTGGTTATGTAGTCTCATGCACATAGGGACTTTTTTTTGTGTCTACGACTTGCTGACTCACTGTTTTATACACATGGAAGCTCTCTTCTCATGTACACGCCACATTTATACTTGGTCCGTTTTGCTGCCTTTCGGGTTTAATGCACATGCAGAGTTAAGATTGGCATAATTAAATATATTAGTCATGAATATTGGATTGTATGAAATGTGGATTAGCTCACTAGTTGATAAGTTTGGAATATAATAACATTACGTTATAATACACCATAGTACGGATTTATATATTAAATATCAAGTTTGAGTTTTGAGTGTAAAGGTACTATAAATAGAGTGTATACATATGCACACGAGTTAAAAATTTTAAAATTTATGCAGGGACTAGAAACTAATATTTTCGTAAATTAGTAGCTTATGAAATAAGGTAGGCATTGATTAGCATGTATCTCATTCCTGAGATTTAACCTGAGCCACCTAAGATTGACACTAATAATGTGTAAAGTTTGGGACTTTGTGACCATAGATCCACCTAACATAGTACTTAATCCATGCTAGTTTCTTTGATTAGTATTATTGACATGGTTATGAAATGTTTAACAATGTTAATATTAGTTGGACAAGAGGAGATGATAAAATTGACTATATATAGTTAATATCATAGTATTGATGACTACCTTATGGTTGTTGTGTTTTTGGGAAGGATTTAATCATTGAAAATAATAAAATCTAATGGAGTAATTAACTACGCATGCACATGGCAAAGTAACATACCAAAAGTACTTATTGCCTTTCCATTACGTGGCCCTAAATAGTAGTGCTACTCAATAAAAAATAAGAATAGTTTGGAATAGTTGTGAATTTATTAGGAGCTTCAGTAATTATATCCTGAAGTCGGCCTTGAATCTAACAAACCTCCACAATTTCTTCTACGTTATTCTCTTCTTGAGTTCTATTACTTGTAGCTTCATTCATGAGGTGATCATTAGCTTCTAAGTTCTTCCTCTTCAAGACTTTTACTAGTTCTTCGAGGGCAACATCAGTGTCATCGCTCTTCATTAACTCTTCGGCTACTTGTGCAGGAGTGACCTTCACCTTTTTAAGTAAGTCTTCAATTTCTCCAAAGAGTGTGTGATAGCCACTGAGCTCCAAGTAATTAGAGGCCAACGTCTTAAACCCTTGATAGGTACAATAGGACATATGAATGTGCATGTCCATGCGTCCTGGTCGCAGCAATGCAGGATCTATCCTCTCTTTATGATTTGTGGTAAATATTATTATTCTCTCATCTCTACAAACTGACCACAAACCGTCTATGAAGTTTAGTAGTCCTGATAGTGTCAACTTGGTCAAGCACAATAGAAAGTGTTAGTATTCAATATACATTATATATAGAACAATAATAGTGGATTACTTTGATTGATCATATGCATAAACAAAAACGAGGAAAACACTTTGCACATTTTTAAGAAGTCCTTTAATTAATTTTTTGAATGAAAATAGAAATTTGGCTAATTTTTTCTTTCTTATATATTTAAAAATAATAATGCTATACAATTAGAAATACCAATTAAAAAAACAATCAAAATTATATAAAACTTTATGATCCTGTTACTTGAAAGCATAAAATTAACATATCATTCTAGATAATTTTTTGTCGAACAATGGTATTTTTTAATATGTGAAAAAAAAATTCATACTTCTTGTAAATTTTTGTCTGCAACTCATTGGTAAGGATAACAATAAGACGGGTACATAAGGATATCCAACCTAATCAAACCCATTAAACAGTTATTGGAAAGTGTCATAATATAACAAGTTGACAATTGAAAATTAATATCCCTGCAGTTTTGAAACATGTTTAAGAATTTTTTTTATAGAATACCCGTTTAATACTTGTTTAAGTCAATATATTACATATTATAGAATGACAAATTTTTCCCTAAAATAAAAGTAATTAAAGTGTTGAGATTAAGGTTATTTATGGTATTTACTATGACTTTTGCTTTTGGTGAAATCTATTAGAGTTTGTTGATGAGTGTTTGTTTTGTTGTCAGGTGGTTCATAGTTTGAAATGGTGGATAACTGATTAGTTTTGTAAAGTTATTTGAATTATGTATTCTATTATTTCTAATTTATTTGATTGAAATTGTTTTTTGTTTGCTTGACAAAGAAAGTAATAGAAACATTGATTGAATAAAATCTAAATATATGTATATTTGCAAATATATTTGTTGGATGTTGTAGAGAACACGTCAATTATTTAAAAAAAAAAAATAATTTTTAAATAGTTATTTGTTTGGTTTATATTTGTAATTGACAAATTGGTAAAAAAAAATAATAATTTCAAACTTATACTTTTAGACATTTGCCTAAGATGTCGAATGTATAGGTTAGAATGGTTTCCTAACACTTAAGAAAGTTGGAAATAATTTGAGGAAGGTTTTCTATTACATAATAAAGTTAGAAAGATTTCCTAATACTTAAGAAAGTTGACAAAGTTTCTCAATACTTAAAGATATTGAAAGAACTTGAGGAATGTTTCATAATTTTTAATGAGGTTAGAATAATTTATAGAAAGGTTTTCAAAAGATTTTAAAAATAGGAAACTATACAATCCTATGGAAATTGGATTGCTTGATACCTACTCCTAGGGTCTTGAAGCACTTAAAAAAAAAAAAAAAAAAAAACAGAGAGAGAAGGTTTGCATATCAATACTTTGAGTTTCATGGAAGAGTTTTTTCATGTACTTAGCAAACAAATTCTTTATACAAAGTGTTCATTAATTTTTAAGGAGTTAAAGATTGATCTTTTGCTATGAAGGTTTGTCGAAGGGATCAAACAAGTGTTCTACATATAGGATCACGAATTCGATTTTGCAACTTCGTATTCTTAAAACTTGTAACCCGTTTATAATGAAAGAATTTTGCCTAATCCCTCCATGTAAGGCTTTTGATTTTTTTTCCTTAGTTGATAAAGGTTTTCACATTAAAAATCTCTTATCTCTTTTATTTTTTCTACACATAGTTAATTGCTTAATACTAGACCAACGAATTTTTTTAATTGCTATCAAAGTGGATTTGTTTAAGATTTTTAAATCACATAAAATAGATCTTAAGTACTAGTATCATGATTTTCTCGCCTAAAGAACGCTACTATATACTTGGCTCCGAGGATATTGGTCAGTAGGGGTAGATCTAAAATTTTGTTAAAAGGGCATAATGCATACAAAATCTAACAAAAATTTACTTTGTATTAAAATTCAAAAGTAAGTAACACAAAAGTTAAACATTATTCTTGATTGTGAGATTCAACTTGTAATTGACCTCTATGATTTTTCCTATTTTGGAAGTAATCTATAATAGATTCGTTTGATAAGCTATTGAATATATTTTTTTCAATCTACATAATCAAACAATCACTCATCCACTCATCACCTATTCAATTGGAAAGTAGATTTTTTACTATCTTTATAACAGAGAATGCCCTATCTACTATAGCAATTGCAATAGGCAAAATCAAACTCAAAGTTGGGACCTCGTAAACCAATGGTTATGCCATATCTCTTTTAGTTTCAACCATTTTTTTTTAGTATTATCTTCAAGTCCCTTTAAATTTGAAAGCTCAATATTAAAGTATGTATCCATAATAAAATTTTTAAGTTGTTCTAGAAGTACTAAAAGCTTAATGTTGGAAAAGTTTTTTGAGTAAAATTGAGCTAATTGAATCTCTTTTGCCTTGTCAAAAGTAGCAAATGAATTAGATGGATTTGTGCTTGCAACACAAAGTAACAACTTAGTGTTTATCTCATTAAATCTACTATTTAACTCTTGAAGTTGCATATTTATGACAGTATTAAATAACTCAACGTGGTAGTGATGTGAGTTTGTTATTTCTTTAGCTCTACTACTTGATCTTCCTTGAACTATATACAAATGATACATACTAGGAATACTAATATGATGATTCAAACAAAAAGCAAAAATGTCTTCTACCAAATAACTCTATCTATTATACCTCATCACTCAAAGTCTTTTCTTAGAAATGTCAACTACTATAATGGCACTCCTGATATCTTAATCGTTTGGTTATAATGCTTAGGACAAATCATTTGTTATTTCCAATATTTATTTCATCAAATACAAAGTAAACACTAACTCAAAGGATTGTATTGTTTTTAATAAACATAATGTTTTTGTCATTTGATCTAGATTTGTTCCCTCCTCCATAATCATATCAAGCATATCAATTATAGCAACAAACATGTTAACCAAGCTCACAAGAATCCTATAATGCGATCCCTCAATATGTATCACTAGGCCAAATGAAAGTGCTTTTTTTATTTAAGTCTTGCCTACTTGTAATTTCTTCATTTTTCTAAGCCCTCAATAGTTCTTACAACTTGTTTCACTTGTAAAGTATTCTGATGCTTACACAAGGATCCAACCACTTTAATAATATTAGGAATTAAGAGGAAGAGTTTGGCAATAAGAATATGGTTCTTTGCCACTACTACAAGAGTTAATTGAAATTGGTGAGCAAAATAGTGCACATACACTCATTCTCTTTCGAGATAAGAGTTTTCAATTTATTAAATTCTCCTTACATATGACTTGGCCCATCATAGCCTTATCAAGCAACATAGATATGCTTAATCTGTGTGCAAATAATAACTCTTTAAGTGCTTTTGTAAGTGACTAGGTAGTTGTGTTAGTGACATGTTTCAAACCCAAAAAAAGGCTAAATCATACACCCCTATTTGTCTACAATTCTTGAAACAATGGCCATTTGCTCTTTTGTTGACAATCATGAGACTCATCATGGAAAACAGAAAACAATCCATAACAAAACTCTTTAATTATAGCATTGAGTGTTTCAAATGCACAAGTTCTAACAATATCTTTCCGAATTTGAAGCACTGTTAACTAAAGATTTTCAAGAGCATTTATAAGCGCAACATTTTTCATCTCTTCAACATGATTTGTAAGAAATTTTAGATATTCTAGAAAATTCCTTTGGTTGCTCAAATTATCATATTTATTATGTTCATGGAACGGAAGTTCCTATATTAAAAGAAATCTAATATACTCAATTGATGCATTAAATTAAACTCTATAATCAATCATTGCTTCTCCTATCATTCTTGCAAAATTGGCTTTAATATGTTATTTTTGATTCATCAAATCTTAACATTTACTCCAAACTTTTTTGTGAGTATTATTAACTATCCCCTCGTGCTTGCGTGGCTTATCTTTTGTCTTCCAATCCCTATAACATTTACTAACAATTGTATCACCACCCACTTAATCTCCACACTTATTCTTAACTAGATAACAATAAAGATAAATTACAGAATCATTTAATGTGCTATGCTCCAACTACTTATATTCATCAAACCTTCTTAACTTCCCATTGAAATATCTTTTGTAGAAATTCATGTTTACAAGTTACAAGGTTAACAAGCACCATTAAAGTAATACTTTCTACGAATTATTTTGTGGATATTAGGATCATATTCTACAACGTTAGGTCGCTTCCCTAAATCAAATAGAAGTTCAGGCAAGCTAATTCTACATTATTGTTTTTTGACGAATTTTTTGTACTCAGTGCTGGAACCCTATCCATCATTGATATTAGGAAGAAGGAAGTTGAGATCCGACAAGAATAAAGTGATTGTGTAGAAATTGGATTGGATGAAAGTTAAGGTAACTTGAATTCCACAAGGTTTATTTATTTTTTTTTTTTTAAGGTTCGTTACTCAATGATGTCATTTATAAAGGAATTTTTGTTAAAGGCTCATTAGAATTCAGTGAAAATAATTTTCTTCATTACTTTTTTTTTTTTAAATATCTCAACATAACTCTAGAAAAAAATTAAAATTAAAATTAAGAATATTCTAAATAAAATTAAAAATTTAAGGTGGGGAACAACTAGCAAATATAATATTCATGCAGAACAAAAATTACACCAAACTACAAAAGAAAAAAAAACAAATCAAATCATTTAATCACAAATTAAACACAACTCCAACTTCATAAAATTCAAAAAAAAATAAAATAAACAAATCTTAACATAGCATAAAAGTACAAAACAAATAATAAAAATAGCTCCCAATATATGACAATAAAACAATAGGTCATAATTTTACTATTTTATTTTATTTTAAGTTCAGGCGTCTTTATTCAAATATATATATGTATTATATAGCGAAGACACCATGCATGGCACTAAGCAAGTTTGAGCACTATTCGTCAAAATGTATATGATATATAACAATACTAATATTTACCCGTGCCACTATTCGTCAAAATGTATATGATATATAACAATACTAGTATTTACTCGTGCCTTTGGCACAGAAATGTATTTCAACCCTTAGTCAAATCTAATATAAATTTTAATCGTTAATTTAATATATAAACGTTAGATCATCTGAATTGATTTATATAATAGATATTACGTACATGAAGAATGAATATATATATATATATAATATTATCATATATATAGGACGCGCAATAAATAGAAAAGCAGCAAGTGCCAAGAATATATATAAAACATATATGAGGGGCAAAATTGAAACTAACCTTGTTAAAGTTAGGTTTGATCGTCGCCGGTTGCAGTTGTTCTGCCGTTTGTTTGTGATCTTCGCTTGTCTGTAAGTGACAAAGAGTCGAAGAACGGTAAATATAATTACCCAAATATGGAAGAAAGGGAATTGCAAATTTACCCGTTAATTAAAGATACTAACCTTTAGGTCCAGTTGCTTATCATCATCTCCAGTTGGTCGATTAGTAATCTCCAAGCTGCAATCGATATCTTCAATCAAAAGTATTGATCTATTTACAGTTGACATCAACAGCTTCCTCAAGTCGGAATCGCGGACAATATTGGAAAGCTGCAAATCATAAACATGAAAGTTGAGATAATTAGCCATGGCAGCTACCAAGCTCGATTTCCCAGTCCCCGGAGGGCCGTACAGCAAGTAACCTCGCTTCCACGCCCGCCCAACTCTCTTGTAAAAATTCTTCCTCCTAATAAACCTATCCAGGTCATCTATCACCGCCTTCTTCAGATCTTCTTCCATGGCCAAAGTCTCGAACGTGGATGGGTGATCGAGATTGACGGAGTCCCATTTGATTTCTCCATAGCAGATGTTATTACTGAGCGTGTACATTTTCAAGATTGTACTTTTCTCTTCAAGTACCTTGGCTCTCTCTAGAATGAACGGCAAGTAGGAGTTCATCACTGTTTCTTTCTGTTTCTTGTCGAACCTCAGCTCAAATGATCGCTTCTCAGATTGAGGCGAGCTTCTCTTCTCCGTATCAGGACACAAAAAAGTCCATCGGAGCTGAATCTCTTCATAGCTATCGTGTATCTTCTCGCCATTGTCCAGCCGTACTGTTAATCCCCTCTCCTTTGCCATTTTGTAAACTTTGAGTCTTTTGGTTTCAGGGCCAATCTTGGTGCACAAGTATACTTCACATGCTTTGTAGAGCTGGTTGCCTGAAATTCCGGGACATGGTTCTACGATTAATGTGAGATGTTGAGAGCGAGGCTTGTAACGGTTCTGAAAAAAAGAGAGAAGGTACTTTTGGATCGGGGCGGGTATGAGCTGGTTAACCGTTGATCGGAAGAGTATGATGGAAGCAGAAATGGAGGCATACGTGGTGAACAACGAAGATGGTGAGGCCATCGTGTCTTTGACAGAGGACCACATTATTACCAGTACTGAAACTCAAAAAAAAAAAAAAAAAAAACTTTCGAGATCTCACTTGTGTGTTTTTCTGATAGAAGTTTTCATCATTCTATCTAGCTATCTATCTATATATGTATATACAAGAGTGAGCTAGAAATGACTGAAAAAAATTGGCACACATTAGGGTGCGTTTGGTGTGCAAAACTTTTTCAAAAAACTTTAAAAAATTCTATAAATTTTTAATCATTACTTATTTTTTATCTCACTACACGCATTACGAACTTACAAATTTTTTTACTTTTTCTTATTTTTTTTCATTTTTTACCACTCCAAACACACCCTTAGTGTGATAGGCAATGTGACTCGATCACAGCTCCCTGGCTAATGGTCAAGCTGCTTTAAGGACTTTAAAAAGTTGGGACTTTTTGAGTACTTAACTACGAAGGTAAAGAGTCTATATATCAGCCTCCATGTAATATGGAGGCAGAATCGATTGCCCTCATTTCTTCACTTCTGCCCTTACTGGTTTTAATTTATTGTCTTTTTATCCTTTTATTATTATTATTATTATTATTATTATTATTATTATTATTATTATTATTAAGGGGTAATGAGTATCCTGCGTTCGTTTTTTGTATCAACTTTCAACTTTTGCCCCTTCTAGTTTTACTACTATTTATCCTTTTATTTTTTTCACATTTATTTAGAGCAACGATAAAGACTTTTTTGATACATTTTTTTTCATTTTAACCTTCTTCCTATTCAAAATTTATTTTCATTTTTTCTTTCTGTGTGTCTTTGTTTAATCATTTTAGGAGTTACTTTTTTTTATTTTTATTTCATTTTTTTCACAGTTACGATTTTTTTCTATTTCTATTCTATCTTATATATATTTATTTTTATTCTATCTAATAGGCAGTAATGTTTCTTTAAGATTTCAATAACTTTTTTGGTCCCATTGTTTTTTCAATTCTGTCCTTATTTTTTATCTACATTTATTAAAATTGCCCTTGGCATATTTTCAATATGTTTCTTTAGGATTTCGGTATACTGTTTTTCAATTTCGTCCTAGATTTTTGTTTATTTCTATTAAAATTATCCTTAACATATTTTGACTATCCTAATGTACCTTGATTGTACAATAAAATTAGTTTTGTCAATTTTTTTATAAAAAACAACATAAAAATAAAACCAAAAGTTTCCTTTTATATTCATTTTTTTTTTACCTCCTATATTCTTTTTTTTTTTTTCTAATCTTTCACTTGCATCTTTAGTTCTCTATTTCAATGTACAAAAATATTAAAAAAAAAATGAGAGAAAGGGATAGAGATTCAAAATTTTTTCCCTTATTTAAACTACGTATGGATCAAGATTTTGTTTGGGACAAAGCAAAATGTAAGAATTCAAAATTCCTTCTCTTGTTTAGGTGATGATATAAAATGCAAAAAAAAAAAAAAAAAA
>JAVXUM010000023.1:7809597-7827601 GCA_035590655.1 Pouteria glomerata
GGAATTTAAAAAAATTAAAATCAATTAAGTTAAAAAATTTAAAATAATAATTAACGCCTTTTATTTAATTTTTTTCAAAACCATTCAGATAAGTTAATATATTTAGGATTTTATTTTTTTTATTTTTCATATCTTTTTTCTTTTTATTTTCACTTTATTTTTCATTTTTCTTTTTTTTTTTCAACCAAATTCTTAGTCCAAATAGATTTTTTTTTTAGAGTCTTAGATTTTTTTAAAAAGCTTAAATATGTTTTTATTAATTATTTTTTCTTTCTTTCTATTATATTTATTTTATATTATTTAATTTTTTTCTATCTCGCTTGTGTCTCTATATCTTTCTATAAAAAAAAATAAGGAAGGGATACTAATTAAAAATTTATTCCATTGTTTAGGTTTTGTTGGAAAATTAAAAAATAAATGGAAATTAGGAAATTATTTAAATTAGATTAAAAAATACATACTTATTAATGTTTTCATTTTATTATATTTTTTAATCCATTCAAATAAGAATAAAATATTTCTTTCTTAATTATTTTTCTCTACACTTTTTGTTATTCTATTCAATATTTATGAATTTTTCCTTTTTGGCTCTCTCACGTTTCTTTTTTTTAAACAACAATTTAATATTTTCAAATATTAAACAACAATTTAATATTTAAACAACAATTAAATTTGCTCGGGTGCACATGATGGTAACGCTCTCTTCTTTTTTATTTTTTTAAAATAATTAAATTTATTATCTTATATTTTAAACTTGTTTTAAATATTAAAAGACAAAATATAAAATTAACAAAAAGTTAAAAAATAGTTACTCAAATGCTAATTTTTTTCTTTTATAAATATAAAAGAATTAATTTTTTAATAATTAATTAATAGCTAACTATAAAAAAAAAATTAACTCTTTTTTTTAAACTCAGCCGAGCTAAAACCAAAGTTAAAAAAAAAATAAAAAATTAAATCAGTCCGTGATTTAAAAAAAAAAAAAAAAGACACATGATAATATCGTATGCACCGAGCAGATTATCAATGTCTGCAGGCTGACAGCGTGGCCATGTCAGCCCGCGCTTCCTTAAGGGCTTTAAAAAAGTAGGGACTTTTTGAATACTTACGAAGGTAAAGGGTCGCGGTGGATGGATCAGGGGTGCGTCCGGTGCACCGGACGATACGGTGCACCAGACGCACCCCCAATCCGCGGTGGATACCAACGCGGAAAGGCGGGAGAGCTGGAAATAACTGAAAAAAGTTTGCACCCACTAGGGGATGTTTGACACTTATAAAATTATTAAAAAAATTTTAAAAATTTTAAAATTTTTTATTATCTTCTATATATTCATGCCTATTATAACTCTAAAAAGAATTATATAAATTGAGTTTGATAATAGAATAGTTGTAATTTTTTTTGATGTAACCACCGTCGTCCAAACTACTAAATAAGATTTATTATTAATATTTTTTTAAAAAATTTTAAAACCGTTTTGACAGATTTTAAAACTATTCTGATGGATTTCTTTACAAAAATCAATATCTTTCATTATTCATATATTAAAAATATAATTTATCACTAAATACCTAAATATCACTCAAACTATATTTTTTTTATTATTTTTCGTTTTTTTGTTTTCGTAACACTAAACACCTATGGCTCGATCACAGGTCAAACTGCTTTAAGGACTTTAAAAAAGTAGGGACTTTTTGAACACTTACCTACGAAGGTAAAGGACCGCGGTGGACACCAACGCAGAAAGGCCGGGAGAGCTGGAAATGACTGAAAAAAGTTGGCACAAGTTGGGGGTTGTTTGATAGTTCTAAAAGCATTGAAAAATTTTGAAATATTTTTAAAAATTTTAAAATTTTTTATTATTTTTTATATATTCACACTATTACAACGTTAAAAAAAATAGCATAACTTGAGTTCGATTAATAGAATAACTGTAATTTTTTTTAATATGGTCATCATTATCTAAATTATCAAATAAAACTCATTATTAATATTTTTTAAAGAGCTTTTAAAATCATTATTATACATTTTAAAATTGTTCTGACAAATTTTTTTATAAAATCAATATTTTTTACTATTTATCTTTAAAAAATATAATTTGTCACTAAATAACTAAATACCACTTAAATTATATTTTTTTATTATTTTTCATTATTTATCTTTGCACCAAACTCCAAAGTGTGATAGGTTATGCCCTGATCACAGTTCAAGCTGCTTTAAGGACTTAAAAGTAGGGACTTTTTGATTACTTACCTACGAAGGTAAAGGGCCGCGGTGGATACCAACACCGAAAGGTGGGGATTCTGAATTTAAGGTTCATGATCCCCTGGTAAAGTCGCCATACGGATATGCTTTATTTTATTTTTTTATTATTTTATTTTTATTTTTCTTTTTGTACTTTGAGTAAAATATTGGAAGGTATCCGATCATTATGATATAAGTTTATTCTTCCATTTTACGTTAGGATATTAACCCCGATATATTTTGAATTATATAAATTTATAATAGTTAATATCTTATAATTTATGTAATAAATAAAAAATTTAAATTTTATAATCTTGTAATTTATATTATATAAAAATTTATGAAATTTTATATTTATTTATTTAGCACTAAACGGTGCCACTGTACCTTATCCATTGTTCAAAACATTCTTAAAAACTAAAACTATTAAAATAAGCACCTTAGCATCCATTACATGCCGATCACTATTATCAGTGTTGGCAAATATGCATATTAAAATTGAATCATTGAAGATGGAGAACACATTAGTGGCTATTAGCTAATAACTAACAGCGACCAAAATTAATCTAACTATTAATTATCGTCAAAACACCTTTGTTAACTGCCTATAATTGTTACTAAAACCTCAGCACCATTTTTTAACTACTTTTTAATGAAATTATCGACCTCCAAGGGAGCTTTTAGTGGTTGTCTAGACAAATGCTAATACTTTTTTTTTAAATAATTTTTTTTTTTTGTAATTTTGCACATACAAATATTCGAATAACTGTAACTTGCAAAAATCGAACAGAGAAATTTTCAAAAACTCCAAACTAATAAATCAAGAATTCAATAATAATTAATGCTATCAAAAAGTGTAATAGATTTAATTACTCCAAAATTATTAGTTAAACCACAATTATTACAACTAAAAAAGCTCAAGTTTAACAATGCATTAAATGACAAGATAATAAAAAGAATATTCTAATATTCAAGTCTACAAAATCTCTGAATCATTATTGCGAGCTATGAGACTTAGGACACATTGAGTATCGATTTTTCACGCAGTTCATTTTTATAAATCACTAGTGACTCGAAGATCATACATACCAATTCTTGTGACCAATTGAGAATAACTATCGTACTAACATACTTGTTGTAACCATCAATAGCCAGTCAGAGGAATTGAACAACAGATTTAATGAGAGCACAATTGAACTACTTAATCTAACTTCAAGTTTAGAGCCTAAGAATGGATACAAATCATTCAATGTTGATAGCGTTTGTAACTTTGTTGACAGATTTTACCCCATAGATTTTACAAATCAAGAGAGATTTTGTTTAAGAATTGAACTGCAAATATGCCTCACCATCCTAGTTTAAAAGATTTATCTACCATTTTTGTATCGGGTAGAGATTTAATTATTTTTAACAGGAAAGTCGAAATCATATCTTCTGTTTGATAGGTTGTTGTATCTTATTTTAACATTTTTGTTGCAACTATTGAGTATTCATTTTCTACTATAAATAATGTTTAAACAAAACTTTGCAACAAAATGATGGAAGAATATCTAGCAAACTATTTAATTTTTTGAGTACAAAGTTATTGATAGATGATTGTCGTTCTCTTAAATATTATTGTATTTAGCTATGAAATTTAATATAAAATCTTATACTTATTTTGTTTCATATATATTTAGATATGAAAAAAAAAAATAATTACTGTAAAAGGGGTCTTTCTTTTTAGTTTATCGAATGATTTCGTTTCATACCCTCAATTTATGCATTACTTTTTGACATGCAAATTTCTTTTAACTTCAATGCATATTAAGCTGGTTCTTGCCAAGAAAAAAATTTCTAAATACGCCAGTGTTGCTGCTTGTGTTACCATTGATTAGTGAAATATTTTAAATTATATTTAGAGACCTGGAAGTAGAGCTTTGGATCTCTCTCTCTCTCCATGTGTGTAATGTTGTTTGTATTTTGGTTTGACTCCCCTCCGTTGATTTGATCCTTAAATTTCATTAATTTATTAGAACAAGCAAGGATATTGGAGCTATTGAGAATTACAAGAAGGGTAGTAGAAAAAAGCTTCCATGTCCGAGGCTTGCCCTTCATCAAATTAATACAAATCTATAATAGGTCTCAAACTCATCACCTGCCCCACTTTCCTCTTTGTATCAGTTGTCTTTTTATTGTGTCGTTGCTGTTCTATGGCAAAATATATTTCATAATAAACATTTCAAGTTTTGGTAAATTTAATTTAGGCTTCTTTAAAACGTTAATTAATTAGATTTGGTCATTCACCCAATTTTAGAAAGTAGATCTTCTAAATTCCCTCATTTTCTGCGGTAAGAAATCTCTAAAAGAGTAAAGTGGTGTTTGGATAGCTAAAAAAATATAATAAAAATATGAAAAATTAATATAAAAATAGTATGTGACGAACTTTAATTAAAAAATTTTAAAAAATCAATAAAAGTTGGTTGATTTTAATAAATTTTCATAAACTAAACACCCCCTAAATATTCCATACATTGAAAGAGTGTCATGTTGGCACAAAAAGGCAATAAAATAAAGAACGTAACATAAATTAATTTAAAATTTTATAGGGCACAAATTAATTTAAAATTTTAAAGGGCACTTGTATTTCTACTCCTCATATTCAAGATTAAAATCATTTATACGATTTGAACTTTAGAATTAAATTTATCTTTGTATCCTTATACTTTAGGGTAAAGTGAAAATGTGAATGACATTAAATTTTTAAGTAAAAATAAAAAAATAGCCATTAAAAATCAAATAAAATCAGATATATAAGTATAGGTAATATAAATACAAGAAGCATAAATTTAATTTTTAAAGTTATTTAGACTTAAAATCGGTATATTTGATATATTTTTTAATATTTTCATTTCAGTCCAAAGTATAATGGGTGCAAAAATACGTTTATAAAGTTTAGAGAGTGTAAGTTATTTTCATTTTAAGTACAAAGAGTAAAAAGATAATTATTTCATATTTTAATTACAAAACATGTCCTTTTTTTTGTGTTGACATGTATATGTTAATTGGCTTTTTTTTTTTTTAATATACTACATGTTATATTATTATTGTTATTTTTTATTTTTGATTCTTCTTAAGTTGCCTTAGAAATTATCTCGCATCACTTGAGCAGCTAGGCTATTTTATGCATATCAAATAAATCTTTTATGTTTTTAAAATGAACAGTGATAAAAAAAAAAAAAAAATACTCTCGTGCGTCTTCACCATGTTAACAATCTATCCCTCATTGCCTATGAAAATAGAGAATAATAAAGAAAAATGGTCGAAAGATGGTCTCGACTAGGGAATCTTTGAAATTTATGTTAGTAATAAGTTTAGAGGGAATTATAGTGAGAAAAAAAACCAATTAATAATAATGAGCATTTCAAACAATTTACGAAATGGTTACCGATCGGCAATAGAAAATTATGCCAAAAATACCCCTGACTTCCATTGGGATGAAGTAAAATGAACCTGTAAGGCAAATGAAAATTAGAAAGAGAGGCCGAGAAGGGTTCCCGACTAAAACCCTTCCGATGCTTAAGTCAGTGCTGGTTCGAAAGAGATAGCAATAGCTTCGTAGTTAAGTAGTGGATAGTCAAGAGTGCGTACCTGATTTTGAGACTAAATGTTGTATTTATAGCAAGGGGTGAGTTAATAAAATAATATTAATTTAGTAAAGTGGAATCATTACCTTCCTGATCTTGATGCCTCACTCGTGTGAGCTCCTGTTCAGCATTTAATGCACATCACATTGCATTTAATGCAAGTATGGCATAAGCTGGCTTCGGCCGAACCACTTTGATAGTGAACATGTTCTGCTGTTACGTCAATCTGCCAATCGAATGATTAACGACCAACTAAACGCGGTTTTTCAGTTAGAAATGAATCGGATGACTATGGACGTGCTAAACTTATTATTTCGTATTCAAACGATTAAATGGAACCCAGTCTATTTGGTCAGGAAGTGTCATGTTAGACTTTCTTTTGCTCGACAAGCTATTTTAAAAGATGACGCCACGTGTCTTATTGTTATTTTATACTAACATTTATGCCCCCACTCCGGTCAGGTAAATTTTTGCCTAAACAGAGTAATAATGAAAACATTAAGTTGCTTCCTTAAAGACAATCCAATCGTATCCCGTTGCAGCTCTCATCGCTGACGCGTCGACTCCTAATTCGTTGACTTTTTATTTCCTTACGCGTGTGTCATAATTACGTCGCTCCGAAACCCTAAACGTCGGCTGCACCAGCCGTAATGAATGCGGAAGCACAGGACTTTCCCTCTCTTTTTCCTTTTTATTTTTGCACATATTCATATATATCGAGTTTCACTTCGTTTGTTATAACTTTCTGAAGCTTTTCCATCTTCCAGATCCTTGCTTGATTTCAACCTGCTTTTTGTGTATGTTCATTTTCTTGCCTAGTTTCTCATTCTCGCTAGGTGAGTGTCCCTTTCCTGTTGACTCATTTTTCATATTTTTTTTTCTTTTTCGCATTCGAGAAATAGGTAAGCTTGCAGATGAAATAAGGAAAGAAGGGATCGAAAGTTTCAAACAATGTTATGGTATCCCTGCAAACGTACACATCAGACTTGCTAGAGATTTAGAGCATGAAGTAGGTGTCTTTCCTTTAGTCGCCATAAGTGAAGGGGGGCTTAGGTTTCTCGTTCATCGTTTTCTTATTTTAGTTTTTCAACTAGTCGACCTCTTCCCCAAATATGTTTCGCATAATTTTTACCAGATTGTAAATGAGGTGGACGAGATGAATAAAAGGTATGGATTTCACATCTCCGAGTGGGATTTGTTATACTGCTACAGTATCCAGAAGGTGAGGAAGAACGAGAACAAGGGGTACTTGAAATCTCACCCAGATAAAGCATTAGTCCATATGCTTCCAGATAATGTCAAGGGCATCGAAGATGACTTCTGTGTTATTTTCGGGTGTTGGATCCACGGTCCTGATGAAGATCCTTTTCCCCCGATCACTGCAAGGTTGTTTAGCCCAGGTCGAAAATTAGTTATTGTCTTTATATATCTAACGTGACTTTGGTTTCAGTTTCTTCTCCCATTATTTCTTGGGAGTGCAAACGAACACGCTAAAAAAGCCTGGGCTCATGGCAGCTGTGCCAACCATAAGCACATAGCCCAAGTGTTAAAGTTCCTTGGTGGCCTTGACAAGTTTCCAGTTGCAAGGTCGGTGCCAATCTTATTCAACTTCATCTCATACTACAAATCCTTCATAGCACATCCACCAATCCTCTCGGCAACGAGTGTTAGTGAAACCCTTCATCGTCAGTTCGACTGGAGCGAGGAAGAGAAGTGGGAATTCTACCACACTCACCACCCTGCGTGGAACTCGCCACCGAGCACAGCCATTCTGATCATTGTGGTTTAACCTTCGGCGACGCTGACTGAAGTTGCATTTCCTCCAACACATCAAGTTAAATAGCAATTTGAAGAATTTGAAGAACTCGAAGAAATGGGACTAAAGAAAGATCTCAAGAAAATGGCTTTGGAGAAAATAAGAATGAAGAAAGAAGATGCCGCATAGAAAAAGAAAGAAGAAGGGGTTCGCGCGGAGAAAGTCGCTGAGTACGAAAGTCAAGTTTCAGTCGATGAGCCTCTGGCAAAAAGGCAAAAAATCGTAGAATCAGGTTGAATCCCTATCGAATTTGTCGTTCATCCGAACTCTTCAGAAGGACTTTCGAAAATTTCACTCCCTCGAGAAAATACTCCCCCGCCGGCCCAACGTGTAAGCCTTTCACAATCACCAACACATACCATTCTTTTATTGTACCTATCGAGGGATTCGTCTCTCTTCTTCCTGAACATCCAAATTCAAAGCTTGGAATTCCCTTGGACTCGACAAATTTCTATTGAAGACTCAGCGTTAAAACACCCAGAGGAGTTTCTCAAAGGAATTTTTACTCCAAGAGATCACCAAGACGCTCAAAGGAATCGGTTGGAAGACCTTTGCAAGAATGTGATGAAAAACACCATTGCCGTAATTACCCTCATAATCATCTCCTACTTTCATTCTCTTTTCATGAGCATATTACTGATTTGGTATTCGCCTTTCTTAATGTAGACAATTCTATATTTTTTCGAGCTTATTGAAAGGTGCCGAGCAGTCCATTGCAAATCAGAGACGGACGATGGTGAAATTAGAGGTCTGAAATCCAAAGTCCAGGAAGTTGAGAAAGGAAAATGAAAGATGGAAGCCCGTCTTGCTGAGAATGAGTTAAAATTTGATGAAATATCTCAACAATTCCAGGTAGCCTTGGCCCAGCAAGAAAGGACAAACACTGAGCTGCCCATCTTAAAATTAGAGTATTTCAACACAGTCAACGAATTTTCCAGTATGAAGTAAGAGTTAAAAAGCAAAGATGAGGCTTTGGAACAAAAAGATTCCATTTAAAAGGAAACTGAAGAAATGTTGCAGAAGGATATGAACGAACAATATTTGAACTTCGTGGGACAAGTGGCAAAGAACATGAATGTAGACTTCCTGAGTGGCTGGGAAGCGGCCATGCAAAAACTCGGCGTTGAACCTTCCTCAAGTACATACAGGGATGTTTCCTTTCCCAATCCTGACGGGACGATACCTCCGTTCAGTTTCGAACGCATTGAAGAGGATGAACAGAGTGATAGGGATAGAGATGGGGAGAGTGCTGGAGCTCAAGTTCAGAATCTTCGAGAGGAGATCCACAAGGAAACCAATCAAACCCACGAGGACGGGGAGACACTGAGAAGCATGATGGAATTAGTAAAGAATACTTCAGCTTCCCAGTTCAAACAAGAGCAAGGCATTGAGGAGTGATGGTCCAAAATTGTTCTCCCATATCACTATTTTAGTTTTTCTTTAAGTTTGTTTAACTCATTATATTGAATATTTGCTCAAATGTACCTTAAAACCTTTTAAATTAAATGAACATGTTTCCTATTCGTTTTGCTCA
Organism: Pouteria glomerata; assembly: GCA_035590655.1. Lineage (NCBI taxonomy): Eukaryota > Viridiplantae > Streptophyta > Magnoliopsida > Ericales > Sapotaceae > Pouteria > Pouteria glomerata. The sequence goes on from JAVXUM010000023.1 coordinate 7,818,816, forward strand.
ATGTTTTCTTTTTACTTCAACTTAGTGTCCTATTATTCTGTTTATCACTATTCATGTTTCTCCTTTATCGTGATTGGTTTTACTTTCTCAGTGACCCCTTTATGCCAACGCCAAAGCAATTGGCTGAGTTAATTAAAGACAATCTTTCAGTGACGCCCGAGCAATTGGTGGAACCAATGGCCACAGAAATCATGTTCAAAGCAGCGGAAGACCTGATCGAGAAGATTACGAATGAGGTTATGGCAGGCGAACCTCACCCTCCTCGGTATTGACTCTTTCAAATTCACATCCTAATTAACATCGTTACATTCTACTTTTTTGTAAATTTGTTAACATTATAGTATCAGCAAGATTTGTATTTCTAACTCAGATATATGAATTTCCTTCAGCTATTGTAATTCCATACTTCGAATCAAATATAAAACAAATCTATTCGCTAAGCACGATTTTATTTGAAGCTTTCATGTGAATAATTGATGTCCTTTAATTCTTTTATAACAAAAAGTGAATTTTGCTTAATGTAGTAAAGACTGAAATGTTTTTAGCCAGTTTCGTATCAAAAGAAAAGAAAAAATAATAAAACTCTATCGAAAATGTAGCTTTCGCTTATCTGCTAGTTGAATGTCCTTGATATAAGATGCTCAGCTATTTGGTAGTTTGATCGTCACATGAGGGCTACAGCGAGCACCTAATGGACCAAAATCAATTTGTATTCGTCGTTATCATAGATGAGCTCCACGACCCAGGCATCACTTGGGGACACTGTGTTTGGGTGAGAATATTAGAGGGAGTAATGTTTCGTTTGCGATTGAGTTCCGCGGGATAGACCGCACGGGATTATGCTTCCTCCATCAATAGAACTTGATGGGGCAATCTCATGCTTTCATGTATCGCTATAGGGAAAACTATGCGAGGATACGCTTCTACCACCGGATAGAATCTAGTAGGGCAATCTCGAGCTTATACGAACCACCATGGAGCGTATCGCGTGGGGTCATGCTTTCACCACCGAATAGTATCTAGTGGAGCAATCTCATGCTTGTATAAATTACCACGGGATAAACCACGTGGGTAGAGTCCTACGAATGCAAAGCTTTTATTAATCCGCTTCCTCGGCATGGGCTCTCTTTACACGAGTTTTACAATGAATGTTTATGTGATAAAGGAACGAAACATTGATAGATTAAATGTAAAATAACATCAAATGTACGGCATTCCATGGTGTTTTTACCAGTTTTCTTTCTGAATCTTCTAGTTTGTATGCACCATTGCCGAGCACCCCTGTTACACGGAATGGTCTTTCCCAATTAGCTCCTAGCTTTTCTTCAGCAGGGTCTCGCCGTGCCCACATTAGCTTTCTGGGAACGTAGTCGCCAACCTTGAATTCCCGAGGGTTTACCCTTTTGTTGAACCTTCTCCTGGTTTCTTGTTGATACACTGCCAACCTGATGGCTGTTTCTTCTCATTTTTCCTCGAGTAGGTCTAAAGACACCCCCATTGCTTTATCGTTCTCCCTCCAGTCAACTTCTAAAGGGATAACAGCTTCCATACCATAAGTAAACAAAAAAAAATGTCTCTCTGGTTGATCTCCTCGGTGCCATCCTGTATGTCCATAAAATCGAAGGCAGCTCATTGACCCATCTTCCCTTGGTGGCTTCTAATTTTTTCTTGATACTGCTAAGAATAACCTTATTGGAGGTTTTAGCTTGTCCATTGCCTTGAGGGTAGGCCAATGTTGAATAGATATTCTTTATGCCATAGCTCGAATAATAGTCTCTGAGTGGGGCACTATCAAACTGGGTTCCATTGTCTGAAATCAAAGTCCTCGAAATATCGTACTTTGTTATTATGTTTTTCCAGACAAAGCGAATGGTATCAGCACCCTTGATATGTGCTAGGGGCTCAGCTTCTATCCACTTGGTGAAATAATCTGTGCCAACCACGAGCCATTTACGATTTCCAGTAGCTGGCGGCAGTGGCCCCACAATATCTAACCCCTATTGCGCAAATGGCCAGGGACCAGTAAGAGGGTTGAGCTCTTGAGCAGGCTATCTCGAGACTGGTGAAAACTTCTAGCACTGCTTACACTTCTTGACGTAGGTATGGGCATCCTTTTCCATCTTCGGCCACTAATACTCTTGTGTAATGGCCTTGTGGGCTAAGGACCTACCCCCGGTGTGAGCTCTACAAACATCTTCATGCAACTCGTGAAGAAAATTCTGAACCTTGTCTGGATGTAACATAAAATGTATGGCCCTGTAAAAAAACGATTGTCCCGCTTACCATCAGGGGATAGTGAGAATCTTGACTTCTTTATCCTTATCTTCTTGGCCTCAATTTTATCCTCGGGAAGGCTTCCATCCTTAAGGTAACAGATTATGGGATCTATCCAAGAAGAGCTCATTGCAATGCAGTTAACACTTTCACAATCGGCAATGCTCGGTCTGGTTAGAACTTTAATGAAAACAGAATTACTCAATCTGGTGCTCGGAGATGCTACCAAGGTTGCCAGAGTAAGCGTTGTGGTCTCGCCCGACTAGATCTATTCCAACAACATTAAAGTCGTGCAACCTTCGCCTGACTAAGGCCAAATACTCGGCCATCATTTCGTTCCAGGAAACGTAATCTCCCTTAAATTGGTTCGCCATCAGCTGAGAATCTGCCTTTATTAATACATTCTTTGTGAACAAACGCCGACCAATGTCTAATCTGGCAAGCAAGGCTTCATACTCTACGACATTGTTTGTTGCTTCAAATCCAAGCTTGATAGCGTATTCAATGGTAACACCTTCGGGAGTGGTTAGAACTGCTCCTACCCTTTTTAGAAGATGATCCGTCTACCTCCATTTGCCATGTAGGAGAGGTGACCTGCTCTTCCGAACGGACCTCCAACGACCAGACTTCTTGTACCTGTTCGGGGGTTGGATGAGAGAACTCTGCTATGAAATCTGCCAAGCCTTGAGCTTTAATGGTTGTCATCTGGACAAACTTTATATCGTATACGCCCAACTCAACGGAACACTTAGCCAATATTTCGGTGATGTCAGCTTTCCTCAAAACTTAGCCAATCAGTTGGTCGGTAATCACTTGAATACTATAAGAATAGAAGTAATGAGCCAACTTTCTCAATGCTATTACAAGGGCCAACATAAATATCTCCAAAGGAAGATATATTTTTCTGCCCCTGCAGGGTTTTACTTATGTAATAAATAGGCTTCTATACCTTACCTTCTTCCCCTAAGAGTACGACACTTACGGCGTGATCATACATGGCCAAGTAAATCTGAAGCTTCTCTCCAGGCTCTGGAGTGGATAAGATTGGAGCAGTAACCAAATACTCTTTCAATTTCGTCAATGCTGCATCAGCCTCGGCATCCTATGTCATCTTGTTCGCCCTTTTTAATAACTTGAAGAATGGTCGACACTTGTCAAACGCCCTACTAATGAATCTATTGAGAGCGGCCACCATTCCGGTGAGCTTCTGAACTTCTTTCTTCGTGGTCGGGGTGGAAATGGCTTAGATGGCCTTGATCTGGACCGGGTCAGCTTCAACTCATCTTCTAGTAATTAAATGAGCAAAAAAATTTCCCGAACTCACACTAAAGGCACATTTTGTAGCATTAAGTTTCAAGTCATACCTGCTTAAAGTAGAGAATACATACTGCAAATCGTTTGTGTGGCTAGTTGATTTTCTCGTTTTCACAACCATATCGTCTATATAAACTTCCATACGTCGCCCAAGGTCTTCTTTAAAAATCTTTGTCACTAACCTCTGGTACGTCGCCCCTGCGTTCTTCAAACGAAATGGCATTACTTTGTAACATTAAATCCCTTTCAGAGTGATGAACGACGTCTTCTCTTCGTCAGGTTTGTACATAGGTATTTGATGATATCCCCAGTAGGCGTTAAGGAATGACATTCTAGCGCTCCCCTCTGTCGAGTCAACTAGCTGGTTAATCTTGGGCAATGGGAAAGGATCTTTGGGACATGATTTGTTCAAGTTTGTGTAATCTATGCAGACCCTCTATTTATCGTTCTTCTTTTTTACCACAACCGTGTTCGCCAGCCACTCTGGATAAGAAACTTCCCTAATGGCCTCTACTTTTAAAAGTTTGTCGACTTCCTCTATAACACCTTCTACATGCTGCAATGCGAATCTTCTAGGTTTTTGTGTCAAAAGTTTTGCCCCAGATTTCACATTTAATTTATGACACATTACGTCTGGATGAATACCTGACATCTCATGTGGATTCTAAAAGAAATTGCTCACATTTTTTATTAATAGGTCTGACAGCTCCAACTTTTCTTCGACAAAGAGATTGGAACCAATTAGAAAATACTTATCGTTCTTCGGATCCCCAACAAAGATCTTCTTAAGTTGTTCGATGGCCTTTTGTTCTGGGTCGCCTCCCACATCACCTATCTTTGGTGTCTCCGGAGGCATTTTTGTAAGTTAGGCCTGCTCAAGGAGAGGCTTTGACTTTAACGCTACAATAAAGCACTTCCTCGAGGTGTCCTGATCTCTTTTTATTTCTGCGACGCCTTCTCCAAAGGGAAATTTGAGTACTTAATAATATGTCAAAGGGGCAGCCTTCAACATGTAGTTCCACGTCTTTCCAATAATGGCATTGTACGGGGAAGGGATGTCGACAACGATAAACTTAACATCGCACTCAACCGGGCCAGCTCGGACTGGGACAGTTACTTTGCTAAGCAGCCACACCGGAGCAGCGTTAAATCTAATGAGAGGACAATTAATCGGCTCCAGGTCCTCCTTAGTAAATCCTAGTTTCTTAAAAAGTCTCAAAAACATAATTTCTGTGGAACTTCCAGGGTCCACCAATATCCTCTTTACTTCCAGGTCAAACATACCCAGAGTGATTACGAAAGCATCATTATGGGGTTTCCTAACACCCATTCCCTTTTTGTCATAAAATGAAACACCCCGAGCATCGTTCTACTTTCTCTCTTTGGTCGGGGTGGCGAAAACTTTAAAAACTTCATCTTCCTGAGCACCATGCTGCCTATACGCTCGTGAACTCGTGCTTTCCTCCAGAGAGTGAGTCTCTATATGGATAACATAAATGACCGCTGGACGCTGAACGTCTCTCTTTTGCCTTGCTCTTGGTGGAGGTTATGTTTCATCATTATTCGGGCCATCTTCCCTTATCCTCTGACCACTCGGGGGTGCTCGGGAATAGTCATCGAAAGCTTTCGTTTTTCCTTCATTTATGTACTCCTTCAAATGACCTTCTTTCACCAAGTCCTCGAGGAAAAACCTCAAAGATCGACAATCACTAGTGCGATGCCCCTTATCTTGATGATAGGCGCAATAATCTTTCTTGTTTTCTTTCCCTAGGTTGTCCAGCAGCTTTCGGGGCCTCCTGAAGTGGGCTCATTCTTAATCTTAGGCAAAATCTTGGAGATCAGCTCTTTGAATACTGTATTCACAACTTCAAAAATAGTCTTCCTTCTTTCGTCTTCAACATTTCCCTTTTGTGAATCGCACCTCAGTCTTGCCAACCGCTGTTCTTTCCGCTCGACCGGCCTTGTCTTGTCTTCAACTTTGGCGTACTTCTCGAGTAGGCACATTAATTCAGAAATGTTGGCCGCTAGCTTTTTTGTCAGAGAAAGCCATAACTTATCATCTTTTTTGAACCCTAACTTGAATGATATCACAGCCAGCTGCTCGGAGCAACCTTCCACTTCATTGTACAACTCCAAATACCTTCTGGAATAATCCCTCAAACTCTCATCATTCCTCTTCTTCATAGTCAGGAGAACGTCCGCCGTCTTTGGCTGTTTTGTGTTGGCCAAAATCCTCGTGACGAACTCCTCAGCAAGTTGTTTCTAGTATCTAATGCTCCTTGAGGACAACTTATAGAACCATTGAAGGGCCGTATCTCCAAGACTGGATAGAAAAACTCGGCACATGAGCTTGTCGTCCCAGTTCTAGAGGGTTCATCTTGCCATCGTAAAGAGTGTACCTCGGGGTCACAAACTTTTTAAGGGGTTCAGCCTCAGAAATACCATCTGTGAATGGTGAGGCTGATATTCTGCTCAATGCCTTCTGGGCCATCACTCTGGTACTCTGGTACTCTGGTCATGGCCATCCCACTCTGGTAGTGATAGTACTTCTACCAGTTGCCTTCGACATTTCTTTCTCTTCGTTAGTTGGTTATTACCTTCCTCAGAGGAATTGTCTGTATCTTCTCGTCTTCTCAGCTGCACATGCTTTTTTTTCCTTGCTTCTTCCCAGTTGCCAACTAGAACCAAAGACTTTCTTTTTGATCATAGGGCAACCTCCGAACGCATAATAAGGGCAAAATGAGTACCCCGACATCGTGCCCCAGGGGCAACCCCTTGTCCCCAGGGGCAACCCCTTGTTTAATGCCGGGCCTCTTCCCTTACTGGATTTTTTCCTCATCAGCTTCACTTACATCCTCTTGCTCATATGAATCATCATAGTAGGGGTCATAATCGTCGTTCGAGCAATCTTCTACTTGGGTTTGTTCCACAGCTGTCGCTTTCCCCTTTTCCTGACGTAGCTTTAGGAGGATTTTTTCCAGTTCAGTTTGTTTTTCATCATTCAGAACCTAAAGTTCCCACCTGCGTTGTGCTGCCTCGAGGTCCTCCGTCCTGTGCCTCCTGCCTAGTTCCAAGGCTGGGATACGTATAGTCAGATTGCCCCCTCTTTGTTTTAAAGGTGTTGTTTCATCCCCAACCAAGGGAGATTATACTGGAGCAAAACTTTCTTCGGTGGACATTTCTCAGATTAATTAACACAACGGAGATGAAGTAATTCACGAAACAACATGGGAAACCAAAAGATTGATTCCCATAGGTAGAGCAAAATGTTCGGCAACAGAAAATTATGCCAAAAATACCCTCCACTTCCATTGGGATGAAGTAAAATGAACCTGCAAGGCAAGTGAAAATTAGAAGGAGAGGCCGAGGAGGGTCCCCGACCAATACCCCTCCGATACTTAAGTCAGTGATGGTTCGAAAGAGATAACAATAGCTTCGTAGTTAAGTAGTGGATAGTCGATAGTGCGTACCTGATTTTGAGACTTAAGTGTTGTATTTATAGTAAGGGATGAGTTAATAAAATAATATTACTTTAGTAAAGTGGAATCATTACTTTGTCACGCCCCTAACATAAATGTCCGGGATGGTGGTCCAGACTACCACCAAGCCGGTCCGGACCACCCCCTGGTTCGGACCACCCGACTGCCGGTCCGGACCACCGAGACCGAGAACCCATTCTGGGTTCGTTCCAACCTTGACCCAATTCCAAACTCATCCAATCCGAGCTCCATCTCGCTCAAAACTCAAATATAAATGTTCACCCATGTATATATCCTAATTCTACTACTTCTATTTACAAAATAACTCGAAAACATACGAGATCTACCAACATTTATGCATATATATATACACATAGATATATATACATATATATACAACTCCTTCCACATTTTACCCAAACATACATATATATATACCTAAATGCTTCCTACAACGTTTAGAGCACGAATTTAAGTCCCACTTACCTCTAATCTGAAGAGAAATAAAGAAAAATGAAGAAAATCACTTTGAGCTCCGATCTTCAAACTTCGATTTCTTCCTCCTCGCTTCGAATCTCGTGAAACGGACTGCAGCACGACGATTACCGCGTCGAACTCTTCTAAGATCGATCAATTTCCAGCCTCAAGTCTCTTTCTCTCCTCTCCTCCCTTCTCTCTTCTCTCTCTTCTCTTTACTCTCTCTCTTTTTCTCCTGGGTCAGCCGAAAACCAAAAAAGAAAAGAAAGAAAAATGGGAAGACCTAGAAAAAAAAAAAAAAAAGGAAATCCGGGCCATTTGGCCCAGTTTGTCCCGCCCAATCTCACTCCGAGATAATTCAGCCCGTGAAAAATACAATAATTCATTTAAACTCATTTTAAATATTTTATTTTCTCAAAATAATACAAAAATATGCAAAATTAAATACTGGGTGTTACATACTCCCACCCTTATAAGAATTTCGCCCTCGAAATTCACTATACAAAAATCAACCATCAAACATAGAAGGGTGTCTCACTCTCATCACCGACTCACGCTCCCACGTGGATTCCTTGACTCCTCGGTGCCACCACAACACATGAACCAACGAAATGGTCTTGCCACGCAAAACCTGCTCATGCATGTTCTCAATCCGAACTGGTAGATTCTCTATCATCATATCCTCTTCAATGTCCAGTTCTTCCCAACTGGCGACATGAGAAGGGTCCGGTATGTACTTCCGGAGCATAAAAACGTGGAATACATTATGACCCCGAGCTAATTGTGGAGGAAGCGCTAATCGATACGTCACCTCACCAATTCTAGCAACAATATTAAAGGGTCCAAAATATCATGGAGAAAGCTTTCCACGTTTCCCGAAACGCACCGCACCTTACTTTGGTGAAATTCGCAAAAATACAAAATCACCAACCTGAAACTCCAACAGCCGCCTCCATTTATCTGCATAACTCTTCTGCCTACTTTGGGCTGTCAACAGTCTCTGTCGGATGACTTAAATTTTCTTTGATGCCTGTCTCATTAAGTTAGGACCAACTGTCACAGGTTTTCCGGCTTCAGCCCAGCACAACGGAGATCTGCAAGGTCGTCCATATAAAGTTTCATATGAAGCCATACCAATACTTGTCTGATAACTATTATTGTACATAAATTCCACCAATGGTAAATGGCTCTCCCAGTTTCCTCCTAACGTCAGCACACAGGATCTCAACATGTCTTCCAAAA